>SJYW01052367.1:0-26683 GCA_006410735.1 Raphicerus campestris
ATAAGTTTTTCCTAGGACGCCGATTCCGTCCCCACCTTCGAATCACCCTGGATCCACCGGGGCTGGACCCCAGCAGCAACCCACTCCAGTATTCTTGCCTAGGAAACTCCATGGACAGAGGAGCCTGGTGGGCTACAGTCCATGGGGTTGCAAAGAGTCAGACACGACTTAGCGACTAAAACCACCACCACCAACAGCTTAAGGGGAAAGAGAAAGGGTTCCTNCAACCCACTCCAGTATTCTTGCCTAGGAAACTCCATGGACAGAGGAGCCTGGTGGGCTACAGTCCATGGGGTTGCAAAGAGTCAGACACGACTTAGCGACTAAAACCACCACCACCAACAGCTTAAGGGGAAAGAGAAAGGGTTCCTTGTGTATCTAGAAAGAGCATTAAAGTCACATGTACAGTGTTCCCAGCAGCAGCTGCATTGTCCCTCGTCGGTCCCTTCAGTCCTAGGTGATTAATCCTTATTCCACTCCGTCTTGGTTCTGAAATCTCAACAATCCATCTGCTTCTTTACTAGAGTTCTGGAAATCCTGAATCAGGCCACTGGATGGCCTCACAGTGGCCTAAGCAATGCCCATGACACAGTGTTTTCCCACTGTGCTGGCCTGACTCTTTTTTCTTTTTTTTTTCTTTTCATTAAAGTAAAACAAACTCTTTGTAGCTGTTCACTGAAGAGAAAATGCACAATCTATAAGTGCAGAATTCAGTTTTATTCAAGAATATTCCTGAGGACTACCGTCTACTGTTGCTGAAGCTGAAATTTCAATACTTTGGGCGCCCGGTGCAAACAGCCAGCTCATTGGAAAAGACCCTAATGCTGGGAAATATTGAAAGCAGGACGAGAGGAGGACGATAGAGGATGAGATGATTGAATAGCATCACGGATGCAATGGACATGAACTTGAGCAAACTCCAGGAGATGGTGAGGGATAGGGAAGCCTGATGTGCTGCAGTCCATTGGAAAGAGTCGGACACGACTTGACAGCTGAACCACAACAGTCCAGGAAGGCAGCCTATCGGATGGCTCTGAGAGACTGTTCCAGAGAGGTCAAGGAGAACAGGATATGAAGGAGTTTTTGCTAAAACAATATATGTGTAGCCAAACATTGAAAGATTACTATTAATCACACACACAAAAAACAGACACCTCGAGGATTTTAGTGCCTTTTTATATTATGAGAAGATGCAAGAGTCTGGGCCCGTTGAAACTATTCCTCTGATATGCATCTGAACTATCTAGGGCCAATATCCTGTTTTTGTCCATTCTGAATCCCGTTAGGATGCACTTTTGGTACAGCTGCAGCAGCTGATTGCTTGGTGGCAGGCAATATTCTCTGTTTATTGAAATGGTAGACCACATTTCTTTTTGGCCACATGGATGACAAAGACATAACATGGCCATGGTTAACTTATACTACTGATAATTTTCAAAAGTGAAAGACCTGATGGGAGTTCATAACAGTAGAAGTGCTGCTGAGAAGTTAAATTTGGTTGTTTCTGTGCCGTGCAAAACAAAGCCACACCCCAAAAAAAGTTTTAGATAAAGTTAATCTAAGATGGAGGAGCCTAGTAGGCTGCCGTCTATGGGGTCGCACAGGGTCGGACATTACTGAAGCGACTTAGCAGCAGCAGCAAGATGTTCATGCCTGTTTTTAAAGAAGACTGTGAACACTATATCTGATTTCTAAAAATCAATGAACATAATTTTTATAGAGAGAAAATTTCTGCAATATAACACAAAGTAATCCTGAAACATAACGTACCATGAATATACCAAGAATATCAAGCAGAGAGTCAGGAGTTGTGGGGCAGGTCCTGACCATCTGTGTGTTAACTACAAGATATGAAGGCACAGCTGCAAACTCCTGGCCTCCAAAACGCTGGATTCAAGTTAAAGAAGTAAGGTTGTGACCAAGTAAATATTTAAAACAGTGACTGAGTCTACCAACTTTTAAGCTCTATGCCCCTGTTCCCTCATGGCACTGGGCAGACACTTTAGGATGAAGAAAAACCTGACAGGCACCCAGGACCCTGACAGATCTCTAGAAAGTTCCTCAAACACATGATATGAACAACATTTTACCAACAAATATAAAATGGGATTGGCTGAACATTTCTTCGGACTCAGCAATTCTTCTCATGAAACTCATGGATAATAATACTTCAAATAAACCTAATTATTTCTAACACTTCTATTATAAGAACAAATCTGTGATTTTTCCAAGGCACAAAGATAATTTTAGGTGAAAAGAGTATCCTGGAAGTTTTATCTCATTTTTACCCCTAGGATTCAGTTTGAAAAGGAAAATTATCAAAAGGCTGTCAGGAGATTTGAACAGTAAAATAGGATCCTGGGTGCCTGGGAAACAATAGTATTTGTCTACTCAGATGAAAGTGACGATAAGCATTTTAAAATAAACACAGAAGTTAATGTCATTGTAAAGAACTTTAGCTCTCCTATAAGGGAGGTAGCTTTGTTTATTTTGTTTTTAATAATGAAATGTAATAAAGTCAACATAAAGCAAAGAAAACTATTCTGGTCTTCTAGTACTCTTGCCTGGAAAATCCCATGGATGGAGGAGCCTGGTGGGCCGCAGTCCATGGGATCGCTAAGAGTTGGACACGACTGAGCAACTTCACTTTCACTTTTCACTTTCATGCATTGGAGAAGGAAATGGCAACCCACTCCAGTGTTCTTGCCTGGAGAATCCCAGGGACGGGGGAGCCTGGTGGGCTGCCTTCTATGGGGTCACACAGAATCAGACATGACTGAAGCAACTTAGCAGTAGCAGCAACAGCAAACATTTTATGTGAATGGAAGCATGCATCATGTAACATTTTCTGTCTGGCTTCTTTCACTGAATACAATGTGTTTGAGGTTTGATCACATTGTAGTGTGTATCCGTGCTTCATTCCTTTTTGTGGCTGAATAATATTCCCTGTGTAGACAGACTATACTCTGTTTATCCATTCATTAGTAATAGACATTTGGGGTGGGGTTTTTTCTGTCTTTTGGTTATCGTGAATAATACTGCTCTGAAAATTCCTGTACAAGTTTTTGTCTAGACTTGTTCTCAGTTCTTTAGCTGCGTACAGTGACATGGTAATTCAGTGTTTAACTCACTGAGAAGGCACCAAACTGTTTTTTTGACTGTAGCTGCATCTTGCTTTCCCACCAGTAATATACGAGGTTCTGATTTTCCATATCCTCAACAACACTTACTTCCTATCTTTTTGTTTTTGTGGGGTTTTTTTGGCTATACCTTTAGCCTTTGGAACTTCCCTGACCAGGGAAGTTCCCGTGCCCCCTACAGTGGAAGCACAGATTCTTAACCACTGGACCACCAGAGAAAGTCCTCTGTCTTTTTTATTTTAGCCATCATAGTACGTGCAAAGTAGTATCTCATTGTGATTTTGATTTTGCGTGTCTTTAATGACTAATGTTGTTGAGCATCTTTTCATTGGCTTGTTACCCATTTCTGTAACTTCAGAATTGATAGCCTTTAACCTTAGGTATTATGAACTAAGGAAAGTATATTCATTTCCAAATATTGTTCTTCATATGTCTTTTTATCACCTGGAAAAAACATACATTACTTTAGGCCTTATCTCAGAAGGACCATGGTGGCAAAACTAATTTCATAACTACTCAGATGTTAATAACACACAATATGTCCATCGTCGTTATCTTTAAATGAATGGGGAAATAAACTTTTGAAAAATTTCTCTGCTTCAGTTTCCAACATTGTAAACAGCAGTAGTTATTAACCAAAAACAGTAAAACAACCAGTAATTTTACTCGCCAAAAGAATTTATTTAGGAGCAGCAAAGAATTGCAATTTGGGACATGCAACTACAATGAACCACGTGCAAGTATGTTGAGGCAAAGGAGGGGAACCTCTTTTATAGAGAAGGGGAATTTGGGAGGAGCTGTTAAAAACAGAGTCCATTGGAACAAATTGGAACTTCAAAGCACAATGGCTTTTATTGGCTGGGCCATTGTCAGGCAGGGATAAAATCTTCCTCTAGCTGCCAGCAGTGTTACTTCCTTCCAGAGATGCAAGGTGGTCTCTTCTGTGAGAGCTCCCCTTCTGACCTCCTAACTCCATTTTAGTGAGGATCCCATGATTAATTTTCACATAAATCACACACACACACACCAAAAAAAAAAAGTCGGGGTCCTCAATAACCTTGTATTTAACCAAATTAATTCATTATTCTGAAAAACTTATTTCAATGGTAATTTCTCTCTTGTAGTATGTCAGCTTAAAGATAAATTTCTAAGGTTTTCAGGTAACATAACCCAAACTGAGTTAACAAATGAATGTTCATTTGATGCCTAGGTCATATCTGATTAAGGCAGACTGCTGAAGCATTGATTACAAGAATAATCCTCGAGCATACACATGTAAACTTTTGCTTCTTATTTTTCCATGCTGCAGAGAGGGTATGTCTTTGGGTCTGTTAATGGATGTGCTCGTGTCTGCCACTCTGAGAAGCTGTGTCAGGGTACGTGCCTTTGTGGAATGTTTCTGTGTGTTCTAGAGTCTGCTGAAATGCTGGCGTGTGTTGCACAGTTCACACATGTCCATTCACCACCCCCACCCAAATTCTCTTAAAAGAGAAGTGACTTTGGTTTTAAAGATGCACATGCTGTTCTTCTTGAGTATTTGTTTTCAGCATGGGAGGAACCCAAGTGACATGCACACAGCAAATAAACTCCCTTTCCCTCATTTCGTTTATAGGGAAGCCGCCTCATCACCCCTTCCGCACCCCTGAGGCGCAGGGCTCAGGTGAGGCTCCTGATGTATGCTTGGGACAGTGGCAACCCTGCCTCACAACTCAGGTAACAGTCCTTTATCTAAGAAACTTTTTTTTTTAAATAAACTTTTTACTGATTGCTCAAATACTGCATTTTCATAACAGAAACTTTAGAATACAGTGAACACAATTTTAAAAGCTTCCAGTTTTCAGCACTTCAGCATAGTTAGAAGTAACTTATCAGTGTATTCAGTTCAGTTCAGTCACTCAGTCGTGTCCGACTCTTTGTGACCCCATGAACTGCAGCACGCCAGGCCTCCCTGTCCATTACCAACTCCCAGAGTTTACTCAGACTCATGTCCATCGAGTTGGTGGTGCCATCCAACCATCTCATCCTCTGTCCCCTTCTCCTCCCTCCTTCAATCTTTCCCAGCATCAGAGTCTTTTCAAATGAGTCAGTTCTTCGCATCAGGGGGCCAAAGTATTGGAGTTTCAGCTTCAGCATCAGTCCTTCCAATGAATATTCAGGGCTGATTTCCTTTAGGATGGACTGATTGGATCTCTTTGCAGTCCAAGGGACTCAAGAGTCTTCTCCAACACCACAGTTCAAAAACATCAATTCTTTGGCACTCAGCTTTCTTTATAGTCCAGCTCTCACATCCACACATGACTACTGGAAAAGCCCTAGCTTTTGACTAGACAGACCTTTGTTGGCAAAGTAATGTCTCTGCTTTTTAATATGCTGTCTAGGTTGTTCATAACTTTTCTTCCAAGGAGCAAACATGCTTTAATTTCATGGCTGCAATCACCATCTGCAGTGATTTGGAGCCCCCAAAAATGGGCTCCAAATTTTTGGAGCCCCCCAAAATTAAGTCTGTCACTGTTTCCACTGTTTCCCCATCTGTTTGCCATGAAGTGATGGGACCAGATGCCATGATCTTAGTTTTTCAAAGTTATAGAGTATATCGTATATGTATTTTATTATATAGCTTTACCTACCTAGGTATTGTTTTCTAAGTCTTTACCAATATAAGAGGTTTAAAATGCATCTTCTAAACATTTCTTATATCCTGAGAGTGTTCAAATTTTTATTTTTATTTTTTTAAATATATTTTCTGATTATCTTTTAATCAATTTTGAATAATTTTCTCTTCTACATGGTATAGTGAAGTGAACTGAAATCGCTCAGTCATGTCTGACTCTTTGTGACCCCATAGACTGTAACCCACCAGGCTCCTCCCTCCATGGGATTCTCCAGGCAAGAGTACTAGAGTGGGATGCCATTTCCTTCTCCATGTTCAAATTTTTAATCTGTTCACCAGCCATTTGTATTTCTTCTTTTGTGGGTTATGTATGCATGCATGTTTTATGCTGATTTTCTACTTGGGTGTTTGTACTTTTCTTTATATATACTAATCCTTATCTGTTGGATGACTTGTACAGTGTGTAGTTTGTCTTTTCTGTTTATTTAAAATAAATAGTAAAGTAACAGATAGATGGCCTGTTACACCATGAGATGACATGTGGCTCTTAGTGACAAGCTCCATCCTGGGTAAGAGGCGCAGGTGGGTGAGGGTAGGAGGAGGGGCTGATAAGGAGGAGTGAGGCTGGGATGGTGGCTGGATCATAATGGGTGGGAGCTGGGAGGGCGCCGTGCAAGTCAGGATTCCCTAAAGAGTTTGAGGCCTGGGCAGCAGCTGGGGGTGGAGATTTGATGGATGGGCTTAGATATGAGATGATCCTTTACCATTCCCATGCCTACATTCGGTCTGAGCTTGCACATCTAGATGTGGAGTTTGAGGAAGAAGTCTTCAGCAAACTGCAGGGGTTCTGAGTCACCAGCACAAGGTCAACCAGGAATGGCTCGAGGGGACAGAGAAGCCTAGGGAGGCAGTGTGCCAGACCAGGAGACAGTGGCCTGAGAAACAGAAGGGCTGGCTCTGAGAGGGGCCTAGGAAGCACAGTGTTTTCCACCAGCAGACTCCTCCACTGACAAAAAGCCTATGGAGGATGTATTTGGGAAGAAGGAAAGAGCATAGAAAAAAGGAATGCAGGGTCACTGAGTCCTAGGCACCCTGGGCTGGGCCTCACCTGGACGGGTCTGCTGGAACCCCATAGGCTTTGTTCCAGACTCCTCTCGTGTGTGCGTGTGCACATAGACACTCAGAGTCATTCCCTCTTTGCCATTCGTGAAAAGTGGTATTAAAGCATCAAAGTAGCTGCCTGTCTGAGCTTCTTGTACCTTTCAAGTCATCTGCATTAATCATTTAAGTCTCTAAATAGTGTGTTATTAGAAGAAATCTCTCCCAAATCATCAAATAAATGTGCCTGCTACCCTCTATGGTGAAACGCATATACTCTTATCTAGACCTCCATTTCTTTCTAGTAAATTAAGTAGTTTATTAAACTTTATCAATGTCTTTCAAACTACAAAGCTATTCATTACATCCAGTGAAATAACTCATCTTAAAATTCGAGAAAGGAAAACTCTTTGAGATCCTCTTTTTTTGGTTCTTCTTTACTTCCACTAGTAAATGGTGCTGTGTAGGAAGAAACAGGAAGAACATACAGAAAAGAATGCCTATAGTTCAAGAAGAAAAAGACAGATAACCAGTAGAAAAATAAGCAAAGGATAGGAATCAGAAGGGGCTTCCCAGGCAGCTCAGTGGTAAAGAATCCACCTGCAAATGCAGGAGACACTGGTTTGATCCCTGGGTCGAGAAGATCCCCTGAAGGAAGAAATGGCAACCCATTCCAGTATTCTTGCCTGGAGAATCCCATGGACAGAGGAGCCCGGCGGGCTGCCGTCCAGAGGATTGGGTCACAAAGAGTCGGACACGACTAAGCAACTGAGCACGCACATGCGCAACATTCAGAAGCCATTGAAGAAGAAACTCGTTGAGTCAGTCAACAAACATGAGAAAGTTACTCACTGTCACTGCCACCCAGACTCTGAAAGTTAAAACTGAAAGATACACGTGCATTACTCAGCTCACAATCCAAATGTAAGCTTGAGCAGGAGAAGCGGCCCCCACAGGTGGCCCTCTGCATCGGGCCCTCTGCACAGTCCGGGGCTTGGGGTCTCCTCAGCTCCTCCTCCCAGCTGCTTTTCCACAGGCCTCCCCTCAGTGGGCAGATGTGAGTGTTCAGGCCACAGGGGGATAGAGTGGCCTCAGCTGTGCATTGAAGATGTGCCACAAAGGAGAGCTGCAGGGCCCCTCACCCTGTGCCCAGCGGGCACCACAGGAAGGCTATGTGACTGTCAGGTACTTGGAAAGGTACTTGGATCCCCGTCTCGAGGCCTGTTAAGTTCGTACTGGCTGGTGGAAGCACAAGCACGTTCTCCACTTCTGGCTCATCACAGAGCCAACTCTCTAATATCAGAAATGTGGGGAAGGTGTTTCTTCCTAATCCTGAGGGAAAACCCAGTAACACACCCCATCAAAGCCTCACAAACACTGACAACTCAGTAACACAGCCCATCAAAGACCCACAAACACTGAGTTTCTTGTACTTAAATTTCCACAACAGGACCCTAGGAAAGCAAAGAAAGAATGTGTCTCCGAATGCTCAGGAAAGAGCCAAGCCCGCCTGGCACAGACAGTCTGCAGAAAGGATGCTCGGCCAGGCTGCACGGCAGGTCCAGGACTGGTACGCAGGACCCACCAGGGCCAGCTCTTCATGCGGCCCACATCCCTGCTCGGGAAGCACCCAGAACTGGAGCACTTAGTGTCACAGAGAGTGACCACTGCCTGAGTGTCTTCACCGCAGGGCCCTGGCCCTGATTTCCAGGCCCACCTCCCTCATGATCCTGTTTCTTTGGCGGGGAGGTTGGCCACACTACATGGCTTGTGGGGTCTTAGTTCCCTGACTAGAGATTGAACCCAGGCCCTTGGCAGTGAAAGTCAGGAGTCCTAACCACTGGACAGCCAGGGAATTTCCCGTGTTCCATCTTTGAATGTCCAGAGCTTCTCGGGCCAGGTTCACTGTCTTATCACCCCGAGAGGGCAGGGAGAGAGGGTGGCTTTCAAGGATAATTCTCTTTACTCTCTTTCACAGAGACAGCACAGGAGCTCCACAGTGACTTGCAGATCAGCTTCTCAGAAAGAAAATCGGTCCCCAAAGCCACGCCTGGCTCAAGAATTCCAGGAGGAAACTAGCCACCACACCCAAACATCCTCCTCACTTGCCAGCAGTTCCCTCCAGGACACATGGAAGTTGTTGGACCTGGGATCCAGCCCTTCTGGCCTCACTTCCCAGGATGACTCACCTCCAGGTAGACCTCTACTCTGTTAGTCCGGATACTGACCATGAGAACAGCAGTTCTGTCCTCTTTTACCTGGTGCCTGAGTGTCCCCCAGGGAAGGCGTGTGTCTCCCAGGCCCACGTCCAGCTAACCACATTACCACATCTACTGAGTGGAGAACACGGGTCACAAGGACCCTCAGCCAGCAAGGGGTGGGTGCAGTGTGGTCACTGTGTGACTCTAGGGAGGGCAAGTGTTCTGCTCAGCCTCAGGAGGCCAGGGCAGCCCATGAAGAGTGTGTCTGCGGTCCCCTGGAAAACTTGCTCCTGCTAATGTCACTGTGAGGTAATCAGGAAAATTCATCTGAGGGGCCACCACCTTTGGGGGAACTGCATGAGACCAAGGTGTAGCAAGCATGGTGGATGAAGGGGAGGCTGTTTGAAGATCGGGGTTGGGGGAGTGAGCTTGGAGCCCCTTGAAGATCAGTATGCAGCTAGCATCCTCATTCTCAGCCTGTAATGTGTGACTGCCTCCCGCTGTGCCCAGTGTGCCAGTGGGCATTTTAGGTTATTCCCGATCTTTTGCCGTTACAAATAATGTTACAGTGAATGAGCTTGTACATGCTATAATGCATGAATTAAAATATAAATGTAAATTCCCAGAGAGGGGTTTGTTCTGTCCAAAGGTATGTGCATTTCTGGGTTCCCTGTTGGCTCAGCAGTAAAGAATCAGCCTGCCAATGCAAGAGACACAGGTTCAATCCCTGGGTTGGGAAGATCCCCTGGAGAAGGGATCCAGGGGATCCAGTATTCTTGCCTGGGAAATCCCATGGACAGAGGAGCCTGGCAGGCTGCAGCGCATGGGGTCACAAGAGTCAGACACAACTTAGCAACTAAACCACCACCACCACATGTGCCTGTCTAGTTTGGGAAGATATTGTTCGTTGGGCTCCATCAGACAGTAGCAGTTCACACCCACCCAGCAAAGGCTGAGAGGGTGTCTTTCTCCAGACCCTCTCCAGCAGTGGCATCGAACTGTGATCTTTGCCAGTCTGATAGGTATCGTTTTACTTCATATTTTACCTGTTAGGAGGTTGTGCATCTTTTCACATGTTTGAATTATGTCTTTTCCTTTTCTTCAGCTCTTTGCTCATTGGTTTATTGGGTTTATAATCTTTTTCTTATTGATTTGTATGAGCTCATTATATTTAATGGAAGTTAGACCTTTTCTGAGACATAAATTGCAAATATTTTCCTACAGTTCTTCATTTGTTCTTTCACTTTGCCTATGGTGGCTTTTTGTCATGCGCATTTTAAAAAATGTAGTCTAACTTATGTTCTTGTTTTTAACCCTTTCTGGGGTTTTTGCTGTACCTAGGTCTTTTCCATTCCAAGATGAAAGATTATTCTGCCATGATTTCTTCTAACACAGTTACGGTTTCCTTTTTTCATCTCTAAATCCATGATCCATTTGGAATTTTATCACACTTGTAGGTTATGAAATAGGAACCAAACTTTTTTTAACCCCAGGTGGCAATTCAGATATCCTCCCCCGCCCCCACCTGTTACTGAGTAACTCACGTTTCCCCACTTGTTATACTTTCACTATAATATTAAATGTTTTGTGTGTACTTGAGTCGCTGGCCTCTTGTCCTTTCCCGTGGTTCACTGGTCTCAGTCCGTCCACATGTAGTGCTGTTTGAAGTGTTACCACTTCCTGGTCCCTCATAATGTCTGCTGACTTTGACTCTCCAATTATGCTTCTTAGAGTTTTCCTGGTAATTCTCACTTATTTATTTTTTAGTTTTCCTGTACAGCCTTTAGTCCCAGCCCCAAAACTCTATGTGACTCTTCTCAGGATTTGTTAATCTTGGGTCCTGCGTCCAGAAGGAGCCGAGTCCTCCTATTAGTCTGAGTTCTGCTCCCTGGGGCAGCAGTCACCCTGCCTTCAAGTAGTCTCCTCCGATGCAGACTGGTCTGTTCTCCTCACATCTCCTGCCCAAGCTCATAAATCTGAGAAGCTGCTGCTTCAGGATATATATTTTTAAAGCCATACTGTCATATATATATATAATTTTATTTATTTATTTTGGCCATGCTGGGTCTTCGTTGCTGCATGGGCTTTTCTCTTAGTTGCAGCAAGCTGGGACTATTCTCCAGTTGAGGTGCCTGGACTTCTTTTTGTGGTTGCTTCTCACTGCACACACTTACTGCAGAGCACAGGCTCTAGGGTGCACGGGCTTCGGTAGTCGAGCTCCTGGGTTCCAGAGCACAGGCTTGATAGAAGTGGTGCATGGGCTTCGTTGCTCCAAGGCCTGTGGGATCTTCCTGGACCAAGGTTGGAACCTGTGTCTCCTGCACTGGCAAACAGATTCTTCACCGCTGAACTATCAGAGAAGCCATTCAGTACATTTTAAATTCAGGAAAGTTTTTGCTGTACTTTTCATTGATTCTGTTGGAAGTTTCTGGTAAATGTTCATTGCCATTTTGCTGGTTTCCTTCCTCCTTTATTCTCATGGCACTTTTGTACCTTTATTCCCCCTCATCTTTAAAGGAGGTAATTTTTCCTCTACCAAGTATTTGTAGGAGATGTGTGCAGGAAAAGAGACCAGGGACATTGTCCTGTCTAGCAGTTTTCTTGTTGGTGGTTTTTAAGTAAGTTTAGCCTTGACCTATCTTTGCCCATTTTCATGAAGCTCAGCTTCTTTCCCCTCCCACCCGGACATGCTGACTCCAGTAGTTACACACAGGCTCAGTAGTTGTGGCACGCAGGCTTAGTTGTCCTGAGGCATGTAAAATCTTCCCAGACCAGGGATTGAACCAGTGTCCCCTGCATTGGCTGGCGGATACTAACCACTGGACCAACAGGGAAGTCCTAGTTAGTGATTCCTAACATATTTGCATTTTGGTTAGAGACTAAGGTCACTATGGTGTCAGCTCTCCTGCAATATAGTTTTGCTCCAGCTACAGTAACTGACATGCCTGCTTCCGCCAGCAGCACCCGCTTGTAGAAAGCGTGGTGTCGTTTTGTGATTCCTTTCCCTGGGTCTGAAAGCCTGTTTCTGTTCAGTGTCTCCTGCACTTCCGTTACCATGCTCCTGTATCAGCGCTGTCCTCCAACAGCTTAGTTTGTGTTTTGTCTTTAGCGTGCTTTTAAAACTCTTTATTTCCTCCAGTCTCATCTGGGAGATCACGTTTCCATTGCCTTCTGCCTGTTTTTAAGTTACATTCTCTGCTTATTCTTCCTCAGTGACTAAGATTCTACTTATTTTCATTTTACCCATCCATTTCTTAAATTTATCAACCTCTATATTTTCCTAATTTTCTACTGATATCAATGAAAGCATTAGCTGTTGGGCAGGAGGTGATTGTCTTTTAAACAAAAGTGCATTTGACTAAGTCCTTTATTTATCCATATTTGCTTTCCAGCTCTCTCATAGTAGCCTCTTAGATATATTTTTCTTCTTCCAAGGTAATTATAAAAGAGAATTTTTATATAGGAAACTTTGAGGCCTCTGTGTGACAGAGTATTTTTATTTGTCTCACATTTACATGTTTTAGTTGAGTTTATTAAAACCCCAGACTTCCGTTTCTCATAAGGTAGCAGGCTGGGTAGCTGGATTAACACTGTCACTGAGAACAATTAAGACTGCGGAATAAAAAGTAAAGACACTCTTATGAGGCATCAGTAAATAACAANGAGGCCTGGCGTGCTGCGATTCATGGGGTCGCAAAGAGTCGGACACGACTGAGCGACTGAACTGAACTGAACTGAAATTTGACAAAAAGTCCTAACTCACTGATTCAAACAATTTGTCAACCCCAATCACCAGGATAAACACACAGGCACAAATTCAATCCAGGGAATATCATAATCAAGTTTCTGAAAATCACCAATAAAGTAAAATCTTAAAAGCAGTTAAAGAAAAGACACATTACTTAAATATGAATGAAGATAAAAATCATGACAGACTTCTCTTCAGAAACTATAGCTACCAGTCAAAAAGGGATCATTGATCGTCTCTAAGCTGAAAGAAAAAGGAGCTCACAAAGTAGAATTCTGTATCCAGCAAAGGTAAGGTAAGGTAAGTCACTCAGTCGCATCCGACTCTTTGCGACCCCATGGACTGTAGCCTACCAGGTTCCTCCGTCCATGGGATTTTCCAGGCAAGAATACTGGGGTGGGTTGCCATTTCCTTCTCCAGGAGATCTTCGCAAGCCAGGTCTCCCACGTTGTAGGCAGACGCTTTACCATCTGAGCCACCAGGGAAGTATCTAACAAAAAGATCCTTTAAAAATGGAGGCAAAATAAAGACGTTCACAGACAAACCAGATAGAATCCATCACCAGCAGACCTTCACTACAAGAAATAGTAAAGGACATTCTTCAGGCAAAGGCAATGATGGCAAATGAAAATTGGGGCCATCAGAGAGAAACACAAAGGCAGCAAGTGAGTTTGTGGATAAATAATGGAAATAGGCTTACAGTTTTCTTTGGAAGATCACTGGCTGTTGGAAGCACACGCGATGACAGTGTACGATGGAGTTTGTGACGCACGTACAAGTGAAATGTGTGACAAGGCGGCAGAAGTGACGGGAAAGGGAAAAGAACGTACGCTCCTGTCGGGCTCTTATTCGTGAGCTTGTGTGATACTCCTTCAAGGTAGAGTGTGACAAATTGAAAATGTATATGCCATAGAGCAACACTCAAAACCAACAAAACAAACAAAAAGCACAAAGATGTATAGCTAATAGGGTTGTAGTAGAGATAAAATGGGGTTTAAAAAAAACCACACAAATTCAAGTGTAGGCAGGAAGAGACTTCCCTGGTGGCCTAGTGGCTAAGACTGCACTCCCAATGCAGGNCTTGAGCTCTGTCCTACAAATTCTGAGATTCAATTCTAAATATTTTTTGAATTCACCATATGGTTTCCTACATAACTCAAGGATTATTCAGTAATAAGTTAGTGTCCAAGCAGAAGGGATCTGGGGAGATTTTGATGTTGGTTTCTAATTTTACTGTATTAATATTCTATTTGGAATGAATGGAGATTTGCCCTGTGGCCTGAGGGGCTTTCCCGGTGGCAGTCGTGGTAAAGAACCTGCCGGCCAGTGCAGGAGACATAAGAGACATAGGTTCAATCCCTGGGTCAGGAAGATCCCCTGGAGAAGAAAATGGCAACCCACTCCAGTATTCTTGCCTGGAGAATCCCATGGACAGAAGAACCTGGTGGGCTACAGTCCATGGGTCCGCAAAGAGTATATGTGGTCTGATTCTGTGTATGTTCTGTGTTTGGCAAAAAAAGAAAGTGTACTATCTGCCTACTAGTTTAGACATCTCTGTGTCTAATAACTCAAACTAATTCCGTTGACTAAGTCTTTGCCATCTCTGTGTGGGTTTATGATCAATAGAGGTGATTAAAGCCTCCACCCACCTGTTTCTGGATCGTCTGCTTTCCCTTGCAGCTCGTTCAGATGTTATTTGGTATGTTTTGAAGTTGTCCCTTCACCAGGACTCAGAATTCTTCTTTACACCTTCTGACAGTTTGTGCCTAATTTTATTTTTTTGTTTGTTTGTTTCCAATTTTTATGTGTCTTTTTTGTTTTTGTTCTTGGCCAACACCACCACAGGTCACGCGAGGTCTTATTCCCTGACCAGGCCCCCTGCAGTGGAAACAGAGCCCTAACCGTTAGGCAACCAGGGGTTCCCTGTCTTTTGTTTTAAATGGGTTTAAAACATCTTTACACGTCTTGCTGAATCTTGTTTGTTTGTTTGGAATAAATCCAATTGAGAATTTTTCTTCATTGGTGAATTTAACTCATCTATCGGGCTTAATTCTCCATGGTATTTATTTCTCATCTGTTTACTTTATTTCTGTTTATTTTTTCTACATTCCTACCTTTCATCAGAGAAATCAAGTTTCCTTCTGCTTCATTATAAGTTACACATTCTACTTTTGCCCAAGGATAATCTCACTCACTCACACGTGTTTACACAGCCCGATTGATTTCTCACCCTTGTTACCACTTCCGCGTTTCCCCTCCGTAGGCATGCTCTTTATGCGCTCCCTTTCTCCCCACATCTGGCCATCCCACCATCACAGCCACAATGTCTGGAATTCTCATTTTGGGTTGTTGTGGGTTTGTATAGGTTTGATTTCCCTATTTCTCAAGTGTCCGGCAGCTTCTTCTATATTTGTTTTTCTCCATATGGAAGCCCTTCTCCCAAGAGTATTCTCAATGTGGCTCCTTAGACGGAACCAGAATTTTTATCCCACTTGTTTGAGAAACCCTCCTGCCTACATCCCTGTAGGGATTTTAAACTTTGTGTTTAACAGCGTTCGGTACAAAGATGTAGAAGTTTATGTGTAAGTTTAACATATCCAAATTATGTCCTCCATTAACATCCTATGAGAATGCGATTCATTCTTCAAGCAAGCACAGTGACAATGAAACATGCTGGGAAATGAGGGATTTATTTATTCTTATTTTTGGCTGCGCTGGGTCTTCTGGGTCTTTGTTGCTGCACGTGGGTTTCTCTAGTNAGAGATCTTTGTGACTTTGGGATAGACAAAAATTTCTTAGGATAGGCAAAAGTCTCAACCTTGAAAGAAAAAAATCTGATGGATTGGGCTTCATCAAAATGTTAAAGTTCTGCTTCTGCAATGACACTCTCAAGAAGGTGAAAAGATAAGCTGGGAGAAAATATTTGAACACATATCAAGGACCTGATCCAGAATATACAAAGAACTTTAGAACTCGGTGGTAAATAAATAAGCCCAATTTTTAAAATAGCCAAAATACTACAGAAGAGACTTCAAAAAAGAAGAGACACAAATGGCCAGCAAGCCCATGAAAGATACTCAGTGTTAGTCATCAGGGAAATGCAAATTTAAACCACGGTGAGGAGGCCTGGCGCACTTGATTCATGGGGTCGCAAGGAGTCGGACATGACTGAGCGACTGAACTGAACTGAACTGAGGTGCCCCTACACAGTCGCTCAGACAACCGAAACCTCACAATAATATGGCGATATCAAGTGGCAGCAAGCACATAGCGCCGCTGGAACTCACCCTGCCCGAGAGAACGCAGGGTGGCCAACTGCTTTGGAAAACAGTTTGGCAGTTTCTTAAAAAAAACAAACTTGCAGTTGCTCTCGCCTCCTCAGATGGTCCACACTGTGTCCGTGGAGTGTGTTTCTCTCAAAATTAATCCACTTCTTACCTATCAAAAAGCAACAAACGTGCTACACGACTCAGCCATTCAGTTCCACGGTAGCCGTGTAAGAGAAGCATCCACGCCCCGAAGGCCTTAACACAAACGTCAGACTGGAAACAACACCAATGTGCGTCAGTAGATAAATGGAAAAGCAGGCCACTGGAGCAGTGTGATGTGCTGCTTCTCCGTTTATCTGTTGATGGTCAGTGGTAAAGAGTCCGCCTGCCAATGCAGGAGACATGGGTTGGATCCCTGGGTCTGGAAGATCCCCTGGAGAAGGGAATGACAACCCACTCCAGTATTCTTGCCTGGAAAATCCCATGGACAAGAGAAACCTGGCAGGCTATTGTCCATGGGGTTGCAAGAGTCGGACACGATTGAGGGGCAAAACAAGTATGCTGTACTGTTTCTCGACAAGCAAAAGAACTACCAGTACATGTGACAACAGGAATGAACCTCAGAAACAGTGCTTTGATCTCTGGAAAAATCAGACTCAAACAGTCCCTAGTGTACTCTTTCTCTTTAATGTTTTTATTTTTGGCTGCACTGGGTCTTTGTTGCTGCATGGGCTCTTGTCTAGGTGCGGTCAGTGGGGGCCACTCTCTAGCCGCAGTGCACGAACTTATTGCAGTGGCCTCTCTTGTGGAGCGCAGGCTGCAGAGTGCCAAGGCTTCGGCAGCTGCAGCTCTGAGGCTCCTGAACTCTGGCTCAACAGTTGTGGGGCACAGGCCTAGCTGATACCAGATGAGGGGTCAAACCTGTGTCTCCTACATTGGCAGGTGGATTCTTCATCTCTGAGCCACCAGGGAATCCCCCTAGGGTACTCTTTTTTTATGTGAACTTCTAGAAACGACCTGCTGCTGCTGCTGCTGCTAAGTCACTTCAGTCGTGTCCGACTCTGTGCAACCCCATAGACAGCAGCCCACCACGCTGCGCCATCCCTGGGATTCTCTAGGCAAGAACACTGGAGTGCATTGCCATGTCCTTCTCCAATGCATGAAAGTGAAGAGTGAAAGTGAAGTCGCTGAGTCATGTCCAACTCTCAGTGACCCCATGGACTGCAGCCTACCATGG
Source organism: Raphicerus campestris (assembly GCA_006410735.1). NCBI lineage: Eukaryota > Metazoa > Chordata > Mammalia > Artiodactyla > Bovidae > Raphicerus > Raphicerus campestris. The sequence goes on from SJYW01052367.1 coordinate 17,305, forward strand.
GCTCCTCCGCCCATGGGATTTTCCAGGCAAGAGTACAGGAATGGGGTGCCACTGCCTTCTCCAGAAACGACCTACATAGTTAGTAATGACAAAAAGCAGATCAGTGGTTGCTTCAGGCTGGGAGTAGGGATGTTTGGAGTTGAAGGAGATGTTCCATAGACATAGATGTGTAGATTTTATACAGCCCATTGAAATGTACTCTTAAAATGGGTGTGTCTTATTGTTTATAAATTATAGCTCAGTAGAAGTTATTTTAAAAAAAAAAAACAGCAAAAGATCTCCTGTGTTCAGCATCACCCAGACAGCAGCTGGGAGCAGCGTATTCTGGAGAACTCTGGCCTTCTGCTCTCGATGTTCTGTCTCCCGCTGCATGGTCCCTCCTGATCTTGGCTTCTAGTCTGGATTATCTGTGTCTGTTCCAGGCAAAATCAAGAAGAGCCGAAGAAGGACAGACACCCAATGTCAACTGGCTTCACGCCACTGCAGATCCTTGCAGGATTCTTGTAATTCATATCAATTTACTCAGGCCTTCTTAATTATCCTCCACTGGGCACTCAGGACTCCTCAGGGAGGTCATTACTGTCGACAGTACCCTCCCAGCAGGGCCCCAGAGCCTTCTGGAAGGGCCTCAAGAGCCCTGAGGGTGAGAGGGGTGGGAGAGCCTTTGGCATCCTCCACTCATCCCAGCCAGGGCTGTCGTTTCCCGCAAGCCTGCACTCGAGATTTTGTTTGAAGAAATAGTAACTCAACTTAAAAAAAAAAAAAGGTATAGAATCAGTGTATAGAACAAACGCACCCACTTCTGTTTTTGTTTTGTTCTTATCCATAAGGGATTATTTGCTCTCTGGAGAACACTGCACATTTCATACTTTTTGAAGAGAGGGAGGGCCCCCAGGCGCTGGTAGCAGAAGCAGCAGTGGGAAGAGCAGCCACCCTCTGGCCACAGACAGCCACGACGGGGCACACAGGGCTGTGTTCCAGTGAGACTTCGTTTTCCAAATAGGGCAGGCTGACTTAGAGTTTTCTTGCGGTTTCCAATACTTTATCCTATTTGCTGGAAGGTCACAGTTCTTCAGAGCAGTGCTCTGTAGTACACAGCAGGCTCATCTGTCCATCCTCCTTGCTGAACTTCTTGGTGGTGGTGGTGGTGGTTTAGCCGCTAAGTCGTGTCCGACTCTTGCAACCCCATGGCCTGCAGCCGGCCAGGCTCCTCTGGCCATGTGATTCTCCAGGCAAGAATACTAGCATGGGTTGCCATTTCCTCCTCTAGGGGGTCTTCCTGACCAATCCAGGGATCGAACCTGGGTCTGCTGCGTTACAGGCAGATTCATCACCAACTGAGCCATGAGGGAAGCACTAACGCTTTGTCCTGCGGTGCTCTTCTCCCTCAGTGCGTGAGCCTGGTATCTTCAGACACTGACTGTTTCTTCCCTTCAGTGCTTGTAGTCCTGTTTCATTTAATTTCCTTGCAGAGCTGGTTGGGGCCCTGAAACCGTGTTAACAGGAGTGTCATCAGGGGCCTCTTGTCTCATTCTCTGACTTGAAGAGATTGAGGCTCATTTTGCACTAAAGTGATTGCTGTGAATTTTTAAATACAACCTCTATCAAGTTAAAATTTTTCCCTTACATACTTGATTTACCAAGAGTTTTCATCACAAATAAGTGTTTTCACTCATCAGATGTTTTCCTGCATTAAGATAATCATATATATATTTTTTTGCTTATTGTGATGAAATATGGTGGTAGATTTTCTGATATGGAACCTGCCTTGCATTACTGGGATAAACTATACTTGATATATTTTTAATAATTTGGCTTGCTAATTTTGATATATATAGTTTTTATAGCTACATTTATAAGTTAAATATTTCTGTGATTTTTTTTTTCCTTTGGGCTGTCTTTATCTGGTTTAGAAATGTAGATTACCTCATAAAATGAGCTCTTTTTCTACTTTTCTGAGTAATTGGAATAAGATAGAAATTGACTATTCCTTGAAATTTGGGTCTCTTCTTTTGAAAATTCAGTAGAACCTCCTGTAAAGCCATCTGAGCCACAAGTCTTTGGGAAGGGAAGTTTTTGATCATCATTTCAATTTTCTTATTAGTTACTGGATATTTTTTTTGTTTTTTGGTACTGGTTTCGGAACTTTCCATTTCCTCTAGATTTTATTAACTTACTAGTGAATAGGTGTTTATAACATTCATTTTTACCCAGTTATTTCCCTGCCATGTTCATTTTCTCTCCCCCCCCCGCCTTTTTTTTTTTTGATCCATCTTGGCAGAGGTTAATCTTATTCATCTCTGCAGACAACAGTCTGAGTTCTGTTGATGCTCTGTGCTGCTTGTTTTCTTGGAGTTTCCATTTCACTGAATCTTGCCTTTAATGCCGCGACTTCCTTTTTCTTGTTCCCAAGTTCGTCCTGTTCCTTTCTCTCCAGTCTCTCCCCCTGAAGGATAGCTCATCTCCTGGTAGATGGGATGTTAGTATTTCCAGATAAGTGTATTGGCAGCTGCTTGAGCTCTGTCCTACAAATTCTGAGATTCAATTCTAAATATTTTTTGAATTCACCATATGGTTTCCTACATAACTCAAGGATTATTCAGTAATAAGTTAGTGTCCAAGCAGAAGGGATCTGGGGAGATTTTGATGTTGGTTTCTAATTTTACTGTATTAATATTCTATTTGGAATGAATGGAGATTTGCCCTGTGGCCTGAGGGGCTTTCCCGGTGGCAGTCGTGGTAAAGAACCTGCCGGCCAGTGCAGGAGACATAAGAGACATAGGTTCAATCCCTGGGTCAGGAAGATCCCCTGGAGAAGAAAATGGCAACCCACTCCAGTATTCTTGCCTGGAGAATCCCATGGACAGAAGAACCTGGTGGGCTACAGTCCATGGGTCCGCAAAGAGTATATGTGGTCTGATTCTGTGTATGTTCTGTGTTTGGCAAAAAAAGAAAGTGTACTATCTGCCTACTAGTTTAGACATCTCTGTGTCTAATAACTCAAACTAATTCCATTGACTAAGTCTTTGCCATCTCTGTGTGGGTTTATGATCAATAGAGGTGATTAAAGCCTCCACCCACCTGTTTCTGGATCGTCTGCTTTCCCTTGCAGCTCGTTCAGATGTTATTTGGTATGTTTTGAAGTTGTCCCTTCACCAGGACTCAGAATTCTTCTNGGCTATTGTCCATGGGGTTGCAAGAGTCAGACACGATTGAGGGACAAAACAAGTATGCTGTACTATTTCTCGACAAGCAAAAGAACTACCAGTACATGTGACAACAGGAATGAACCTCAGAAACAGTGCTTTGATCTCTGGAAAAATCAGACTCAAACAGTCCCTAGTGTACTCTTTCTCTTTAATGTTTTTATTTTTGGCTGCACTGGGTCTTTGTTGCTGCATGGGCTCTTGTCTAGGTGCGGTCAGTGGGGGCCACTCTCTAGCCGCAGTGCACGAACTTATTGCAGTGGCCTCTCTTGTGGAGCGCAGGCTGCAGAGTGCCAAGGCTTCGGCAGCTGCAGCTCTGAGGCTCCTGAACTCTGGCTCAACAGTTGTGGGGCACAGGCCTAGCTGATACCAGATGAGGGGTCAAACCTGTGTCTCCTACATTGGCAGGTGGATTCTTCATCTCTGAGCCACCAGGGAATCCCCCTAGGGTACTCTTTTTTTATGTGAACTTCTAGAAACGACCTGCTGCTGCTGCTGCTGCTAAGTCACTTCAGTCGTGTCCGACTCTGTGCAACCCCATAGACAGCAGCCCACCACGCTGCGCCATCCCTGGGATTCTCTAGGCAAGAACACTGGAGTGCATTGCCATGTCCTTCTCCAATGCATGAAAGTGAAGAGTGAAAGTGAAGTCGCTGAGTCATGTCCAACTCTCAGTGACCCCATGGACTGCAGCCTACCATGGGCTCCTCCGCCCATGGGATTTTCCAGGCAAGAGTACAGGAATGGGGTGCCACTGCCTTCTCCAGAAACGACCTACATAGTTAGTAATGACAAAAAGCAGATCAGTGGTTGCTTCAGGCTGGGAGTAGGGATGTTTGGAGTTGAAGGAGATGTTCCATAGACATAGATGTGTAGATTTTATACAGCCCATTGAAATGTACTCTTAAAATGGGTGTGTCTTATTGTTTATAAATTATAGCTCAGTAGAAGTTATTTAAAAAAAAAAAAACAGCAAAAGATCTCCTGTGTTCAGCATCACCCAGACAGCAGCTGGGAGCAGCGTATTCTGGAGAACTCTGGCCTTCTGCTCTCGATGTTCTGTCTCCCGCTGCATGGTCCCTCCTGATCTTGGCTTCTAGTCTGGATTATCTGTGTCTGTTCCAGGCAAAATCAAGAAGAGCCGAAGAAGGACAGACACCCAATGTCAACTGGCTTCACGCCACTGCAGATCCTTGCAGGATTCTTGTAATTCATATCAATTTACTCAGGCCTTCTTAATTATCCTCCACTGGGCACTCAGGACTCCTCAGGGAGGTCATTACTGTCGACAGTACCCTCCCAGCAGGGCCCCAGAGCCTTCTGGAAGGGCCTCAAGAGCCCTGAGGGTGAGAGGGGTGGGAGAGCCTTTGGCATCCTCCACTCATCCCAGCCAGGGCTGTCGTTTCCCGCAAGCCTGCACTCGAGATTTTGTTTGAAGAAATAGTAACTCAACTTAAAAAAAAAAAAAGGTATAGAATCAGTGTATAGAACAAACCCACCCACTTCTGTTTTTGTTTTGTTCTTATCCATAAGGGATTATTTGCTCTCTGGAGAACACTGCACATTTCATACTTTTTGAAGAGAGGGAGGGCCCCCAGGCGCTGGTAGCAGAAGCAGCAGTGGGAAGAGCAGCCACCCTCTGGCCACAGACAGCCACGACGGGGCACACAGGGCTGTGTTCCAGTGAGACTTCGTTTTCCAAATAGGGCAGGCTGACTTAGAGTTTTCTTGCGGTTTCCAATACTTTATCCTATTTGCTGGAAGGTCACAGTTCTTCAGAGCAGTGCTCTGTAGTACACAGCAGGCTCATCTGTCCATCCTCCTTGCTGAACTTCTTGGTGGTGGTGGTGGTGGTTTAGCCGCTAAGTCGTGTCCGACTCTTGCAACCCCATGGCCTGCAGCCGGCCAGGCTCCTCTGGCCATGTGATTCTCCAGGCAAGAATACTAGCATGGGTTGCCATTTCCTCCTCTAGGGGGTCTTCCTGACCAATCCAGGGATCGAACCTGGGTCTGCTGCGTTACAGGCAGATTCATCACCAACTGAGCCATGAGGGAAGCACTAACGCTTTGTCCTGCGGTGCTCTTCTCCCTCAGTGCGTGAGCCTGGTATCTTCAGACACTGACTGTTTCTTCCCTTCAGTGCTTGTAGTCCTGTTTCATTTAATTTCCTTGCAGAGCTGGTTGGGGCCCTGAAACCGTGTTAACAGGAGTGTCATCAGGGGCCTCTTGTCTCATTCTCTGACTTGAAGAGATTGAGGCTCATTTTGCACTAAAGTGATTGCTGTGAATTTTTAAATACAACCTCTATCAAGTTAAAATTTTTCCCTTACATACTTGATTTACCAAGAGTTTTCATCACAAATAAGTGTTTTCACTCATCAGATGTTTTCCTGCATTAAGATAATCATATATATATTTTTTTGCTTATTGTGATGAAATATGGTGGTAGATTTTCTGATATGGAACCTGCCTTGCATTACTGGGATAAACTATACTTGATATATTTTTAATAATTTGGCTTGCTAATTTTGATATATATAGTTTTTATAGCTACATTTATAAGTTAAATATTTCTGTGATTTTTTTTTTCCTTTGGGCTGTCTTTATCTGGTTTAGAAATGTAGATTACCTCATAAAATGAGCTCTTTTTCTACTTTTCTGAGTAATTGGAATAAGATAGAAATTGACTATTCCTTGAAATTTGGGTCTCTTCTTTTGAAAATTCAGTAGAACCTCCTGTAAAGCCATCTGAGCCACAAGTCTTTGGGAAGGGAAGTTTTTGATCATCATTTCAATTTTCTTATTAGTTACTGGATATTTTTTTTGTTTTTTGGTACTGGTTTCGGAACTTTCCATTTCCTCTAGATTTTATTAACTTACTAGTGAATAGGTGTTTATAACATTCATTTTTACCCAGTTATTTCCCTGCCATGTTCATTTTCTCTCCCCCCCCCGCCTTTTTTTTTTTTGATCCATCTTGGCAGAGGTTAATCTTATTCATCTCTGCAGACAACAGTCTGAGTTCTGTTGATGCTCTGTGCTGCTTGTTTTCTTGGAGTTTCCATTTCACTGAATCTTGCCTTTAATGCCGCGACTTCCTTTTTCTTGTTCCCAAGTTCGTCCTGTTCCTTTCTCTCCAGTCTCTCCCCCTGAAGGATAGCTCATCTCCTGGTAGATGGGATGTTAGTATTTCCAGATAAGTGTATTGGCAGCTGCTTGAGCTCTGTCCTACAAATTCTGAGATTCAATTCTAAATATTTTTTGAATTCACCATATGGTTTCCTACATAACTCAAGGATTATTCAGTAATAAGTTAGTGTCCAAGCAGAAGGGATCTGGGGAGATTTTGATGTTGGTTTCTAATTTTACTGTATTAATATTCTATTTGGAATGAATGGAGATTTGCCCTGTGGCCTGAGGGGCTTTCCCGGTGGCAGTCGTGGTAAAGAACCTGCCGGCCAGTGCAGGAGACATAAGAGACATAGGTTCAATCCCTGGGTCAGGAAGATCCCCTGGAGAAGAAAATGGCAACCCACTCCAGTATTCTTGCCTGGAGAATCCCATGGACAGAAGAACCTGGTGGGCTACAGTCCATGGGTCCGCAAAGAGTATATGTGGTCTGATTCTGTGTATGTTCTGTGTTTGGCAAAAAAAGAAAGTGTACTATCTGCCTACTAGTTTAGACATCTCTGTGTCTAATAACTCAAACTAATTCCGTTGACTAAGTCTTTGCCATCTCTGTGTGGGTTTATGATCAATAGAGGTGATTAAAGCCTCCACCCACCTGTTTCTGGATCGTCTGCTTTCCCTTGCAGCTCGTTCAGATGTTATTTGGTATGTTTTGAAGTTGTCCCTTCACCAGGACTCAGAATTCTTCTCTACACCTTCTGACAGTTTGTGCCTAATTTTATTTTTTTGTTTGTTTGTTTCCAATTTTTATGTGTCTTTTTTGTTTTTGTTCTTGGCCAACACCACCACAGGTCACGCGAGGTCTTATTCCCTGACCAGGCCCCCTGCAGTGGAAACAGAGCCCTAACCGTTAGGCAACCAGGGGTTCCCTGTCTTTTGTTTTAAATGGGTTTAAAACATCTTTACACGTCTTGCTGAATCTTGTTTGTTTGTTTGGAATAAATCCAATTGAGAATTTTTCTTCATTGGTGAATTTAACTCATCTATCGGGCTTAATTCTCCATGGTATTTATTTCTCATCTGTTTACTTTATTTCTGTTTATTTTTTCTACATTCCTACCTTTCATCAGAGAAATCAAGTTTCCTTCTGCTTCATTATAAGTTACACATTCTACTTTTGCCCAAGGATAATCTCACTCACTCACACGTGTTTACACAGCCCGATTGATTTCTCACACTTGTTACCACTTCCGCGTTTCCCCTCCGTAGGCATGCTCTTTATGCGCTCCCTTTCTCCCCACATCTGGCCATCCCACCATCACAGCCACAATGTCTGGAATTCTCATTTTGGGTTGTTGTGGGTTTGTATAGGTTTGATTTCCCTATTTCTCAAGTGTCCGGCAGCTTCTTCTATATTTGTTTTTCTCCATATGGAAGCCCTTCTCCCAAGAGTATTCTCAATGTGGCTCCTTAGACGGAACCAGAATTTTTATCCCACTTGTTTGAGAAACCCTCCTGCCTACATCCCTGTAGGGATTTTAAACTTTGTGTTTAACAGCGTTCGGTACAAAGATGTAGAAGTTTATGTGTAAGTTTAACATATCCAAATTATGTCCTCCATTAACATCCTATGAGAATGCCATTCATTCTTCAAGCAAGCACAGTGACAATGAAACATGCTGGGAAATGAGGGATTTATTTATTCTTATTTTTGGCTGCGCTGGGTCTTCTGGGTCTTTGTTGCTGCACGTGGGTTTCTCTAGTTATGGTGACCAGGCGCTACTCGAGTTGCAGTGTGTGGGCTTCTCTTGTTGTGCAGCACAGGCTCGCAGACGCACAGGCTGCAGTTGTGGTGGTATATCAGGTTAGTTGCCCCGAGGTGTGTGGGATCTTCCCTGACCAGGGATCGAACCGGTGTTCCTTTCATTACAAGGCAGGTTCTTAACCACTGGACCACCAGGGAAGCCCAGCATTTGCTTTTTAACTTGGGAAAGATGGTGAAAGATTTTCTGTGCTTTGCATATGTGGCTCTCATTGGCCTGGTTTCTTTTGATTCAAAAGTTCGACCATGAGTGCTTTTGCTACCATCACACACACTACTCCCTTTATATCTGAGTTTAAAACAGAGAGCCAGTTACAATCCTGAACGAGAGATGTCACACATGAGTGAGCAGGAGATCTCGTAGCATAAAATTCTGTTCAACCTTCCACGGACCCTGCTACCAATATGTGGGTTTCAGGATTCACTCGGCAACCAGGGCTGAGCCTTCTTTGGTCCACGTGGGGACTGAGGGAACCCTGTAGGTGGGCAGAAAAGCCCAGCCATCCACAGAAGGGGTGCCTGATTCAGGGCGGGGGACACAGCTCGGGCGTTCAGAGCTCCACGGGAGCCCTGCTCTTGGCAGTGCCTGAGGAAGGCCTGACAGAGGGGCAAGAGCTGCCTTCTCACCTCCAGCCCAGAGGCTGCAGGTTGACCGTCCTGGCCTTTTGCTCTCAGCCCAGCTACACCACCCCTGTGTCAGGACAGAGGCCCCCATATGTAGGGCCTGGGCATGACGTGGATGTGTATCCAGGAAGCTTCGCTAAGAGCTGGGCCTGGCACCAAGGCGGCACTTGGCACTTGCCGTGCTTGTGTTCACGTAGTCAGTTCTTCTGGGGCCCAGGGCCCTGGAGAGGCTTCCTGGCCTCCTCGCCAGCCTCAGGCCCCCGACTTGAGCTGAAATCAGACAGCAACAGAGAAGATGTGGGCAACAACTGGGCACACAGTAGGTCTGTGCAAAGCTCACCCCCAGCCCTGAGTGCTGTGTGCCTGCCCTGTAGGGCATGTCTGTCCTGGACAAGGAGTGAGGGGATTGGGAGGTGGTTCCCAAAGCAGCCCACAGGGTCCTCAGGGTCATCACTTAGGGCCTGGAACAAGACCTGCAGCTACTGTGCTTGGGGCCAATTGGCAGCCCTCCCAAGGGGCACATTTCTATGGAAAGGAAGAGCGTTGCCTCACTCACAGTGTCCCCCCTGCCAAGAGGAGCAGAGGGCAGCCCCTCAAG
>SJYW01052367.1:36589-62759 GCA_006410735.1 Raphicerus campestris
ATTCAGGGCGGGGGACACAGCTCGGGCGTTCAGAGCTCCACGGGAGCCCTGCTCTTGGCAGTGCCTGAGGAAGGCCTGACAGAGGGGCAAGAGCTGCCTTCTCACCTCCAGCCCAGAGGCTGCAGGTTGACCGTCCTGGCCTTTTGCTCTCAGCCCAGCTACACCACCCCTGTGTCAGGACAGAGGCCCCCATATGTAGGGCCTGGGCATGACGTGGATGTGTATCCAGGAAGCTTCGCTAAGAGCTGGGCCTGGCACCAAGGCGGCACTTGGCACTTGCCGTGCTTGTGTTCACGTAGTCAGTTCTTCTGGGGCCCAGGGCCCTGGAGAGGCTTCCTGGCCTCCTCGCCAGCCTCAGGCCCCCGACTTGAGCTGAAATCAGACAGCAACAGAGAAGATGTGGGCAACAACTGGGCACACAGTAGGTCTGTGCAAAGCTCACCCCCAGCCCTGAGTGCTGTGTGCCTGCCCTGCAGGGCATGTCTGTCCTGGACAAGGAGTGAGGGGATTGGGAGGTGGTTCCCAAAGCAGCCCACAGGGTCCTCAGGGTCATCACTTAGGGCCTGGAACAAGACCTGCAGCTACTGTGCTTGGGGCCAATTGGCAGCCCTCCCAAGGGGCACATTTCTATGGAAAGGAAGAGCGTTGCCTCACTCATAGCGTCCCCCCTGCCAAGAGGAGCAGAGGGCAGCCCCTCAAGGCATGTGTACTGCCAGTCTGCACCCTGGCTAGGTGCAGAGGTGGGTTGCCCCTCCATGGGAGGACCCTAGGATTCTTGGGTTCCTGGTCTGACCTCCTGAGGGGCAGAGCCTCCACGAGCCCCTGTGAAAGTGCGCCTTTTCATGAGTCACCCTGTTCATCTCTATGTTGTTGGATCTCTGTGGAAAGAAGTGTGTTAGTCACTCAGTCATGTCCGACTCTTTGCGACCCTGCCAGGCTCCTCTGTCCATGGGATTCTCCAGGCAAGAATGCTGGAGTGGGTTGCCGTTCCCTTCTCCACGGGATCTTCCTGACTCAGGAGTCGAACCCAGGTCTCCTGCATTGCAGGAGGATTCTTTCCCATCTGAGCCACTAGGATAGCCCCTCTATGAAAAGAAGGTAGATCAACATCAACCCCCAACTCGTATGGCATCATGCCCTCCCTGCTGTGTCCCCACACCACCTTACAGAGGACACACGTTGTCTAGGTGCAGCCTGGGCACTCAGCTGCCCTCCGCCCTCCCAGTGGGGGAACCAGCCAGGCTTGGAGGCCCAGCCACTGCTTTCCGCCGCCTCCCCGCCCCCAGCCCGCACCGTCCTGACCTCTGTCCTGGCACTGTTTCCCCCTCCCCCACTTCGCCCCTGCACTCAAGAGCCTGCCTCCTCTGCCCACCCACCCGACGTGGCCTTTCCCAGCCCCTCTCCTCTGAGGAGCTGGGCCCCAGACAGGGCCCGAGAAGGGGTAGGGTCAGGAAGGAGGCAGTGCCGGCTGAGCCTTTCCTCTGAGCTTTTCCTCTGCCACAGAGCCTTTCCCCTCTAAGTCCCCTGCCTGAGGCACTCCCTGAAGTCCAGGAGGAGAGCCACGCAGGGCCACACTGAGGGACACTAGCAGACAGTCCTGGGTGAGCCCAGAACCAGGGAGGAGGTGCCCCCAAAAATGACGGTGAGAAGGAGCAAATAGGGGTTGGCATCAGGCGTTAACTTCAGGAAGTGGGGGTAGGAGTGGTGATGCTGGTCTGTTCACCAGGGCTGTCTGGTCAGCGCCCCCAGCCCACGGCTGGGAGTGGCTGCAGGGCCCTGAGGATCTGGCATTTCATGCCTTGCTCTCCTCCACGCTGCTGAAGGGAGTCAGGCCTGGAAGAATCAGCCCAGAGCCCCTGCACCAGGGGCCTGCAGCAGTTTCCAGGCAGGCAGGGCTGCTCAGGACAGGCTCAGGGGTCACCCACCATCGACACCTCTCATACACTGAAGACTTGGGGCTCTATCCCACCGGATTTGGGGTGGGGAGTGTAACAGAATCTAACTTTTAACCACTGATTCACAAGGATGCCCAGGGTGAGAGTGAGGAGTCCTAGGGGTTATAATTCCCCCAACTTGAGAAATGTAGAATTGGGAGACTCAAGGTGCTTCCAGAGAAGCAGGAGAGGGGTCTCAGCAGAAGCGAGGGGCCAACAGCACCCAGAGGGGATCAGCCCAGAGTGGAGAGGTAAGGCCCAGCAAGACCATCAGAGACTGAGGTGAGCCTGAGGAGGGCCTGCCCCTTGTGGCCAAGGCTACAACCGGGACCTGAGTCTCAAGTGGCACCCCAGCTCCACAGAAGGTTCTGGAGAACCAGGGTGGACATGGCTCCATAACCCCTTTCTCAGGAGCTCAGGGAGTGCCTTTCCAATTGCCTTTAGATGCCTGACATACCTGTGCTCAGAGCCACCCTGATGGGCAGGCAGAGGGGAAGACAACTGAGAAGGGAGCTGGGCAGCAGCTCTGAGCAGCCAGAGAGCTGGGACCCTTACAGGCCCCTGTGCGCAGAGAGCTCCCGGAGGCCCCGAGACAGGAGGCCCACCAGGGCTGTGGTCCATGAGATGTGCCAGGCTCCAGGTTAGTAAGGGAAGGTCATGGGGAAGACCACCCACCAAAAGGGCAGGTCCACAACCCCCTCGATTCAGTCAGCCCCTGCTGGGCCCCTATCCTGCCCCCAGGTTCATACTTGGTGGTCTTGGGCATTTCATTGAAACTTCCTGAAGGCTGAGGCTGTACCAGCAGCCCATAGGAGGCAAGTGCTATGCCCCTAAATGTCCCTGAAGCCTCATCAGAGCCCAGAGCAGAAAGAGAGCAGAACAAGTCAGGCGAGGAGGAGATGGTAGAGAGCAATATGGGGGCCTCGCTTCCACACCCCACCCCCTGAGTGAAGTCTGAGTGAGGGCACAGATCACTCAAGCAGAGACCAGCGCTCGGGCACAGGAAGTGTCCTAAGGCGAGCAGGCCTGACTTGTTCAGCTTCATGCCTGAGCCAGGACTGCCATGCTCTGGACGCCTATCCTGCAGGAGCCAGTCACTCCTTCAGGGAGACTTTGCAGAGAGAGGGACAGAAATCAGTGCCCTGCAAGGCTGGCTGTGCTGTCCTTTCAGCTCAAAGGCCCTGCTCCTAGGCAGACAAGTTGGTCAGCCTGGCCTGTGCTTCCAGCATTAACATTGGAACCACCTGCTTGGCATCCGGCTGAACTAGCAATCAGCTTCTAACCGCTGGCCACAGGGAACGTGGCCTCCCAAGCAAAGGTCTTGGGCCCTAGGCTGGCCCTTCTCCCTACGCCTCATCCCCAAGGCAGACAGGGGCATGGACTCAGGTCATGCCCACGAACCCTTGAAGGGGCTGGTCCCTCAAGTTGTAGGGAGGGACCCCCAGTATCACAGTGGTCAGGCTCCTGACCCTCCCCAATGGCAATGGCCTTCCAGAAGGAAACCAAGTTAGCAGGACAGGGCTGACCAAAGATCCCTTTATAAGCACTTGGAAAGGCATCTAGGGTGAGAAGGTCTCTGTGTAGAGAGGAAGAATTCACTCAGGGTTGAAGAACTAAAGACATGGGTGCTTTCTCAGTGAAAGAGGAGCAGCCATGGCCACGGGAAGTAAAGGGAAACCTGGGGATATCCAGGGACCCACATCCTCACCCCACTCCAGGACCTGGCGCTGGCAGGCAGGGGGCAGGGGGAGAGCAGGACCTTTCTCAGCTTTGGGTCTGAGGGCACAAGGTGAGGCCAGTGGGTGTGACCCCCGAAGCCCCCAGGAAAGGAGAAGCAGCTCCAGACATCTCCAGAGGCCAGAGGAGCAGAAAGGGCACAAGATGAGAGAGGGGACCAGGGCCTGGGTGCCCCTGGCCAGCGCACAGCTCGTGGTGCTGGAGTCACTGCAAGAAGCCTGGCTCACAACCCTGTGTGTACTTTCCAAGTCCCGGCCTTTCCTGTCACCCAACTCCATGCCAACCCTGATCTTTCCCTCCAGAGGCCGTGCGGCTGCTCTGCTGGCCTTTCCCTAGATGTCTGGGCCAGTTTGGTCCCTGTCGTCCACCTGTGCAGCACGTGGCCATGTGCTGGGCAGACCCCTCCAGACTGCTCAGTGTTACACCGCCAGGCCCAGGGTGGTGGGCTCGGTGACACTGGGCAGATGGTGTCTGTCCCTGAAGTGTGTCGCACATGTGTGAGACGCCAGTACCAGGCAGCCAGGCCCCACCTATCCTGTCTTGACACCCTGTGTCAGTGTTCTTTTATTTTTTACATTTTTTTTTTTTTTTGGCTGAGCCACATGGCATGCGGGATTGCAACCCCAACCAGGGATGGAACTCATGCCCCTTGCATTGGAAGCACAGCGTCTTAACCCTGCATGCTGGGCCAGTCCAGGAAGGAGAGCTGCCACTGAGCTTGCATCATCTCACCACTGCGTTTTCTTTTTTTCTTTATTTTTATACANCATCTGAGCCACTAGGATAGCCCCTCTATGAAAAGAAGGTAGATCAACATCAACCCCCAACTCGTATGGCATCATGCCCTCCCTGCTGTGTCCCCACACCACCTTACAGAGGACACACGTTGTCTAGGTGCAGCCTGGGCACTCAGCTGCCCTCCGCCCTCCCAGTGGGGGAACCAGCCAGGCTTGGAGGCCCAGCCACTGCTTTCCGCCGCCTCCCCGCCCCCAGCCCGCACCGTCCTGACCTCTGTCCTGGCACTGTTTCCCCCTCCCCCACTTCGCCCCTGCACTCAAGAGCCTGCCTCCTCTGCCCACCCACCCGACGTGGCCTTTCCCAGCCCCTCTCCTCTGAGGAGCTGGGCCCCAGACAGGGCCCGAGAAGGGGTAGGGTCACGAAGGAGGCAGTGCCGGCTCTCCTCTGCCACAGAGCCTTTCCCCTCTAAGTCCCCTGCCTGAGGCACTCCCTGAAGTCCAGGAGGAGAGCCACGCAGGGCCACACTGAGGGACACTAGCAGACAGTCCTGGGTGAGCCCAGAACCAGGGAGGAGGTGCCCCCAAAAATGACGGTGAGAAGGAGCAAATAGGGGTTGGCATCAGGCGTTAACTTCAGGAAGTGGGGGTAGGAGTGGTGATGCTGGTCTGTTCACCAGGGCTGTCTGGTCAGCGCCCCCAGCCCACGGCTGGGAGTGGCTGCAGGGCCCTGAGGATCTGGCATTTCATGCCTTGCTCTCCTCCACGCTGCTGAAGGGAGTCAGGCCTGGAAGAATCAGCCCAGAGCCCCTGCACCAGGGGCCTGCAGCAGTTTCCAGGCAGGCAGGGCTGCTCAGGACAGGCTCAGGGGTCACCCACCATCGACACCTCTCATACACTGAAGACTTGGGGCTCTATCCCACCGGATTTGGGGTGGGGAGTGTAACAGAATCTAACTTTTAACCACTGATTCACAAGGATGCCCAGGGTGAGAGTGAGGAGTCCTAGGGGTTATAATTCCCCCAACTTGAGAAATGTAGAATTGGGAGACTCAAGGTGCTTCCAGAGAAGCAGGAGAGGGGTCTCAGCAGAAGCGAGGGGCCAACAGCACCCAGAGGGGATCAGCCCAGAGTGGAGAGGTAAGGCCCAGCAAGACCATCAGAGACTGAGGTGAGCCTGAGGAGGGCCTGCCCCTTGTGGCCAAGGCTACAACCGGGACCTGAGTCTCAAGTGGCACCCCAGCTCCACAGAAGGTTCTGGAGAACCAGGGTGGACATGGCTCCATAACCCCTTTCTCAGGAGCTCAGGGAGTGCCTTTCCAATTGCCTTTAGATGCCTGACATACCTGTGCTCAGAGCCACCCTGATGGGCAGGCAGAGGGGAAGACAACTGAGAAGGGAGCTGGGCAGCAGCTCTGAGCAGCCAGAGAGCTGGGACCCTTACAGGCCCCTGTGCGCAGAGAGCTCCCGGAGGCCCCGAGACAGGAGGCCCACCAGGGCTGTGGTCCATGAGATGTGCCAGGCTCCAGGTTAGTAAGGGAAGGTCATGGGGAAGACCACCCACCAAAAGGGCAGGTCCACAACCCCCTCGATTCAGTCAGCCCCTGCTGGGCCCCTATCCTGCCCCCAGGTTCATACTTGGTGGTCTTGGGCATTTCATTGAAACTTCCTGAAGGCTGAGGCTGTACCAGCAGCCCATAGGAGGCAAGTGCTATGCCCCTAAATGTCCCTGAAGCCTCATCAGAGCCCAGAGCAGAAAGAGAGCAGAACAAGTCAGGCGAGGAGGAGATGGTAGAGAGCAATATGGGGGCCTCGCTTCCACACCCCACCCCCTGAGTGAAGTCTGAGTGAGGGCACAGATCACTCAAGCAGAGACCAGCGCTCGGGCACAGGAAGTGTCCTAAGGCGAGCAGGCCTGACTTGTTCAGCTTCATGCCTGAGCCAGGACTGCCATGCTCTGGACGCCTATCCTGCAGGAGCCAGTCACTCCTTCAGGGAGACTTTGCAGAGAGAGGGACAGAAATCAGTGCCCTGCAAGGCTGGCTGTGCTGTCCTTTCAGCTCAAAGGCCCTGCTCCTAGGCAGACAAGTTGGTCAGCCTGGCCTGTGCTTCCAGCATTAACATTGGAACCACCTGCTTGGCATCCGGCTGAACTAGCAATCAGCTTCTAACCGCTGGCCACAGGGAACGTGGCCTCCCAAGCAAAGGTCTTGGGCCCTAGGCTGGCCCTTCTCCCTACGCCTCATCCCCAAGGCAGACAGGGGCATGGACTCAGGTCATGCCCACGAACCCTTGAAGGGGCTGGTCCCTCAAGTTGTAGGGAGGGACCCCCAGTATCACAGTGGTCAGGCTCCTGACCCTCCCCAATGGCAATGGCCTTCCAGAAGGAAACCAAGTTAGCAGGACAGGGCTGACCAAAGATCCCTTTATAAGCACTTGGAAAGGCATCTAGGGTGAGAAGGTCTCTGTGTAGAGAGGAAGAATTCACTCAGGGTTGAAGAACTAAAGACATGGGTGCTTTCTCAGTGAAAGAGGAGCAGCCATGGCCACGGGAAGTAAAGGGAAACCTGGGGATATCCAGGGACCCACATCCTCACCCCACTCCAGGACCTGGCGCTGGCAGGCAGGGGGCAGGGGGAGAGCAGGACCTTTCTCAGCTTTGGGTCTGAGGGCACAAGGTGAGGCCAGTGGGTGTGACCCCCGAAGCCCCCAGGAAAGGAGAAGCAGCTCCAGACATCTCCAGAGGCCAGAGGAGCAGAAAGGGCACAAGATGAGAGAGGGGACCAGGGCCTGGGTGCCCCTGGCCAGCGCACAGCTCGTGGTGCTGGAGTCACTGCAAGAAGCCTGGCTCACAACCCTGTGTGTACTTTCCAAGTCCCGGCCTTTCCTGTCACCCAACTCCATGCCAACCCTGATCTTTCCCTCCAGAGGCCGTGCGGCTGCTCTGCTGGCCTTTCCCTAGATGTCTGGGCCAGTTTGGTCCCTGTCGTCCACCTGTGCAGCACGTGGCCATGTGCTGGGCAGACCCCTCCAGACTGCTCAGTGTTACACCGCCAGGCCCAGGGTGGTGGGCTCGGTGACACTGGGCAGATGGTGTCTGTCCCTGAAGTGTGTCGCACATGTGTGAGACGCCAGTACCAGGCAGCCAGGCCCCACCTATCCTGTCTTGACACCCTGTGTCAGTGTTCTTTTATTTTTTACATTTTTTTTTTTTTTTGGCTGAGCCACATGGCATGCGGGATTGCAACCCCAACCAGGGATGGAACTCATGCCCCTTGCATTGGAAGCACAGCGTCTTAACCCTGCATGCTGGGCCAGTCCAGGAAGGAGAGCTGCCACTGAGCTTGCATCATCTCACCACTGCGTTTTCTTTTTTTCTTTATTTTTATACAGCTTTTAAAGGTTATGCTCCATTTACAGTTATTAAAAATACTGTCCATATTCCACATGTTATACAATATAGTCTTGTAGCCTCACAGTTGCTTTTTAATAACATCTGCCTGGTACTTTTTTTTTTAAAAAGAAATACATTTTTAGTTTTAAAAACTAGGAAAACAGTGAAAAGCTCAAGGGACTTTTCAAACATTACCTAGAATGCCCTCATGCAAAGACAATTGTTGCCAGTATTTTGGGAGGGCTGCCCTGGAGCAGTGGCCCACACTTAAGAGCATGTGCTATAGCTCCAGGGTCCTTGGCCTGGGCCTGGCCACGCGCATCAGGGCTGCTGTGCCGCTGGAGATGCTCGCAAGCATGGCCAGAGGGCACAGGGTGGATGACAGCCTGGGAAGTGCCGTGAGTCAACCATTAACCTCGGAACCTCTGTGGGACCCGTTACGAAATGATCACGACGTTGATGTTTTCACAGCCAAATATCCTGTGTGCCCAGTGGAGGGGCAGGTCCAGGTCCCGCAGAACACCTGGAGAGCACATGTCCACACAGACCCTCTGTTCGGGACACCAGGGCCAGGACCTCCAGATACAGCTGTTGCCCCGGAGGACACTGGCCTGCATGGGCTCCCACAAGGAAGCTGGCATGGGATCTCTGGTTTCTGCTGGCGAGAAGCTTGGCCAGCACTTAGTGAACCCAGCTCTCTATGCACACCGCATCCTCCTGCCCCATGATGACTCACCCTCCTTTCTCTTTTCTCTTCACCTGCTAGAGCGCCCAGCACAGACAGCCTGTAGCCTCCGGCACCCTGAGGGGAGCCCCATCGCGACGTGGACAGCCTTTGGCGTTGAAGGGATGAAGATGGAAGCCCAGACAAGGGGCAAGCCTGCTAGACACCCCAGGGCTCATCCTCCAAAACATAAAGGCTGCCAGCGGCCCCCCAAGATTCGGAACTACAACTCCAAGGACTGACCTCCTTGCTGCCCCACCCCACGCCTCTCTCTCCCCGTTCTGATCCCCTCCTTTCTCCTCTCCCCCCACCCCAACGCCTTCCCCTTTCCCCTCATGCTCTCTTCCATCCAATCTGTCAGTCTTCTTCCCTGCCTCCACCTCCTCGGTGCTTTTGTCTCTACGTCAGGGCTGCGTGTGTGTGTGTGTGTGTGTGTGTGTGTGTGTGTGTGTGTACAGTGGGGGTGGTGAACTGCTAAGGCGTGTGTGTGTGTGTGTGTGTGTGTGTGTACAGTGGGGGTGGTGAACTGCTAAGGCGTGTGTGTGTGTGTGTGTGTGTGTGTGTGTGTGTGTGTGTGTGTGTGTGTGTATGTACAGTGGGGGTGGTGAACTGCTAAGGCACCTCACCAACTGACCACCAAATTGGGAAGGACAGTAAAAGATTCCCAGGGCTTTGCACATGTGGCTCTCATGGCCCAGTTTCTTGTGTTTCAAAGATTCGACCATGAGTGCTTTTGGTACCATCACACACACTACTCCGTTTATATCTGAGTTTAAAATAGGAAGCCAGTTACAGTCCTGAACTACAGGTGTCACAGACAAGTGAGCAAGAGATCTTGTAGCATAAAATTCTGTTCAACTTTCCACGGACCTTGCTACCAATATGTGGGTTTCAGGATTCACTCGGCAACCAGGGCTGAGCCTTCTTTGGTCCATGTGGGGACTGAGAGAACCCTGTAGGTGGGCAGAAAAACCCAGCCATCCACAGAAGGGATGCCCAATTCAGGGCGGGGGACACAGCTCGGGCGTTCAGAGCTCCACGGGAGCCCTGCTCTTGGCAGTGCCTGAGGAAGGCCTGACAGAGGGGCAAGAGCTGCCTTCTCACCTCCAGCCCAGAGGCTGCAGGTTGACCGTCCTGGCCTTTTGCTCTCAGCCCAGCTGCACCACCCCTGTGTCAGGACAGAGGCCCCCATATGTAGGGCCTGGGCATGAGGTGGATGTATGTCCAGGAAGCTTCGCTAAGAGCTGGGCCTGGCACCAAGGCGGCACTTGGCACTTGCCGTGCTTGTGTTCACGTAGTCAGTTCTTCTGGGGCCCAGGGCCCTGGAGAGGCTTCCTGGCCTCCTCGCCAGCCTCAGGCCCCCGACTTGAGCTGAAATCAGACAGCAACAGAGAAGATGTGGGCAACAACTGGGCATACAATAGTTCTGTGCAAAGCTCACCCCCAGCCCTGAGTGCTGTGTGCCTGCCCTGCAGGGCATGTCTGTCCTGGACAAGGAGTGAGGGGATTGGGAGGTGGTTCCCAAAGCAGCCCACAGGGTCCTCAGGGTCATCACTTGGGGCCTGGAACAAGACCTGCAGCTACTGTGCTTGGGGCCAATTGGCAGCCCTCCCAAGGGGCACATTTCTATGGAAAGGAAGAGCGTTGCCTCACTCACAGTGTCCCCCCTGCCAAGAGGAGCAGAGGGCAGCCCCTCAAGACTGTACTGCCAGTCTGCACCCTGGCTAGGTGCAGAGGTGAGCAGCCCCTCCACAGGACAGTGGGGTGCTTAGCCTGGCCTACAGAGGGGCAGAGCCTCCCACCAGCCCCTTTGAAAAGTTACATTTCATGAATGTCATCTTGTTTATCTAGGTTTCAGGCTTTGATTTCTGTGAAAAGAGGGAAGATAAAAATCTACAGAGGCACACTGACGTCCTAACCACTGATGCACTGCTTATCCTGGGCACACAGTGTTTGGGGAGCTGCGGAGAAAATGGCAGGTCTCTTCCAATGTGCCAGGAAGGAGCATGCCAGGAGCAGCTTTGCTGCCGGGTGGTAGGGTCTCCAAACTCTGTTTTGTCTGGCACATGGCCATGTAAGTGAGATGTGGCCACGTGACTTCCTTTAGCTGAAAAAGTGAGCCCTGTCTCCTTTGCTAGAAACAGATCCCATAAGTCCCCATTCCTCTGTGGTACAAACAAGGGTCTCAAACTCAGCCACCCAGCCTGCAATCATCCCGTCACCTGGGCCTCTGGTAGACTGCAGTGAGCAAAGCCTCACTGACCAGCAGGAAGTGAGCCTGGGATAGTTTAAGACACCAAGAGTTGAGGGTCTTTGTGCAGCATGGTCTACCCATTCCTGATCCAGGATACCGGGTGTCTGAAAAGCTCTTAAGTAGGAAGGAAAAGAAAATCCCACGAAGTTATTTGGGACAGCAGTTGAGTTGCAGGATCTCCCTGCCCTCTCTCCTTTTTTCCTGTCTTGCCCTTTCTTTCACAGTGTGCAAACCAGAAGTGCCCAGTGATGATGCCAAGAGAAAGACTAGAGCAGGAGGGATGAGCTGCCACTGGGACTACCAGGGGTCGTAGGGAGCACTGTAGGGATTGAGGGAAGGGCACCTGAAGCCAAGTTACCTGGTTTGACATGGCAGTCCCATTCTGTCCTGCCCAGAACATCTGTGGCCAGTGCCATGCTCCACAGTCTTCAGTTTCTGAGACAGGGGAAGAGAGCAGCAGCGTTTGATTACAAGAGGAATCGGCCTGGCACCTCTGCCAGGGCTTTTCTGACCTCACAAGGGTCTCAGTGGTCCCAGGAGATAGTAAGGGCCGTGCAGGGCGTGGCCACCAGGCCGTCCTTCCTGGGCTCATGTGATTCCCGATCCGTGTTGTCTTGTTTCTTTTCAGTCTGGAAAGTCAAGGATTTTTGTGTGTGTATAAAATGGATAAACATTTGAGCACGGGAATTACAGAAGGAGGGTGTGCTGGCGAGGAGAGACACACTTCCATCGGTTCGTGTGCGTGCCCGTGGGTGAGCGTGGCCACGTGCGCGCGCGAGTGCCTCTGCCTAGGGAGACTCCTTTGTTCAGACCACACCAAGAGGTGTCCGTGCATAGCCCGCTCGCCAGATGGCCGCGCCCCGTCCCCGCGGCCATCTGTGGAAGGCCCCTGCAGGCCTCGGAGCCTCCCCCAGGTTCCCGCACTCGCCCCGCGAATTTCGGCGGCGAGGCAGGGAGGACCGGGGGCGCTGTGCTGCAGTGACCGAGAGTAACCCCGCACGAGGCACCCTCGGCTGGGTCAATGACCGCGCTCTCCCCGCGGCGGCCCGCGCAGCTCCCGGGGCAGCCCGGCCCATCACCCTATCACCTAGCAACGCCCACTCGAGGGGCTCTATTGGGCCAGCGCGCACGCCCCCGGCCCCCGATTGGCTGCGGCCGCAGAGAAAGCCACGCCCCCAGCCCGGCCCCGCGCAGCCCAGACGCGGGCCGGTCAATTCGTACGCCTGGGGGTCCGTCTAGCCCCCAGAGTTGCCCCAGTATGACCCTCAGAGTGACCCAAGTACGCCCGTTCCGTTTCCACCGCGCGCCGTGCACACGTGGCCCCCGCGGTCCCGGGGGTGGGGGCGGCCCCGGGAGGCGTGGAGCACGGAACGGAAGTTGAGGGGCGGGGGTGACACCGTGCCCCGCCCCGGAGCCCCCCGAGTCCGGGGCCCCCAACCCGGCGCCCCCCGGGCGCGCCCCCGCTCAGGGTCCCGGCTCCCGGCGGCGGCGCGCCGCATCACCCCACTGGCGGCGGCGCGCCTGGTCCCGGGGCGCAGCCCCGACGCTCATTGGCCTGGGCGGCGCAGCCAAGCTGTCAGCCCATGTGGCGTGTCCGCACGGGGACGGCCGCGGTTAAATAGCGCCGGCGCGGGCCTAGAGGGAGCCAGAGAGACAGTAGCGGCCTCCCCTCCACCGCGCGCTCCATCCTCGCTCTCCCTCAGCCGTTCGCACAGCCGCCCGCGCCCAGACCAGGTACAAGCGGCCAGGCCGGGCAGGGGTCGGAAGTTGCGAGTGGGGAACCTGGTCCTGGGGCCAGACTGGATCAGGGGCTGGGGCGGGAGCAAGGCGGCCGGGCTCGAGGGGGCGCCGCCGGCCCGCATCCTCTGGCCTTGGGTGCGCATGGTTCGGCGTTCTGATGGTGAGGGCTCGTCTCGCACAGCCTACCCTGGTCTCGGCGTCCGAGCCTCCGGTCTGAATGTTCTAGCCCCACGAGACGCCCGAGGCTAGGCGGCGAAGGGCCCTCGCGCCGTTCCTAAGCCCGGCGGGGCAGGTGGGCGGATGGCGAGGAGCGGACGCCCCGGAACGCCGCGAACAGCCATTTTGGTCGTGGGCTGGGCCGGGAAGCTGCGGACCCTCGAGGGCCTGTTGGAGCCCCCAGCCGCCACGCCCTGGAGGGCCTCCTTTTCCGGCTTCGCCGCTGAGCCCCTCCACCCGCGGCATCCCCCTGCCTCCGGGTGCAGGATAGCCGTCTCGGCCGACCGGAGGGCCTGAGAAGAGGGGAGGGAAGTGGATGGAGGAGGCGCAGGGCCGTATAAGGACGGCTTCTCCACCACGTGGGCTCCGTTTGGAGCCCCCAGAGTTCCGGGGGGAGAGGCACTCCTGCCGGGTGCAACCTCGCGGCGGCGCGCGCGGTTTCGCCAGCGCCGCAGGGGTCTCCACCCTTTTGCTTCGTCCCGCCGGACTCAACGTGAATAGCAAGTAGGGGGAGAACAGAGCGGGCGCTTTCTGGAGAAACAGCCGCCCCGGGAGCTGGTGCTTCTGGGCCGGCAAAGGGCTCTTTATTCAGCGCTGGGGGAGGGGGCTCCCTCTGCCGGGACGCCAGGGCGATCAGGCCACCCAAGGAAGACGCTCTCCACTCCTACTTTCCCATGCTCAGAGAAACCCTAAAGGGCCGGTAGTTGGCGAGTTCACCAGTCATCGGCGCCATAAGGCCATGGAGCCTTGGTGGAAGTGTGCAGGACCAACCTTGGCCTTGCCCCCTTCGTTAGGGACTGCACAGGAGCCCCGATCCTGGGCCCACAGGCTCAGGGTAGACTAGGTTCCCTCGTTGGTGCTGGGAGACCTGGGTCTGGGTAGACAGGCAGGCTGCTGGATCAGTAAGTAGGCAAGCGCAGTCCTGAGGCCTCGACCTGTGCAGATGTGTGGGTCTGGGTAGTGCTTGCCTGGCAGCTGACTGAGAGTGGTTCTCCAGGTTGGAGCCTGCTGAAGGGGCCATACAGGCTGGGGCTGCCCACTGTGGGACAGGGACCAATTTTTCCCCGGAGCCCAACCTGTGGTTCCTGCCTGGAGGGCAGCTCAGGATGCTGAGCGCAGAGCCAGCTAGTCAGTGTGGGCACTTCTTCCCACTCCCACATTTGCCCTTTCTCCTTCGCCTACTAAATTCCCTGGGCCACCTCTTAACAGGATGACAGCCAGCCAGGCAGTCCCTTCCTCAGAAGGGTTTGTGCCCTGCCTCCCACCATGGGGCCCCCTCCTGAATCTCCTGCAGCAGGGCTGTGGTGGGGTCACCCCAGGCCAAGGCCAGTGCCCAGAGAGCCCAGTGCGCGGTGTCGGCAGGCTGGATCAGAGTGGACTCCCCTTTCCCAACCACCATACTCGCACTTCACAGTTGCACATACAACATCCCAGCAGGGGCAGAGCCCCAGAGCTGGCCATGTAGATCTTTGTTGCAGGGCTTTCTGAGCTGCTGTTCTCAGACCCGTGGGTGCGCCAGATGGAGGAGGGGGGGTCAGGAAGCCAGGGTTGGGAAGCAGCTGGGTCTCGCTGGGGCCCAGGCTGAGCAGTGTCCGGCCCCCACACCACCCTCCCTGCAGAGAGAGCAGCCATGGAGGAGGTGGTGATTGCTGGCATGTCCGGGAAGCTGCCCGAGTCGGAGAACCTGGAGGAGTTTTGGGCCAATCTCATTGGCGGCGTGGACATGGTGACAGATGATGACAGGCGGTGGAAGGCGGGTAAGCGGGCCTGGGGCTCCCCGCCTACTTGAGAGGTTCTTTTCTCACTGCTTCTGTGGACACAATCTCCCGGGTTACCAGGGCAGGCCTGTTCTGGCCTGCACTCCGGTCCCAGTGGCAGAGCCAACGGTCACCTAAGG
Source organism: Raphicerus campestris (assembly GCA_006410735.1). Taxonomy (NCBI): domain Eukaryota; kingdom Metazoa; phylum Chordata; class Mammalia; order Artiodactyla; family Bovidae; genus Raphicerus; species Raphicerus campestris. The sequence continues at coordinate 51,219 of SJYW01052367.1, forward strand.
TGAGGCCATGTTACAGCCTCTTTCTGGAGACGGTACCAGAAGGCTCTGGGCTAGGGGAACCTGGGACCTCTGGCCAGTGGGCTAGGGACTGAACTCCAGCCTGTGGGAGTCTGGAGTTCCCTGGGCCGTAGCCTTTGCCCCTTTCACAGACCAGGGGCATTGCTTGGGGGTGGAGCCAGGGCAAGGCCAGGTGGGTGAACACCTCCGGCCAGCCACTGCCCGCCCACGTGCTGTCCCAGGCGGTCAGATAAGACATCAGGCTCCCCGGGGAAGCTGGTTTGACTCCCTCACGCCCAGTAGGTTCTCCCGCAGAGCGGCTCCACCTGATCTACAGGATGTGAGTCAGTGTGGCAGAGCCTGGCTGGCCTTAGCTGCCAGGTTGGGATAGGGCCATGCAGAAGGTCTCCAGCCAGGTCAGGACAGTGGGAGGTGAGAGGAGGTAGCGCTGCCCCCTACAGTGCTCTGCTCTGCTCCGGGGCCATCACCCATGAGGTTCTACCCCCCAGGGCCCCTCTCAGAAGTGGGCCACCCATCCCAGGGAGCTTCAGCTCCCTGTTGCAGCGGGGACTCCCCCACAATCACTCACTCAGGGCCATGATGTCCTATGACTGATTTCTCCACCTGTGTGTGTTCCCTAGGACTGTATGGCCTGCCTCGGCGGTCAGGCAAGCTGAAGGACCTGTCCCGGTTTGACGCTTCCTTCTTTGGGGTCCACCCCAAGCAGGCACACAATATGGACCCCCAGCTCCGCTTGCTGCTGGAGGTCACCTACGAGGCCATTGTGGATGCAGGTGGGCCATCTGGGGGGCTGCAGAGGGCCTGTCCCCGAGTTTCCTGCTGCCCTTCTTGAAAACCTCCCTTTTTGCTTCTAAAAACATCGTGTGTTCATAACAAAACATCCAAAACAGAAGGTGCTGAGGAGGGAGCAGAGTCCCGGGCTGGGGCCGACGGGGTGGGGAGGTGTGGGCCTCAGGCAACTCAGGTTTCACAACTGCACCCCAGAGATATCCTGGACAGGTCCCGTTGCCCCAGTTTCCTCATTCCCCATTGCGTGGCTGATCTTGGAGGCGAGGGCAGGACACCAGTGCCAGGCAGAGCAGGAGGCAGGATCTGGCCCCAGGACTCTCACCCTCCACTTCCCTCTGCTGGATTGTGCCTAGCCTTGGAAAAGTGCCTCGAGGGCACAGACTTGTCCCAGGGACACTGGGGAACATGGAAGTTTTGCTGTGGGAGAGGGAAGGCTGGCCATGGGGGTGAGGCCCCTCAGCAGGTGGGCAGCAGGGGAACCCTGGACCTGCCTACTGCCACCTGTGGTTTGCAGGGCAAGTACTCTGGCCTTACAAGTCTCTTGTCCTGCAGCAGATGCTAAGTAGCCCCTGGGGTTGACCCTTGAGTATGACATGGGACCCTTGAGTGTGACAGAGTCCTGGACAGGCACTGCTTGGGGGGAGAGGCAGGGAGGCGGAGGCCTTCCCCCTGCCCAGGCCCCACCCAGAGACCTTGGATGCCGCTCTCCAGGGGCTGGCCAGTGTCCCTCCCTCCTTCCCAAGCCTGGACACTCTGCCTTTGTCTCTGTCTTATCTTGGCCCGCCCAGGGCAGGCCGCTCTCAGGGCTCATCAGACCCTGCCAGCAGTACCAGTGCCCAGGGGAGTAGCCTGGGGACAATATTGTCCTCTGTCCCCACCTCTGGCTGTCTCTGGCCTCTGCCTGACCCAGAGACTGGAGCCCCATCTGACACCCTGCCTGTCCCCCTGGCCCCAGTTTCCTGTGACCTGGTTATCTGTTGTCAACCCTACCTGGGCCAGCCACCCCACTCTGGCTCCACTCTCTCTTCCCTGACTCCCCAGCCGCTCGAGTCAGGCGAGGTGGAGCTTCTCTCCCCTGCAACGTAGGATTGAACCCTGGGTTCAATCCCATGGAGATGGGAATGGCAACCCACTCCAGTATTCTTGCCTGGAGAATCCTATGGACAGAAGAGCCTGGGAGGCTACAGCCCATAGGGTTGCAGAGAATTGCACACGACTGAAGCGACTTAGCATGCACACAGTCACCCCGGCCAGAGGCCAAGGGGGACGACGCCTCACCTCCCAGAGCGCGACAGCAGGCTGGGCACAGCACAGCTGCAAGTTTGACTTCTGCCTCCCACAGGCATCAACCCAGCTTCCATTCGGGGGACAAACACCGGTGTCTGGGTGGGTGTGAGTGGCTCTGAGGCTTCAGAGGCTCTGAGCCGAGACCCTGAGACCCTCGTGGGCTACAGCATGGTGGGCTGCCAGCGTGCCATGATGGCCAACCGCCTCTCCTTCTTCTTTGACTTCAAAGGTAGGTGCCCACACAGCCCTTTGTTTCTGACTCAAGCCCGGGGTCGGGGGAGGCAGGCAGGAGCCAGATGACAGCTGAGATCCTTCCAGACTCTGACCACACCTTCCCCGGGAAGACTAGCAGAAACAAGGTCCTGGTGTTGTGGGTTCCATGTGGAGAGCACTCGATAGAGCTGTCAGAGCCCCAAGGTGGTAGGGTGGGGAGGCGGTCCCACAGCTGCAATGTGTCCTTGCCTGCAGGGCCCAGCATTGCCCTGGACACGGCCTGCTCCTCCAGCCTGCTGGCCCTGCAGAGGGCCTACCAGGCCATCCAGAGAGGGGAGTGCGCCATGGCCATTGTGGGCGGCATGAACATCCTGTTGAAGCCTAACACCTCGCTGCAGTTCATGAAGCTGGGCATGCTTAGCCCCGAGGGCACCTGCAAATCCTTCGATGCATCAGGTGAGGGCAGTGGGCATGGAGCCCCGGGCAGTGCCCCCATCCTCGATTCTATCTCCGGTGCCTCAGGGCACCAGCCCCTGAGCTCGTGAGCCTGAGGTGCCCTCTGCCCCCAGGGGATGGCTACTGCCGTGCAGAGGCTGTGATGGCCGTCTTTCTGACCAAGAAGTCCCTGGCCCGACGGGTGTACGCCACCATTCTCAACGCTGGCACCAACACGGATGGCTGCAAACAGCAAGGTGGGAGCTGGCCTGGGGCAGGCGAGAGTGGGGCTACGGGTAGTCAGGCGGGGCTGGGAGTGCTGAGGCCTGGCCCCGCCCCCAGGCGTCACGTACCCCTCCGGAGAGGCACAGGAGCAGCTCATCAGCTCCCTGTACAAGCCGGCCGGGCTGGACCCGGAGACCCTGGAGTATGTTGAAGCCCATGGCACCGGTACCAAGGTGAGACCCCTGGCCCTGCTCCCTCCCCACATCCCACGCCAGAGAGGCACCAGGGCAGGGTCCTGACCTCCCTGAGTTCCCCACAGGTGGGCGACCCCCAGGAGCTAAATGGCATCGTGCAAGCCCTGTGTGACACCCGCCAGAGCCCCTTGCTGATTGGGTCCACCAAGTCAAACATGGGACACCCGGAGCCTGCCTCAGGGCTCGCAGCGCTGGCCAAGGTAGGCAGGCGAGTCTAGGGCCATCTTGTCCCTGCCCCGTCAGCTTCTTATGGCCTGCTGGGGAAGGGTCCCTCCAGGCTGTGCTGTGGGATATGGGCCAACTGAGGCCCAGAGAGCAGGCCTCCAGCATGTGGCCAGCCCCCGCCCGGCTTCACGGGGCCAGACATTTCACCCAGCACTTGCGCCATAAGGGGCCAGCCAGAGGGAGCAGAAGCAAGAGGGCAGCCCACCTCTCCAGGCTTGGAGGACCCAAGTCACCACTTGTTGAGCTTCTGGGTGTGATGGGAGCTTCCTGGTGGTCTCAGCTCCCTGGGCCACCACAGCCACCTGTCTGCAGCTCTTAGCTTAGGAGATGGGGTGGGGAATGGCTGAGGAGCCTTTGTCTAGACCCACAGCCAATCAGGCTGGGAGGTGGCAGGGCCCCGGGTGAGGCCTAAGGCTGAGAGGAAACAGAGCGTGTGGCTTGGTCACCAGACCTCTGCACTGGAACAGGGCGAGCTTGCGGGGAGAGAGGGGCGGGTAGGGAGACGGGGTTGCTTGCAGCGGGTGGGGCTTCTGGGTTGACACAGAGGGTCCTCAGGAGGGGATGTACCTGAAGCCCATCCTGACCAGCAGGAGCAGGGAGCCCAGGGCTGGCTGCCCTGCTGACTGCAAGGCACCCACAGGTGCTGCTGTCCCTGGAGCACGGGCTCTGGGCCCCCAACCTGCACTTCCACAACCCAAACCCCGAGATCCCAGCACTGCAGGACGGGCGGCTGCAGGTGGTGGACCGGCCCCTGCCCGTCGTCGGGGGCAACGTGGGCATCAACTCCTTTGGCTTCGGTGGCTCCAACGTGCACGTCATCCTCCAGCCCAACTCCCAGCCACCGCCACCGCCTGGCCCACATGCTGCCCTGCCCCGTCTGCTGCGGGCCAGTGGCCGCACCCTGGAGGGTGTGCAAGGTCTGCTGGAGCTAGGCCGCCAGCACAGCCAGAACCTGGCCTTTGTGAGCATGCTCAATAACATCGCAGCCCCCTCCCCAGCAGCCATGCCCTTCCGTGGCTACGCCGTGCTGGGCAGCCAGGAGGGCAGCCAGGAGGCGCAGCAGGTGCCAGCCGGCAAGCGCCCACTCTGGTTCATCTGCTCCGGTGAGCCCCGACCCCACCCCACCCACTCCACCCCAGGTCGTCCCCAAGGGCCGGCGGGCTGGGACTGCACAGCGCTGCCCTGACGTCTCCCTCCGGGCCAGGTATGGGCACACAGTGGCGTGGGATGGGGCTGAGCCTCATGCGTCTGAGCAGCTTCCGTGACTCCATCCTGCGCTCAGATGAGGCTGTGAAGCCTCTGGGACTGCAGGTGTCACAGCTGTTGATGAGCACAGACGACATCTTTGACGACATCATCGTCTCCTTCGTGAGCCTCACTGCCATCCAGGTGTGCCCCTGGGGTCGGGTGAGCCGGCCGGCAGGGCGGTGAGCCTGGGATCCCCGGGACTGGCATGACCCATCCTGTTGCCACCCCACCCCCAGATCGCCCTCATAGACCTGCTGACCTCCATGGGCCTTCGGCCTGACGGCATCATTGGGCACTCCCTGGGTGAGGTGGCCTGTGGCTATGCCGATGGCTGCGTCTCTCAGGAGGAGGCCATCCTCGCTGCCTACTGGAGGGGCCAGTGCATCAAGGAGGCCGACATCCCTCCCGGGGCCATGGCGGCTGTAGGTAGGTGCTGCCCTCCGCTCCCCCATCCCGCTCCACCCCTGGGCCTGAGGGTCTCCGTGGGGAGTGGTCATCTGTACTGGCACCTTTCTGTGTTGGCGCTGGGCAGAGGCCGGGGCCTGTGGCCAGCTTGCCAGCCACTGTCCTCACCACAGGGTGAGAACGACCTTGACAGCCTGCCCTGCTGTCCCCCGGATGGCCTTGGAGCCCAGCATACTTGCCCACGGGTGTCAGTAGAGGCCAGCGTGATTTTCACATGAACCCCTGGTGGGGATGCTGCAGGCGGAGAAATGGGCCTGCTCACACTTGGGACAGGCAGGGTTGGGGACGGGAGGAGACCAGAGGGAGCCAGAGGGGCTGTTGGGAGAGTGAGGCCAAAGCCCTTTCTGGTGGGCCAGGCATGGGACCCAAAACTGGCTCCCGCCCATAGGACGGCATTAATGACACCTCCACCTGAGACCAGACAACGGCAAGGGCGGAACTGCCTCGTAAAGGTGCCGCTCGGCAGCTGTCGTTAGAGCCCCCCAGACAGCGTTCCCCTCCCTGGGGAGGGCTGTGCGGGGTGCCTGCTCCCCATGCCACCCTTTGAGGCTCTCTTCTACTCCCAGGCTTGACCTGGGAGGAGTGTAAGCAGCGCTGCCCCCCTGGCATCGTGCCTGCCTGCCACAACTCCATCGACACTGTGACCATCTCGGGACCTCAGGTGGGCCCTGGGAGGCGAGTCCTCGTCCCCAAGTTCCCTCCCACTGCCCCTGCCCAGGGCACGCTCTGCGCGGGGAGCCCGGCACCGGCCCAGACCCGGACTGCCGTCAGCACCCTCGTCCTTCCCCGTCTGCGCCCCCCCAGGCCTCCATGTTGGAGTTCGTGAAGCAGCTGAAGCAGGAGGGTGTGTTCGCCAAGGAGGTGCGGACGGGTGGCATGGCTTTCCACTCCTACGTCATGGACGCCATCGCCCCCACGCTGCTTCAACAGCTCAAGAAGGTGGGCGGCTGTCCCCACACTGCAGCGGGGGGGCCTCCCTGAGGACAGGCGGGGAAGGCAGGCCCCAGTTCCCTCAGGCTGACCCCGCCGGCCCCTGCGCGCAGGTGATCCGGGAGCCCCGGCTGCGTTCCCCACGCTGGCTCAGCACTTCCATCCCTGAGACCCAGTGGCAGGAGAGCCTGGCCCGCACCTTCTCAGCCGAGTACAACGTGAACAACCTGGTGAGCCCCGTGCTGTTCCAGGAGGCGCTGTGGCACGTGCCCGAGAACGCCGTGGTGCTGGAGATCGCGCCCCACGCCCTGCTGCAGGTACGCATGGTCCCGAAGGGCCAGCAGGCTGGCCAGGCGCGGGGGGCTGAGCGGGGGGCCAGTGGGAACTGGTCACGGGGAGGCCCAGCCTGCCTCTGCCTCTGCAGGCCGTCCTGAAGAGAGGCCTCAAGCCCAGCTGCACCATCATCCCCCTGATGAAGAAGGACCACAGGGACAACCTAGAGTTCTTCCTCAGCAACGTAGGCCGGCTCTACCTGACCGGGTGCGGCCGCTCTCCCTGATCAACCCGGGAGGCTCCTCACCAGCCAGGCCTCAGGGTGGCCTTGAGATGGTCCCCAGGAAGCAGGCCTCTGGGTGCTGGGCCACCTCCACCCCCCNATCAAGGAGGCCGACATCCCTCCCGGGGCCATGGCGGCTGTAGGTAGGTGCTGCCCTCCGCTCCCCCATCCCGCTCCACCCCTGGGCCTGAGGGTCTCCGTGGGGAGTGGTCATCTGTACTGGCACCTTTCTGTGTTGGCGCTGGGCAGAGGCCGGGGCCTGTGGCCAGCTTGCCAGCCACTGTCCTCACCACAGGGTGAGAACGACCTTGACAGCCTGCCCTGCTGTCCCCCGGATGGCCTTGGAGCCCAGCATACTTGCCCACGGGTGTCAGTAGAGGCCAGCGTGATTTTCACATGAACCCCTGGTGGGGATGCTGCAGGCGGAGAAATGGGCCTGCTCACACTTGGGACAGGCAGGGTTGGGGACGGGAGGAGACCAGAGGGAGCCAGAGGGGCTGTTGGGAGAGTGAGGCCAAAGCCCTTTCTGGTGGGCCAGGCATGGGACCCAAAACTGGCTCCCGCCCATAGGACGGCATTAATGACACCTCCACCTGAGACCAGACAACGGCAAGGGCGGAACTGCCTCGTAAAGGTGCCGCTCGGCAGCTGTCGTTAGAGCCCCCCAGACAGCGTTCCCCTCCCTGGGGAGGGCTGTGCGGGGTGCCTGCTCCCCATGCCACCCTTTGAGGCTCTCTTCTACTCCCAGGCTTGACCTGGGAGGAGTGTAAGCAGCGCTGCCCCCCTGGCATCGTGCCTGCCTGCCACAACTCCATCGACACTGTGACCATCTCGGGACCTCAGGTGGGCCCTGGGAGGCGAGTCCTCGTCCCCAAGTTCCCTCCCACTGCCCCTGCCCAGGGCACGCTCTGCGCGGGGAGCCCGGCACCGGCCCAGACCCGGACTGCCGTCAGCACCCTCGTCCTTCCCCGTCTGCGCCCCCCCCAGGCCTCCATGTTGGAGTTCGTGAAGCAGCTGAAGCAGGAGGGTGTGTTCGCCAAGGAGGTGCGGACGGGTGGCATGGCTTTCCACTCCTACGTCATGGACGCCATCGCCCCCACGCTGCTTCAACAGCTCAAGAAGGTGGGCGGCTGTCCCCACACTGCAGCGGGGGGGCCTCCCTGAGGACAGGCGGGGAAGGCAGGCCCCAGTTCCCTCAGGCTGACCCCGCCGGCCCCTGCGCGCAGGTGATCCGGGAGCCCCGGCTGCGTTCCCCACGCTGGCTCAGCACTTCCATCCCTGAGACCCAGTGGCAGGAGAGCCTGGCCCGCACCTTCTCAGCCGAGTACAACGTGAACAACCTGGTGAGCCCCGTGCTGTTCCAGGAGGCGCTGTGGCACGTGCCCGAGAACGCCGTGGTGCTGGAGATCGCGCCCCACGCCCTGCTGCAGGTACGCATGGTCCCGAAGGGCCAGCAGGCTGGCCAGGCGCGGGGGGCTGAGCGGGGGGCCAGTGGGAACTGGTCACGGGGAGGCCCAGCCTGCCTCTGCCTCTGCAGGCCGTCCTGAAGAGAGGCCTCAAGCCCAGCTGCACCATCATCCCCCTGATGAAGAAGGACCACAGGGACAACCTAGAGTTCTTCCTCAGCAACGTAGGCCGGCTCTACCTGACCGGGTGCGGCCGCTCTCCCTGATCAACCCGGGAGGCTCCTCACCAGCCAGGCCTCAGGGTGGCCTTGAGATGGTCCCCAGGAAGCAGGCCTCTGGGTGCTGGGCCACCTCCACCCCCCGGCATGCCCGCCCCCCACCCTGTCTCAGCCGTCTCCGGGGTCCTAGGGGAGACAGGTTGACTGTGGGTCAGCGTGGTTGTGGCAGGGCAGTCACAGCTCCCCTCTCACACCCTCTAGCATTGACGTCAACCCCAACGGGCTGTTCCCACCCGTGGAGTTCCCGGCTCCCCGGGGCACCCCCCTCATCTCCCCCCACATCAAGTGGGACCACAGCCAGACCTGGGATGTGCCCGCCGCTGAGGACTTCCCCAACGGCTCCAGCAGCTCCTCTGCCACTGTCTTTAAGATCGGTGAGTCCTTGCGATGCAGGCGGGCAGGAGAGCGGGGTGGTTTCCCTCTCCTCAGAGGTGGCACTAAGGCCCAGGCCCCACAGACATCAACCCCGAGTCCCCTGACCACTACCTGGTGGATCACTGCATCGACGGTCGCGTCATCTTCCCGGCCACTGGCTACCTGTGCCTGGTCTGGAAGACACTGGCCCGAGCCCTGGACCAGCACATGGAGCACACACCTGTCGTATTCGAGGACGTGACACTGCACCAGGCTACCATCCTGCCGAAGACAGGTGAGATGGGCGGCTCAGGCTATGGGGTGGGAGGGCCAGCTGCCGACCCCTGCAGCTGACCTCTGCCCCTGCTGCTCACAGGGACTGCGCTCCTGGAAGTGCGGCTTCTGGAAGCCTCTTGCACCTTTGAGGTGTCTGAGAAAGGCAGCCTGATTGTGAGCGGTGAGCAGGGGTCCCGGACCAGCCTACAGGGTCCCTGCCAGAGGTCTCTGGGTGGACCTTGGCTGCCGGCTCAGCCCTGCTCTCACTCAGGCCCTTCTGCCACCCCACTCACAGGGAAGGTATACCAGTGGGAAGATCCCGACCCCAAGCTCTTTGACAACCGGTATGGCATGGAACCTGCGACCCCCGTGGACCCCACAACTGCCATCCACCTGCGCTGTGGTGACGTGTACAAGGAGCTGCAATTTCGGGGCTACAACTATGGCCCCAACTTCCAGGGCATCCTCGAGGCCAGCTCTGAAGGTAGGTGCAAGGGAGGCCCCACTTTGTGCTTTGGGGCCAACTCCTGCTGCCTGGTGTGAGGGGTCCACGAGGGCCCCCCCCAGGTTGGGGCACACGGAGGAAAGGGCCCACGGCGGGAAGAGACCCAGCCTGGCTGAACCGACAGCCCCTTCTCCCCAGGCAACATGGGCCAGCTGCTCTGGAAGGACAACTGGGTGACCTTCATGGACACCATGCTGCAGATGTCTGTCCTGGCCCCGGGCCAGCGCAGCCTGCGGCTGCCCACACGCATCACCGCCATCTACATCCACCCGGCTACCCACCAGCAGAAGCTGTACACGCTGCAGGACGGGACACAAGGTCAGCCCTGCCCTGGCCCCGCACGCGTGTCTCCCCATGCCAGGCCCTGTCCACCCTCACCCACTGTGTCCCCACAGTGGCCGACGTGGTAGTGAACAGGTGTCTGGACACCACGGTGGCCGGCGGCGTCTACATCTCAAGGATCCACACCTCGGTGGCACCCCGGCATCAGCAGGAGCAGCTGGTACCCATCCTGGAGAAGTTCTGCTTCACCCCGTACGTGGAGAGCGGGTGCCTGGCCGGGAACCTGGCCCTGCAGGAGGAGCTGCAGCTGTGTGTGGGTGAGTCTTTTGCACCCAACACCCTCATGCCAGGGTCCAGCTCCCAGTTCCTGGGTCCATTATCCCATCACTGCCTCTCCTACATGTGGGGTCTACACCTGCCTTCCCCTGTGAGTGCCCCTGGCTTCCCTCAACCTGGAGCTGATGTCTTCAGAGGGGCCTCGGCACAGAGGTGAGATTTCGCCCCTCTTGTCTGTGTCAGCAGCCAGCTGCTCAGGCGTGAGACCACCCTCTACCCAGGGCTCACGCCCAAGCTAAGGGGTGCGGGATGGTGGTGGGAGCTGGGGAGGGGCAGCCAGGGCCGGCAAAGCACGGAACCCACCCTCTGGGGAACCCACACTCTGTGGAGCTCACACTTGAATGGGGGGCAGGTCCCCCTTTGCCCATCTAGTGTACCAATGGGGCAGGGCAGGGCCGCCCTTTGCCCATCTAGTGTACCAATGGTCAATGCCAGTTTCCAGCCCAGGAGGACTGGACAGTCCATTCCATCCCTCTATTTTCCATCAGTGGGCAGAACCAGGTAGTGGGTTCTGCTCCAAGCAGTCACCAGTTCCTGGTCGGGGGAGCTTCAGGAACCCCAGCCCAGCTGAGGCTCTTCCCTGACACACGACTCTCCCCTCCCCAGGGCTGGCACAGGCACTGCAGACCAAGGTGGCCCAGCAAGGGATAAAGATGGTGGTTCCTGGGCTGGACGGTGCCCAGGTTCCCCAGGAGGCCCCACAGCAAGGCCTGCCTCGGCTGCTGGCCACCGCCTGCCAGCTGCAACTCAATGGGAACCTGCAGATGGAGATGGGTCAGATCCTAGCCCAGGAGAGAGCCCTGCTGTGTGATGACCCCCTGCTCAGTGGGCTCCTCAACTCCCCAGCACTCAAGGCATGCGTGGACACTGCCCTGGAGAACATGACCAGCCTCAAGATGAAGGTGGTGGAGGTGGGTGCCCCATGCGGCCACAGGCCCAGTGCACAAGGACTCAGATACAGGCAGTCCTGAACCTAAGGGAGGGCCAGGGCGTCTCAGACGTGAGGTCACCCAACTCGCAATGGTGCCGAGGCTGCCCAGACACCAAAGGGGAAGGGAGCACTGGGAAGGGAATGGTTCCAGGGGTGCGGTGGGCAGGGCAATGCTGGCCAGTGACCTCTGCAGAGTCAGTGGGTGGGCCTTTCTGGGAAGCACCCAGCTGAGGTGGGGGGATGCCTGCCCAGCGGCAGCTGATCCAAGAAGATACTCCATCCCAGGTGCTAGCTGGTGACGGCCAACTGTATTCCCGCATCCCCACGCTGCTCAACACTCAGCCCCTGTTGGAGCTGGACTACACAGCCACTGACCGCCACCCCCAGGCCCTGGAGGCCGCCCAGGCCAAGCTGCAGCAGCTCAACATAACCCAGGGCCAGTGGGACCCCTCGGACCCGGCCCCCAGCAACTTGAGTGGGGCCAACCTCGTGGTGTGCAACTATACCCTAGCCAGCCTCGGTGATCCG
>SJYW01052367.1:69777-128353 GCA_006410735.1 Raphicerus campestris
TGGGACGGGACCGGGATGGGGTGGGCGGGGCTGTGGGGTGGGGCCGGGGTCTGGTGGACGGGCAGGGAGGCTGCCAAGCCCTGACCCCCTCAACTCGCAGGATGAGTGGGAGAGCCTGTTTGCTGGCGCGTCCCTGCACCTGGTGGCCCTGAAGAAGTCCTTCTACGGCTCAGTGCTCTTCCTCTGTCACCGGCTGCCCCGACGTGACAGCCCAATCTTCCTGCCCGTGGAGGATACCAGCTTCCAGTGGGTTGACTCCCTGAAGGTCAGTCCTTCCCAGCCCCCACCAGGCTGGGCTGACCCGGCTCCAGTGCTGGGACCTGGGGTACCCACCCTGTCAGGCAACCCTTCCCTTGTCAACCTTTCCTTCACCCTTCTACAGAACATCCTGGCCGATTCCTCCTCCCGGCCCGTGTGGCTCATGGCTGTTGGCTGCACCACCTCAGGGGTTGTGGGCTTGGTGAACTGTCTCCGGAAAGAGCCTGACGGGCACCGGATTCGGTGAGATGCCCACTGTGCCACGTGCCCCTTGCCCCAGGACCCCACCACAGCCTCCCCTTACCTGTCTGGCTGCCCACAGGTGCGTCCTGGTGTCTAACCTCAGCAGCACGTCCCCCATCCCTGAGATAGCCCCGACGTCCTTGGAGCTGCAGAAGGTGCTCCAGGGTGACCTGGTGATGAACGTCTACCGTGATGGGGCCTGGGGAGCCTTCCGCCACTTCCCCCTGGAACAAGGTGAGCCCCCCAGGACTGCCCTGCCCCTCCGGGTTCCTCACCTCCCAGGTGAGTGGACTGAGGAGAGGGCAAGAGGACTCTGGCAGGAAGCCCTGCTCCAGGCCAGGGCCACATGCGATCCTAGGGGCTCCACTTCCTGTCACCTCCTAGACAAGCCTGAGGAGCAGACGGAGCACGCCTTCATAAACGTCCTCACCCGGGGGGACCTGTCTTCCATCCGCTGGGTTTGTTCCCCTCTGCGCCACAGCCAGCCCACGGGCCCTGGCGTCCAGCTCTGCACCATCTATTACGCCTCCCTCAACTTCCGCGACATCATGCTGGCCACGGGCAAGCTGTCCCCCGATGCCATCCCAGGTACAGGCAACCCATGGTCTAGGGACCAGAACAAAGACTGCCCCCCCCCCACCCAGGGCCAGGGCTGGGACGAGAGGGGTCCTCACCCCGCAGTGCTCAGGAAACTGGGAGGCTCCTCCCAGTGAGGTCAGGGGCTCACTCACCTGCCATCTGCCCCCAGGAAATTGGGCCTCTCGGAACTGCATGCTAGGCATGGAGTTCTCTGGCCGAGATGCCAGCGGGAAGCGTGTGATGGGGCTGGTACCCGCCGAAGGCCTGGCCACCTCCACTCTGGTACCTCAGAACTTCCTTTGGGACGTGCCTTCCAACTGGTGAGTCACCAGGGCTGGGACCTGGGGCCTGAAGTGGACGTGGCCAGGCATTAGGCCAGAGCTGACCCCTACACTGTGCCCTTAGGACCCTGGAGGAGGCCGCCTCGGTGCCCGTTGTCTATAGCACAGCCTACTACGCACTGATAGTCCGCGGGCGCATGCAACCAGGGGAGACGGTGCTCATTCACTCGGGCTCCGGCGGCGTAGGCCAGGCTGCCATCGCCATTGCCCTCAGCCTGGGCTGCCGTGTCTTCACTACTGTGGGTAGGCCTCCGACCCTTCCCAGAGCCCAGGATTGTCCGCCTGGCCAGCGCTGCCAAAGCCCAGACTCACCAGGTGTGCCTCTCTCTGCCAGGGTCAGCCGAAAAGCGGGCATACCTCCAGTCCAGATTCCCCCAGCTCAACGAAACCAGCTTTGCCAACTCCCGGGACACATCCTTTGAGCAGCACGTCCTGTGGCACACAGCCGGGAAGGGTGAGTGGTCCCCATCACTCACCACCCACCATCCACCTGTATCCTCAGCCCCTTCTTCCTTCCATCCCCCACTCACCAGCCAAGCTGGAGAAGACACTGGCCCATGCTGGGACAGGGTCCAGCCCTTAAGACTTGGGTTAGGTTGGCCGGGCTATGATCTTCACTATGGGGACCCCGTTTGCCCCCCTATCCAAGGTGTTGACCTGGTCCTCAACTCCCTGGCGGAAGAGAAGCTGCAGGCCAGTGTGCGGTGCCTGGCCCAGCATGGTCGATTCCTGGAAATTGGCAAATTTGACCTTTCCAACAACCACCCCCTGGGTGAGATGGGGCAGCAGGCCTGGTGGGCGGCTGGGTGGACAGGGGGCTGTTGGGCAGAGTAGGGGGTCTACAGGGTGGTGGGCTGTGGGCAATGTGGTGAGGCACCCCCGCCTGCCCACCTATCCAGGCATGGCCATCTTCCTGAAGAACGTGACTTTCCACGGGATCCTACTGGACGCACTCTTTGAAGAAAACAGCACCATGTGGCAGGAAGTATCGACGCTGCTGAAGGCGGGCATCCAGGAGGGTGTGGTGCAGCCCCTCAAGCGAACAGTGTTCCCCAGGACCCAGGTGGAGGATGCCTTCCGCTACATGGCCCAGGGCAAACACATCGGCAAAGTGGTCATTCAGGTGAGTGGGGTGCCCTGGGGGTCTCTGGCCCAAGCCCTGGCCCCTGCCCTGCCAGCAGTGCGTGAACAGGGGCCCTGCTTGGGCTGCAGGTACGTGAGGAAGAGCAGAAAGCGGTGCTGCACGGGACCAAACCCACCCAGATGGCGGCCTTGTGTAAGACCTTCTGCCCAGCCCACAAGAGCTACATCATCACTGGGGGCCTGGGTGGCTTTGGCCTAGAGCTGGGCCACTGGCTTGTGGAGCGAGGGGCCCAGAAGCTGGTACTGACCTCCCGCTCTGGGATCCGCACAGGTGAGTGGCCCGAGGGTGGAGCAGTGGGAAGGGCCTCCTTCAGACCCCTTTATTGTGCTCTCAGGGCACCTAGACTTGGGACCAGACCTTCACTTGCCCATCCCCTCCCACTGTCTGTGTCCCGCAGGCTACCAAGCCAGGCAGGTCCGTGAGTGGAGACGCCAGGGTGTGCAGGTCCTGGTGTCCACCAGAGATGTCAGCTCACTGGATGGCACCCGGAAGCTTATCACTGAGGCCGCCCAGCTTGGGCCCATAGGAGGCATCTTCAACCTGGCCGTGGTGAGGACGGCTTTAGAGGGGCTGGAGCCAGCTGCCCAGGGAAGGGCCCCTCCCAAGAAGCCCTCCAAAGGCCTGGGGCCGAGGCAGGTGCTAAGATCCCCTCACCCCAGGTCCTGAGAGATGCCATGCTGGATAACCAGACCCCTGAGTTCTTCCAGGACGTCAACAAGCCCAAGTACAATGGCACCCTGAACTTGGACAGGTGGGCTCCTCCCTTCTCCTCTCCTTTCTTCTCCCTGCACGGCCCTCGCACTGGTGTCTGGAGACCTGGCCGTGGGCCTCTGCTGGGGTCTGACCGCAGGTCCAGGGAAGGGGAGGCGGTTTGGTGGGCAAGCAGGAGTCCTGGGCATGACAGCGGTGGGCTGGGGAAGCCGGCTAGGGGTGACTGAAGAACCCACAGGGTGGCCCGGGAGGCATGCCCAGAGCTGGACTACTTCGTGGTCTTCTCCTCGGTGAGCTGCGGGCGTGGCAATGCTGGCCAGACCAACTACGGGTTCGCCAACTCCACCATGGAGCGCATATGCGAGAAGCGTCGGCACGACGGCCTCCCAGGTGGGCCCACCTGCCACTCCCCAACTCGCGCGGTGCCACCCTCACAGCTACTCCGACTCACCGCGGCGCCACTACCCACCCACAGGCCTCGCTGTGCAGTGGGGCGCGATTGCTGATGTGGGCCTCCTCGTGGAGCTGAAGGGCACTAACAACAAGGCCATCGGCGGGACGCTGCCCCAGCGCATCACCTCCTGCCTGGAGGTGCTAGACCTCTTCCTGAACC
The DNA here is from genome assembly GCA_006410735.1 of Raphicerus campestris. Taxonomy (NCBI): domain Eukaryota; kingdom Metazoa; phylum Chordata; class Mammalia; order Artiodactyla; family Bovidae; genus Raphicerus; species Raphicerus campestris. The sequence continues at coordinate 73,667 of SJYW01052367.1, forward strand.
AGCCCCACCCAGTCCTGAGCAGCTTTGTGTTGGCAGAGAAGACGGCTGCATCCCGTGGCCCCGGTGGCAGCCAGCAGGACCTGGTGAAGGCTGTGGCTCACATCCTGGGTGAGGCAGCACCCTGCCCCCTTCCCACCAGCAGACACTCCCGAGTCTGGTCTCCCAGGCTGCCAGAGGGGGACGTGCTGGGCTTGCTCATGGAAGGAGACGCACAGGTCATCTGTGCAGAGCTGGGTAGGGGCTGTGGGTCCCATGGTACAATCTGTTCACTTCAGTCACTCAGTCGTGTCCAACTCTTTGCGACCCCATGAATCACAGCATGCCAGGCCTCCCTGTCCATCACCAACTCCTGGAGTTTACTCAAACTCATGTCCAGGGTACAATACCCACCCAGGGCCCCTCCCGCATTGCCAACTGAGCTGCCTTCCCACCCCCCAGGCATCCGTGACTTAGCCACCGTCAACCTGGACAGCTCGCTTTCAGACCTTGGCCTCGACTCACTCATGGGTGTGGAGGTGCGCCAGATGCTGGAACGTGAGCACAGCCTGACGCTGTCCATGCGGGAAATCCGGCAGCTCACGATCCGCAAGTTGCAGGAAATTTCCGCGCAGGCTGGCACAGCTGATGGTAGGCATGGAGGGGGAGTCCCCGAAGCAGCACTGTCCCCTCAGGGCTCTTGGCCTCCAAGCAGGTCAGGGCTTGTCCATCTGGCCCCTTCCTGAGAGCCCTCCTTGGGCGCCCAGCGGCCCCCATCCACCTGCCCTGGCCACCTGCGGCCGACAGTTGTGCATGTCTGTGTGTTTGTGGCAGGGGACCCTATGGTATCATCCCTGGTATCTGCCCCTCTTCACAGAGCTGACCAACTCTGCACCCAAATTGGGCAGCCCCGCCCATAAGCAGACCCAGCTGAACCTGAGCACCCTGCTGGTAAACCCCGAGGGCCCAACCTTGACGCGGCTCAACTCGGTGCAGAGCTCCGAGCGGCCCCTGTTCCTGGTACACCCTATCGAGGGCTCCACCACTGTGTTCCACAGCCTGGCTGCCAAGCTCAGCATCCCCACCTATGGCCTGCAGTGCACAGGAGGTATGTCAGGGGCCTACTGGGCTGCCCCCCAGGGAGTTGGGGATGGCAAGGCACTGCAGACGAGGGCTAAGCCTCATGCTGTGCCCGCAGCGGCACCCCTGGACAGCATCCAGAGCCTGGCCACCTACTACATCGAGTGCATCAGGCAGGTGCAGCCAGAGGGCCCCTACCGCATCGCCGGCTACTCCTACGGGGCCTGCGTGGCTTTCGAGATGTGCTCACAACTGCAGGCCCAGCAGAGCGCTGGCCCCACGAACAACAGCCTCTTCCTGTTTGACGGCTCCCACACCTTCGTGATGGCCTACACTCAGGTGAGGGCGGCAGCGGCCGGGAGGCCCCGGGTCCGCAGGCCCAGCCCCTTGTACCTGCCACTGCAGCATCTCCTCCTCCCTTTGCAGGGCTACCGGGCCAAGATGAACCCCGGCTGCGAGGCCGAGGCCGAGGCCGAGGCAATGTGCTTCTTCTTGCGGCAGTTCACGGAGGCGGAGCACAGCAGGGTGAGTCGACCCGGCGTGGGGCCCGGCCTCTCGATGCCCCCGCTCCAGCCCCCAGTGCCGCTCGCTCACTGTCCTGTCCTATAGGTGCTGCAGACCCTCCTGCCCCTCGGGGATCTGGAGGCGCGTGTGGCAGCTACCGTCGAGATGATCGTGCAGAGCCACGCAGGCCTGGACCGGCACGTGCTCAGCTTTGCTGCGCGCTCCTTCTACCACAAGCTGCGCGCCGCGGAGCAGTACGCGCCGCGGGCCGTCTACCACGGCAACGTGACGCTGCTGCGTGCCAAGATGGGCGGCGCCCACGGGGAGGGCCTGGGTGCCGACTACAATCTGTCCCAGGTGTGCGACGGCAAGGTGTCCGTGCACATCATCGAGGGCGACCATCGCACGCTGCTGGAGGGCAGCGGCCTGGAGTCCATCCTTAGTATTATTCACAGCTCCCTAGCCGAGCCGCGCGTCAGCGTGCGGGAGGGCTAGTTCACCCACCCGCCGACCCTGGCACCGCACCCTGCGTGCAGGCGCCCATAGGACCAGCACCCCCACGCACAAACACACACCCCACCCCGCGGCTACCCTGGGCGCGGGGCCGAGACTGGCGCCGCCGACTCGGAGACCTGCCTGGTCTGTGAAGAGTCGGCTGAGCCGCAAGCCGGGCCGAGCTTCCAGAACCGCACGGGCTCTGCTGCACGGGTGTGGTTGTCGTTTTTTCTGTTTCTCCTATTTATTGCGTTGCCATGGGGGGTGGGGGTGGGGAGGGGAGACGCTGGTCGGTCCACCTGTGAGGCCGGCGCACGCGGGAGCCGGGCCCGGGGCCCCATGATGCCGGAGGTCGCGCGGAGCAGCCCTGGGCGCTGGGCACCCACTCTATTTGTCTGTGTTCGTTTTTCAAGAAATAAGGTTCAAATTGCTGCGTGGGTTTTGAAATTTACTGTAATTGTCTGTGTAAAGAACCATGTCTGTATTCTGTTTCATTTTTACACCAACCCGGTAAAGATGTTGTCTCCCATGATTAAATCCCTCGTTCGCTCTGGCGTCTGGGCACACTTTCATCCTGCCTGCTGATCAGCGCTGTAAGCCGCCACTGTCCTGACGCCCCAGGGAGTACCACCCTCTGCTCCCCGCAGGAGTGTGTGTGTGTGTGTGTTGGGGGGTGATACCTGGCTCCAGAAAACAGGCTGGACACCTCCAGGGAAGGGGCCCAAGATCAAAGAAAGTTGACCAGGAGGAGACGGGTAGGCAGTCTGATAATCGGCTGTCATAATTGTGGAGGACTGCCCCCCTAGGGTAGCCTTGCCAGAATTTCTTCTCCCTCAGGGAAACCTTGGGTTTTCTCTCGACCTCAACCGAGTGCAGGATGCCCACCCACATAATTGAGAGTAATTTTTACTTGAAATCAGCTGGTTGTAGACCTGCACCGCATGGACCAAATACCTTCACAGCAACACTTAGATGAGTGTTTGTTTAACTGGCCAAGTCCAGCCAAAGACTGACGGTCACTGACTCAAACAGGTTTCAGTTCAGTCGCTCAGTAGTGTCTGACTGCAGCGCCATGAACCGTAGCATGCCTGTCCACACGGGTTTAGGAGGAATGAAGGCTGGATGAGAGCGAGTAAGAGGGGCAGGGAGGCCCTGGGGAAGGCTGAGCCCTTCCAAGCCAAGGGAGGAGGTGGACCCGCTGGGCTGGAGGCTTCTGGGCCAACAGAGGTGAACTGGAACAGGGAAAGACAGGGGCCCTGCAGTGAGCCAGGACTAAATTGGGCAGAGGGTGTAGGCCCCCTGTTAGACTTCTATCAGAAATGACAGAGGTGACTCAACTAAGATTATACATATATTAAAAGGCTAAGGACTTTGCAGTGGTCCAGAGGTTAAGCATCTGTGCTATAGCAAGAGGTGTGGATTCAAACCGTGGTCTGGGAACTAAGACCCTGTGTGCTGCATAATATGGCCAAAAAGAAGGCTAATCAGTTCAGTTCAGTCGCTCAGTCGAGTCTGACTCTGTGACCCCATGAATTGCAGCACGCCAGGCCTCCCTGTCCATCACCAACTCCCAGAGTTCACTCAGACTCGCATCCATTGAGTCAGTGATGCCATCCAGCCATCTCATCCTGGATCGTCCCCTTCTCCTAACCCCAATCCCTCCCAGGATCAAAGTCTTTTTCCAATGAGTCAACTCTTCGCATGAGGTAGCCAANCAGTATTATTCCTGTTTCTGCTCTCCCCAACTTGATCTATAAATCCAGTGCAATCTGATTAAAAGTCCCACAGGTGTTTTTTTGTTTGTTTGTTTTGTTTTTTTAACGTGAAAATTGGAAAACCGATGCTAAAATTTAAGTGGAAATGCAAAGAACCTAACATGGACGAAATAAATTTTGGAAAGTACAAAGCTGGAGGAATTACACCTTTGATTTTAAGACTTACGATAAAGTTATATTAACTAAAACAGTGTGATGTNAGAGCATTATGATATTCTGGACACAGTACTATGTGAAAAAGTGTTAAAGAATGATATCTCTGTATATTTGAGAAGGAGAAATAGGAATTTCAGAAAGGAGAAAGAAGGATGAAGGAAACCCAGGGGCAGTTGAGAAAGGGTTGGTAGGAGCAAGTCTTTCCATATGGCTTTGATTTGGGGGGTTACATTAATATTTTATATATTCAAGAGTAAAATTGAGGCTCCCCTGGTGGCTCAATGGTAAAGAATCCACCTGCCAGTTCAGGAGACATGTGTTCGTCCCATCCCTGATCCAGGACAATCCCACATGCCACAGAGCAACCAAGCCCACGAGCCACAAGTACTGAGCCCACAGGCTGCAGCTACGGAAGCTCGTGCACTCCAGAGCCTGTGTTCTGCAGCAAGAGAAGCCACCGCAGTGAGAAGTCCATTCACCACAGGTAGAGAATAACAGTCACTCACCACAATGAGAGAAAGCCCTGTGAAGCGATGAAGACCCAGCACAGTCATAAATAAGTGAATTTTTTTAAGTCCCCGAGGGCACAAAGCCCATGGCGGAACAATTATTCAGGAAAATCTGCAATGACTTGAAAGAAAGTTACAAAACCTTTCTGAGGGGAATTAAATAAAATCTAAATGAAGGCGGAAATGTGGCTAATTCATATATTCAAAGAGTCAGTATTATTCCTGTTTCTGCTCTCCCCAACTTGATCTATAAATCCAGTGCAATCTGATTAAAAGTCCCACAGGTGTTTTTTTGTTTGTTTGTTTTGTTTTTTTAACGTGAAAATTGGAAAACCGATGCTAAAATTTAAGTGGAAATGCAAAGAACCTAACATGGACGAAATAAATTTTGGAAAGTACAAAGCTGGAGGAATTACACCTTTGATTTTAAGACTTACGATAAAGTTATATTAACTAAAACAGTGTGATGTGGGTGTAAAGCTAGACATATGGATTAGTGAAACAGAAGAGAGACTCCACAAAAACACACTCACATATACAGATGCTTTTTAAAAGGTACCCAGCATACTGATCATTTATGGGGTAAAGAGTCCTTTAACCGGTGCTGGAACAACTAGAGGTACATGTCAGGGAGGGGCGGAAACAACCACAAGCACATCCTGTACAAAAACTAATTCAAAATGGATTATATCCTGGAAATGAAACCTAAAACTATAAAATTTCTATGAGAAAATATAATAGGAAATCTTCAAGATCTCTGCAGAGGCAAAGACTTTTTAGGCCATAAAAAGGGCTAAACATATGCTTAACTGGTTATCATCAAATTCATCTGCTCCTCAAAAGATCCTGTTTGGAAAACAAAACTAGAACCAACCATCACACTAGGAGGAACTATTTAGCATTCCCATATATAACAAAAGATTCATATCCAAAATTATATAAAGAACCATTAGGAAGCAGTAACAAGACAAATGGGGCTTCCCAAGTGGCACAGTGATGAAGAATCCACCTGCCAATGGAGGAGATGCAAGAGACACAGTTTCGATCCCTGGGTCTGGAAGATCCCCTGGAGAGTAGGAAATGGCCACCCATTCCAGTATCCTTGCCTGGAAAATCCCATGGACAGAGGAGCCTGGTTGGCTACACTCCATGGGGTTGCAAAGAGTCAGACATGACTGAGCAACTGAGCGCAGTACGTACATAGTACAGCACAATGAGACAGATAGTCCAATGTTTTTAATGACAAAAGAATACTTCACAAAATTAGATACACAAATATCCCAATAAACATATGAATATAGGCTCAATATCTTAAGTCATTAGGGAAATAAAAACTGAAACCACAACGCCTTTTTTAAATATTGATTTTATTTTTGCCTGTGATGGGCCTTGGTTGCTGCACGGGCTTTTCTCCAGTTGAGGAGAGCTGGGGCTGCTCTCTAGCTGTGGTGCAAAGGCTCTCCTTATCGAGGTTCCCGGGCTCTAGAGCACAGGTTCAGTAGTTGTGGTACACAGGCTTAGCTTCACCATGACACATGGGGTCTTCCGGGATCAGGGGTCAAACCTATGTCTCCTGCATTGGCAGGGGGATTCTTTACCCATGAGCCACCAGGGAAGCCATCACAAGGCCTTTTATTTCTTTTTCTTGTCTTATTGCACTGGTTAGAACTCCTAGTACTATTTTGGATAAGAGTGGTTAAGTGTTGGCATGCCTTCCTTTTCCTGATCTTAAGGGAAAAGCTCAGTCTGTCACCACGGAATATGATGTTAGTAGTAAGCTTTTTGTAGATACTTGTTATCAAATTGAAATTTTCCTTCTGTTTCTAGTTTATCAAGGTTGTTTTTTTTTAAATCATGACTAGCTCTTGGATTTTGTTCTCTGAATTTATTGAGACGATCATGTGATTTTTGCTTATTTAACTTATATGCAGAGTACATCACACAGAATGCCAGGCTGGATGAATCACAAGCTGACTACTGCCTTCAAGATTTTGTGTTTGTCTTTTAGCAGTTTGTCATGTGTCTAGGTGTGAATATCTTTCTATATATCCTATTAAGATTCTTGGATTGGTAAATCGTTTTTCTCATCAAATCTGGAAAGTTTAAGGCCATTACTTTTTCAAAAAACTTTTTCCTGCTCTTTTTACTCTTTGCTTTCTCCTGGACGTGCATGTATTATATGTGTATTCTTGATGGTATCTCATGGGTCTCTGAGGTGCTGTTCATTTTTCTTTATGCTTTTTTTCTTTCTGTTCTTCAGATTGGATAATGTTTACTGACCTATCTTCAAATTCACTGATTCTTCCTTTTGCTAGTTCATGTCTGCTGTTGAGGCCCTCTGGTGACATTTTCATTTTAGTTATTGTGTTTCCAGTTCATAATTTCCATTGGCTTTTTAAGAGTCATTTAAAGATATTGATAATCTTAACTTGTTGAGTCATCATCACATTTGAAAAAAAAATCTTTAACCATGGTTTCTTTTTGTCCTTTGGACATATTTACAGTAGCTACTTTAATTCTTTGCCTAACTCCATCATCTGAGCCCCCTCAGGGACAGTTTCTAGGAATCTTTTTTTTTTTTCCTGTGTATGTCCTAAATTTTTTGTTTCTTTGACTGTCTTATAAAAATGTATTAAATACTAGGCATTTAGAATATGTTGTAGTAAGTAGCTCTGGACTCTGACCCCCTCCCTGCCTTACTGTATGTGTTTATTGATGTTGGTATTTGTTGGCTCAGTTCCCGACCTGGGTGAATGCTATACAGTCTGTTTCCCCTACAGTGTGTGGCCACTGGTATCTCTACTGGATTGTTTTGGTTTTATTGGCCACACTGAGGCATGTGGGATCTTAGTTCCTTGACCAGGAATGGAACCTGTGCCCCTTGCATTGGAAGCACAGAGTCTTAACCACTGGACTGCCAGGTAAGTCCTCTACTAGATTTTTTAAAAATCTTTTTTTTTTTTTTTCTTTTTTTTTTTTAGGGAATTCCTTGGTGGTTCAGTGGTTAGGGGTCTGTACTGTCACAGCAGAGGGCTGAGGTACAATCCCTGGTTGGGGAACTTAGCTCCCACAAGCCATGTGGCAAGACCAAAAATAAAACCTTTTTTTTATATGCAAGCCTGGTTTCCTAAGACTTATCCCTGGGCCATTATAGTTTACTGGCCAGCCAGTTATTGGTTAGCGATTATGCTGACGTCTACTGAACTGGTAAGGCCTCCACCCTTTTCAGTTAGCAGTTTATTGTCTNGTTCAGTGGTTAGGAGTCTGTACTGTCACAGCAGAGGGCTGAGGTACAGTCCCTGGTTGGGGAACTTAGCTCCCACAAGCCATGTGGCAAGGCCAAAAATAAAACCTTTTTTTTATATGCAAGCCTGGTTTCCTAAGACTTATCCCTGGGCCATTATAGTTTACCGGCCAGCCAGTTATTGGTTAGCGATTATGCTGACGTCTACTGAACTGGTAAGGCCTCCACCCTTTTCAGTTAGCAGTTGATTGTTTGGGCCCGCCTTTTTCCTTGCACAAAGCCTCTTTCTTCTTCAGTCAGACAGGAGTATTTAGCTGTGGCCGACTCTGGTCTTTCCTTGCTATAAGCACAGCCTAGCAAATCACTATCTTATCAAGGCCCACCATGACTAGCTCATCTACTGAATTTCTTTGTTAAATTTATGGCTGGACTACTGCTTTCTCCAACCAGTATCAGGCAGCCAAGATATAGGTTTCTACCCAGTTGTCTGGGGCTTCCCTGGTAGCTCAGACAGTAAAGAATTGGCCTGCAATGTGGGAAACTGAGTTCAATCCAATCCTTGGGTCAGTAAAATCTCCTGGAGAAGAGAAAGGTTACCCACTCCAGTATTCTTGCTTGGAGAATCCCATGGACAGAGGAGCCTGTCGGGCTACAGCCCATGGGGTAGAAAAGAGTCGGACTTGACTGAGTGGCTAACACTTTCACCCCGTTGTCTGCTACTGTTATTACAGTTGTTCTCTGGGGCTTTCCCTAATTTCCCAGTCAAGTCAGCTCTCTCCAGAGTGTGTAGTAACTAGGAGCCCTCAAGGCCTACCAGGCTGTGGTAGAATTACCAGTGGGAGGCAGGAAATAAAGTTGTACAATACTGAAATCACACACTCCCACTGGTCTTCTCATAGATGTGCAGTTCTTTTTTTTTAAATAAGTGCTTTTCAAATATGGTATGAAATTTGATCAACTTCCAGAGTCCTGAAATGGTTGCTTTTAACAATTCTGTCCAGTTTTATCTTTGCTTTTTTGGGAAGAAATTTGGTGAGCTCCTCAAACTGCTGTGCCACAAATCCCACCCACATATGTAAGTGTAAAATTTCCAGTAGCCACACTTCAAGAAAGTTAAAAAGATAAAATTAATTGCAATAATATATTTAACCTGAAAAAAGAAAAAAAGCAAAAGTGTTAGTCTCTCCGTCCTGTCTGACTTTTTACGATCCCGTGCACTGTAGCCCACCAGGCTCTTCTGTCTTTGGAATTCTCCAGGTGAGAACACTGGATTGGGCAGCTTTCCCTTCTCCAGGGACTCCACCCAGGGATCGAACCCGTGTCTCCTGCATTGCAGACACAGTCTTTACCATCTGAGCCACTAGGGAATTTGCCATATTAGGCACTCATATGTAACCTAATGTAATATAAAAAATATAATTTCAACATATCATTAATATTTTTTAAATTATGAATTAACTTTTACTTTTTTCCCCCTAAGACTTTGAAACCTGGTTTGTCTTTTTCCTGTTATAGCACGTCTTAATTCAGACCACTTTCCAGCACAAGATGTGACAGCTGGCTGCCATACTGGACACACAAGGATGGATATTTGATCTTAGGACATAGGGATTTTCAGGTGTGTTAATGATATTGCTCTAAAAATTCCTGTCTTTGGGGGATACTGAGATACTTAAGGATGAAATGATAAAATGAAACTTGGTTCTGCTAGAGGAAAAACTTTCCCTCTTCCCTTTTGGGACTGTGTTTAGGGGTCCTGCAAATTAAATTGACAAAAAGACAGGTGAACAGGAAGAAAGTATATTCACAACCCTCTGGCGGATACAGAAGACCAACACTCAGTGATCAGAGGTAGATGTTTCTGTACCAAAGGTAATAGGAGAAAGGGAGGGAGAAGGGGAAAACGAGGATCAATCGGTTTCTTTAGGACAGGGAAGCGAGTATTTAGGAGAATGAGCAGGAGATAAGGTTATTATATTCGCTAACCCAGTGACTCTCGCACGTCTTAAGTTTACAATGAAGAATTCTGTGGGTCCGGGAGGCCGAGCGCGGCGCTTTGGGGGCCGCGGGACAGGAATTTCACGCGGTGTTCGTTTTCCGAAACAAAACAGAGATTTGTGGTCCTTCGAAGATTTTTATGAGATTCCGCGTGGGGGCCGAGGAGAGGACTTTAGCCCTGAGCCTCTGCTGGGGAGGGCGGGAGCTCGGGTACGGTGGCACCCGGGCGATAACCAGCCCCCGCAAGCGAGGGGAGAGTCCCGGAGGCCCCTGTCCGGCCCTACCGCTGCGAAACTGCCCCGCCGCGCCGGGAGGAGTGGACTTCTAGCCTACGATCCCCACTCAGCACACCGCCCCTCCGCCGCGCGGCGGGCCCTTCAGCAGCCGGGCGCGGTTTCCCGGGAATGCGTTTCTCGCAGCACCGCGGGCTGCCCGGAACGGCCTGGCGGAGCACCTCCCGGCGGCCCCAGCGCGGAGCCCTGGGCCCGGCGGCGGCCGGGTGGCGGCCCCAGCGTGGCGGTCTCAAGTCGCGGCGCGAGCCCGAGAGCCTCACTCCGCGGTACCCTAGCCGCATCCTCGGAGCTCCCGGTGGGGCCCCTGGCTATTCCCCCCTGTTCCGAAGGGCCCAGCTGCGTAGAGAGGAGCCGCGACCCGGTTCGGGCGCCCAGGTGGCTCGGCTCCGCCCAGGTAGGTAGGTTCCCTTCAGGTTTGACCCGCGGTTCTCTGGGGCCCCGGGGCTCTTCCTTCGGGTGGAGGTGGAAGGCCCCGCGCTCGGCGCCTCGCGTCCAGGCCTCTGTGGGCATCATCTTGATTTTTACATGTAGCTTCATAGTTTCCGAAAATAAACCCACAGCTGGGTGCTTCGACAGTTGTTAAGCCGATGACCCTGCTTAATAATTCCCAAAGTAGTACAGGAGGTGGGTGTTCTCTGACAGTGAGCCCCTCGTCAGGATCTGTTCCTTTGGGGTTTCGATTGTAAGCCTCAGGCTACCTACCACCTGTTAAGTCACTGTAGGGAACCGTGGCTCTGATAAGGTTGGCCAGGCATGGGTAAGATAAGCCAGAGGGAACGTACTCCTAGTGCTTTTACACATCTGACACCCAGAGGAGGGCAGTGTCCAGGTGACTGCCCTGGGCCCATTGGTGGGCCTGGAGGGCAGTGTCGCCACAGGGTGGTCCTGCCTTGGTGGGGGTCTCCAGGTCTTGTGGGTTGTAGCTACCTTTTGTGATGGCCTCCCCTGGGCAAAGCACTGACATCATTCACTGTTCCATTTACTCTTCATGCCAGTCCTGCCAGGCAGACATCTTAATCCTGCTAAGAAGTGAGAGGTTAAAGCTCAGAAAGTTTGAGTAACCTGTCCACGGTCTCCACTGGAAGGCGATGGCAATGAGGTGTCAGTTCCTGTCCTGCGTCAGCCGACACCCTTAAGCACCCGCATTTGTGACCGTCAGGCGGCACTAGAGCAGCCTTGAGGGGGGTCACCTCCTGCACCTGTGCTCCACTGGCTGCGGCTGAGCCCGTGGTCTTGCCCTTCAGTGTGGAGGCAATGCCAAAGCTGGAAGGCTTCGAGTTCTGGAGCCGCACCCTGCGGGGGGCCCGCCACGTGGTGGCCCCCATGGTGGACCAAAGCGAGCTGGCCTGGAGGCTGCTGAGCCGCCGACACGGGGCCCAGCTGTGCTACACACCCATGCTGCACGCCCAAGTTTTTGTCCGCGATGCCAACTACCGCAAGGAGAACCTGTACTGCGATGTGTGTCCCGAGGACCGGCCTCTCATTGTACAGGTTAGCGGCCCAGCCTCCACCGCTGGCCGAGGACCTTTTCCTGGGCCTTTCCAGAAAAGGCTTCCCGGCTTTCCGAGATCAGAGGGGCAAGGCAGGCTGGTTCTTGCACAGGTTGACCTCTCCCCAGTAGCTGCCTCAGACTTTTGGCAAATGGATAGCTTGGGTGCTGTGGAAGATTTGCAGCCCCTCCCTCCCCAGCCCTTGACATCACCCCAAGTGCCCCCTCTTTATCAGACAGACAGCACAGCTCTGCTCTTGGCAAAGTCAGTGACCCTGGCTTTCTGCTACATCTGGGAGTACTGTGTGAATCTGTAACTTGCCCTGCTGGTGGTATGGGGGTGCATCCTAGCTTGGTCATGTTGCTTTTTTTTTTTGGCCACACTGTGTGGCATGTGGGATCTTAGTTCCCCAGAGATCTGAACTCATGTCCCATGCAGTGGAAGCATGGCGTCTTAACCACTGGACCACTAGGGAAGTCTCTAGCTTGGTCATATTGTAAACAGCTAAGATAGGATACCATCCTGCAGTCATCCGCTGGGGCCACACCCTCACTGGGTCACCTGTGAGCCCCTGGACAGCCCCAGTACCAGGGCCTGGCTCGGGCTTGTGGCAACTTCATGTCTCTTCCAGTTCTGCGCCAATGACCCAGAGGTGTTTGTCCAGGCAGCTCTCTTGGCTCAGGACTACTGCGATGCCATCGACCTGAATTTGGGCTGCCCACAGATGATTGCCAAACGAGGTAAGAGTTCCTGTTCTGGGGTTCTGCGTTGAGTACTGGCTTTTGGCTAGGGCAAGGCTTGGAGTGCAGAGATGCCAGGTGTGTGGGTGAGCTGGCTGAGGGCCTGGCCCTTCCTCTGGCAGCTTTCTGACGTCAGCCCTTTCTTTGCTCCTCCCTCTGCAAGGCAGCCCTTCTCAGTCACTGGGGGTAGGGGGCAAGGTTCACCTGGCCGTCAGGGGCTTGCCACTTCTTCCATGCTCAGGAAGTTGTTGGGCTCCCTCTGGATAAATGTATTTTGCTTAAGAGTCCCTCCTCCACCCTTATGCTGCCTTGGGCACCAGTGGCCACTGCCCTGGCATCTCAACCTTTCTCCCTCACTGGCCTGAGGCNCTTTTTCAAAAAACTTTTTCCTGCTCTTTTTACTCTTTGCTTTCTCCTGGACGTGCATGTATTATATGTGTATTCTTGATGGTATCTCATGGGTCTCTGAGGTGCTGTTCATTTTTCTTTATGCTTTTTTTCTTTCTGTTCTTCAGATTGGATAATGTTTACTGACCTATCTTCAAATTCTCTGATTCTTCCTTTTGCTAGTTCATGTCTGCTGTTGAGGCCCTCTGGTGACATTTTCATTTTAGTTATTGTGTTTCCAGTTCATAATTTCCATTGGCTTTTTAAGAGTCATTTAAAGATATTGATAATCTTAACTTGTTGAGTCATCATCACATTTGAAAAAAAAATCTTTAACCATGGTTTCTTTTTGTCCTTTGGACATATTTACAGTAGCTACTTTAATTCTTTGCCTAACTCCATCATCTGAGCCCCCTCAGGGACAGTTTCTAGGAATCTTTTTTTTTTTTCCTGTGTATGTCCTAAATTTTTTGTTTCTTTGACTGTCTTATAAAAATGTATTAAATACTAGGCATTTAGAATATGTTGTAGTAAGTAGCTCTGGACTCTGACCCCCTCCCTGCCTTACTGTATGTGTTTATTGATGTTGGTATTTGTTGGCTCAGTTCCCGACCTGGGTGAATGCTATACAGTCTGTTTCCCCTACAGTGTGTGGCCACTGGTATCTCTACTGGATTGTTTTGGTTTTATTGGCCACACTGAGGCATGTGGGATCTTAGTTCCTTGACCAGGAATGGAACCTGTGCCCCTTGCATTGGAAGCACAGAGTCTTAACCACTGGACTGCCAGGTAAGTCCTCTACTAGATTTTTTAAAAATCTTTTTTTTTTTTTTTTTTTTTTTTAGGGAATTCCTTGGTGGTTCAGTGGTTAGGGGTCTGTACTGTCACAGCAGAGGGCTGAGGTACAATCCCTGGTTGGGGAACTTAGCTCCCACAAGCCATGTGGCAAGACCAAAAATAAAACCTTTTTTTTATATGCAAGCCTGGTTTCCTAAGACTTATCCCTGGGCCATTATAGTTTACTGGCCAGCCAGTTATTGGTTAGCGATTATGCTGACGTCTAAGGAACTGGTAAGGCCTCCACCCTTTTCAGTTAGCAGTTTATTGTCTGGGCCCGCCTTTTTCCTTGCACAAAGCCTCTTTCTTCTTCAGTCAGACAGGAGTATTTAGCTGTGGCCGACTCTGGTCTTTCCTTGCTATAAGCACAGCCTAGCAAATCACTATCTTATCAAGGCCCACCATGACTAGCTCATCTACTGAATTTCTTTGTTAAATTTATGGCTGGACTACTGCTTTCTCCAACCAGTATCAGGCAGCCAAGATATAGGTTTCTACCCAGTTGTCTGGGGCTTCCCTGGTAGCTCAGACAGTAAAGAATTGGCCTGCAATGTGGGAAACTGAGTTCAATCCAATCCTTGGGTCAGTAAAATCTCCTGGAGAAGAGAAAGGTTACCCACTCCAGTATTCTTGCTTGGAGAATCCCATGGACAGAGGAGCCTGTCGGGCTACAGCCCATGGGGTAGAAAAGAGTCGGACTTGACTGAGTGGCTAACACTTTCACCCCGTTGTCTGCTACTGTTATTACAGTTGTTCTCTGGGGCTTTCCCTAATTTCCCAGTCAAGTCAGCTCTCTCCAGAGTGTGTAGTAACTAGGAGCCCTCAAGGCCTACCAGGCTGTGGTAGAATTACCAGTGGGAGGCAGGAAATAAAGTTGTACAATACTGAAATCACACACTCCCACTGGTCTTCTCATAGATGTGCAGTTCTTTTTTTTTAAATAAGTGCTTTTCAAATATGGTATGAAATTTGATCAACTTCCAGAGTCCTGAAATGGTTGCTTTTAACAATTCTGTCCAGTTTTATCTTTGCTTTTTTGGGAAGAAATTTGGTGAGCTCCTCAAACTGCTGTGCCACAAATCCCACCCACATATGTAAGTGTAAAATTTCCAGTAGCCACACTTCAAGAAAGTTAAAAAGATAAAATTAATTGCAATAATATATTTAACCTGAAAAAAGAAAAAAAGCAAAAGTGTTAGTCTCTCCGTCCTGTCTGACTTTTTACGATCCCGTGCACTGTAGCCCACCAGGCTCTTCTGTCTTTGGAATTCTCCAGGTGAGAACACTGGATTGGGCAGCTTTCCCTTCTCCAGGGACTCCACCCAGGGATCGAACCGGTGTCTCCTGCATTGCAGACACAGTCTTTACCATCTGAGCCACTAGGGAATTTGCCATATTAGGCACTCATATGTAACCTAATGTAATATAAAAAATATAATTTCAACATATCATTAATATTTTTAAAATTATGAATTAACTTTTACTTTTTTCCCCCTAAGACTTTGAAACCTGGTTTGTCTTTTTCCTGTTATAGCACGTCTTAATTCAGACCACTTTCCAGCACAAGATGTGACAGCTGGCTGCCATACTGGACACACAAGGATGGATATTTGATCTTAGGACATAGGGATTTTCAGGTGTGTTAATGATATTGCTCTAAAAATTCCTGTCTTTGGGGGATACTGAGATACTTAAGGATGAAATGATAAAATGAAACTTGGTTCTGCTAGAGGAAAAACTTTCCCTCTTCCCTTTTGGGACTGTGTTTAGGGGTCCTGCAAATTAAATTGACAAAAAGACAGGTGAACAGGAAGAAAGTATATTCACAACCCTCTGGCGGATACAGAAGACCAACACTCAGTGATCAGAGGTAGATGTTTCTGTACCAAAGGTAATAGGAGAAAGGGAGGGAGAAGGGGAAAACGAGGATCAATCGGTTTCTTTAGGACAGGGAAGCGAGTATTTAGGAGAATGAGCAGGAGATAAGGTTATTATATTCGCTAACCCAGTGACTCTCGCACGTCTTAAGTTTACAATGAAGAATTCTGTGGGTCCGGGAGGCCGAGCGCGGCGCTTTGGGGGCCGCGGGACAGGAATTTCACGCGGTGTTCGTTTTCCGAAACAAAACAGAGATTTGTGGTCCTTCGAAGATTTTTATGAGATTCCGCGTGGGGGCCGAGGAGAGGACTTTAGCCCTGAGCCTCTGCTGGGGAGGGCGGGAGCTCGGGTACGGTGGCACCCGGGCGATAACCAGCCCCCGCAAGCGAGGGGAGAGTCCCGGCGGCCCCTGTCCGGCCCTACCGCTGCGAAACTGCTCCGCCGCGCCGGGAGGAGTGGACTTCTAGCCTACGATCCCCACTCAGCACACCGCCCCTCCGCCGCGCGGCGGGCCCTTCAGCAGCCGGGCGCGGTTTCCCGGGAATGTGTTTCTCGCAGCACCGCGGGCTGCCCGGAACGGCCTGGCGGAGCACCTCCCGGCGGCCCCAGCGCGGAGCCCTGGGCCCGGCGGCGGCCGGGTGGCGGCCCCAGCGTGGCGGTCTCAAGTCGCGGCGCGAGCCCGAGAGCCTCACTCCGCGGTACCCTAGCCGCATCCTCGGAGCTCCCGGTGGGGCCCCTGGCTATTCCCCCCTGTTCCGAAGGGCCCAGCTGCGTAGAGAGGAGCCGCGACCCGGTTCGGGCGCCCAGGTGGCTCGGCTCCGCCCAGGTAGGTAGGTTCCCTTCAGGTTTGACCCGCGGTTCTCTGGGGCCCCGGGGCTCTTCCTTCGGGTGGAGGTGGAAGGCCCCGCGCTCGGCGCCTCGCGTCCAGGCCTCTGTGGGCATCATCTTGATTTTTACATGTAGCTTCATAGTTTCCGAAAATAAACCCACAGCTGGGTGCTTCGACAGTTGTTAAGCCGATGACCCTGCTTAATAATTCCCAAAGTAGTACAGGAGGTGGGTGTTCTCTGACAGTGAGCCCCTCGTCAGGATCTGTTCCTTTGGGGTTTCAATTGTAAGCCTCAGGCTACCTACCACCTGTTAAGTCACTGTAGGGAACCGTGGCTCTGATAAGGTTGGCCAGGCATGGGTAAGATAAGCCAGAGGGAACGTACTCCTAGTGCTTTTATCTGACACCCAGAGGAGGGCAGTGTCCAGGTGACTGCCCTGGGCCCATTGGTGGGCCTGGAGGGCAGTGTCGCCACAGGGTGGTCCTGCCTTGGTGGGGGTCTCCAGGTCTTGTGGGTTGTAGCTACCTTTTGTGATGGCCTCCCCTGGGCAAAGCACTGACATCATTCACTGTTCCATTTACTCTTCATGCCAGTCCTGCCAGGCAGACATCTTAATCCTGCTAAGAAGTGAGAGGTTAAAGCTCAGAAAGTTTGAGTAACCTGTCCACGGTCTCCACTGGAAGGCGATGGCAATGAGGTGTCAGTTCCTGTCCTGCGTCAGCCGACACCCTTAAGCACCCGCATTTGTGACCGTCAGGCGGCACTAGAGCAGCCTTGAGGGGGGTCACCTCCTGCACCTGTGCTCCACTGGCTGCGGCTGAGCCCGTGGTCTTGCCCTTCAGTGTGGAGGCAATGCCAAAGCTGGAAGGCTTCGAGTTCTGGAGCCGCACCCTGCGGGGGGCCCGCCACGTGGTGGCCCCCATGGTGGACCAAAGCGAGCTGGCCTGGAGGCTGCTGAGCCGCCGACACGGGGCCCAGCTGTGCTACACACCCATGCTGCACGCCCAAGTTTTTGTCCGCGATGCCAACTACCGCAAGGAGAACCTGTACTGCGATGTGTGTCCCGAGGACCGGCCTCTCATTGTACAGGTTAGCGGCCCAGCCTCCACCGCTGGCCGAGGACCTTTTCCTGGGCCTTTCCAGAAAAGGCTTCCCGGCTTTCCGAGATCAGAGGGGCAAGGCAGGCTGGTTCTTGCACAGGTTGACCTCTCCCCAGTAGCTGCCTCAGACTTTTGGCAAATGGATAGCTTGGGTGCTGTGGAAGATTTGCAGCCCCTCCCTCCCCAGCCCTTGACATCACCCCAAGTGCCCCCTCTTTATCAGACAGACAGCACAGCTCTGCTCTTGGCAAAGTCAGTGACCCTGGCTTTCTGCTACATCTGGGAGTACTGTGTGAATCTGTAACTTGCCCTGCTGGTGGTATGGGGGTGCATCCTAGCTTGGTCATGTTGCTTTTTTTTTTTGGCCACACTGTGTGGCATGTGGGATCTTAGTTCCCCAGAGATCTGAACTCATGTCCCATGCAGTGGAAGCATGGCGTCTTGACCACTGGACCACCAGGGAAGTCTCTAGCTTGGTCATATTGTAAACAGCTAAGATAGGATACCATCCTGCAGTCATCCGCTGGGGCCACACCCTCACTGGGTCACCTGTGAGCCCCTGGACAGCCCCAGTACCAGGGCCTGGCTCGGGCTTGTGGCAACTTCATGTCTCTTCCAGTTCTGCGCCAATGACCCAGAGGTGTTTGTCCAGGCAGCTCTCTTGGCTCAGGACTACTGCGATGCCATCGACCTGAATTTGGGCTGCCCACAGATGATTGCCAAACGAGGTAAGAGTTCCTGTTCTGGGGTTCTGCGTTGAGTACTGGCTTTTGGCTAGGGCAAGGCTTGGAGTGCAGAGATGCCAGGTGTGTGGGTGAGCTGGCTGAGGGCCTGGCCCTTCCTCTGGCAGCTTTCTGACGTCAGCCCTTTCTTTGCTCCTCCCTCTGCAAGGCAGCCCTTCTCAGTCACTGGGGGTAGGGGGCAAGGTTCACCTGGCCGTCAGGGGCTTGCCACTTCTTCCATGCTCAGGAAGTTGTTGGGCTCCCTCTGGATAAATGTATTTTGCTTAAGAGTCCCTCCTCCACCCTTATGCTGCCTTGGGCACCAGTGGCCACTGCCCTGGCATCTCAATCTTTCTCCCTCACTGGCCTGAGGCATTCCTGGTTGGTCAGAGACCACGTGGGGTGGGCACTCAGCTCAGCACCCTTGAGCTCAGGCCGCCGAACTAAAAGAACGTGGCCAGGCAGGTGGAGGCCAGTGTGGATGCAGGGGGAGGGAGCAGAGCCTGTGCTTGTTCCTCGCAGGTCACTACGGCGCCTTCCTGCAGGAGGAGTGGGACCTGCTCCAGAGAATGAGTGAGTTGGCCCTGCGCTGCCCTCGGGGACTTGGGGCCACATTGTGGTTGGGTGGTACGCCCGAGACAGCCTAGCAGGGCTCAGGAGAGAACAGTAGCTGGCAGAGTTCTGGCGGTGTGCCCTCCCCCTTCCTGCTATAGAGGGCGGCTGTGAAGTTGCCTGTCCCGTACCTGTTGCCCTCCTTCGAGCCAAAGAGACTGTACTAGAGGGAGGCATCCTTGCCTGGACCACCTCTTCCAGTGTGGNTCGCAGGTCACTACGGCGCCTTCCTGCAGGAGGAGTGGGACCTGCTCCAGAGAATGAGTGAGTTGGCCCTGCGCTGCCCTGGGGGACTTGGGGCCACATTGTGGTTGGGTGGTATGCCCGAGACAGCCTAGCAGGGCTCAGGAGAGAACAGTAGCTGGCAGAGTCCTCCTGGCGGTGTGCCCTCCCCCTTCCTGCTATAGAGGACGGCTGTGAAGTTGCCTGTCCCGTACCTGTTGCCCTCCTTTGAGCCAAATAGACTGTACAGTCTGAGGCACAACTCACAGCTCCCTGTTAGCAGTGCGGGACATCTGCAGAGCCTGTGTTCTTTTGGGGGCTTAGCCATGGGTCCCCACAGCCTGCTTGAAGGTGGCAGCACAGTTCTCTCAGGAGCCAACTCTGCCCTTCCCCAGTTCTGCTAGCCCACGAAAGGCTTTCTGTTCCCGTCACATGCAAGATCCGCGTCTTCCCAGAGATTGACAAGACCGTGAGATATGCCCAGATGCTGGAAAAGGCTGGCTGCCAGGTGAGGACCGTGGGCTTCCAGGGCTCCATACTGCTTCCAAACCTCCAGAAACACCCCTTGAGGGCTTGCCCCTGGGATGGGCAGGAATCGGTGACCTTTAGGGGAGGCCTGATGCAGGCAGTGAAGTCCCATGCTTGCGTCCAAGAGGCCAGTATTGCTTAGGGGTGGTGCTGGGCCTGAGTCACCTCCCAGCCCACCCCCACCAGTCCTGGGGTCAAGCTGGTGCTTGCTCCTCCCTCACACCTTTTAACCTTGGCAGCAGGAGTGTTGCCACTGGCCCTTGAAAGGATAGAAGGACAGCTCTGACATGGGAGTCCTAGGCAGCACTCCCAGGGTGTCAGCTGGCCCACGTGTGACCCAGAGAAGTGAGGAAAGCTGATGCCCGAAAAGCCAAAGGCAGGGGGTACCCTAGAGTGTTGGGGGCTGCAGCTGCAAGTGGAGCTGAATCAGGTGCTTCTGTGTTCTAGCTGCTGACTGTCCACGGGCGCACCAAGGAGCAGAAGGGGCCCCTGTCAGGCACCGCATCCTGGGAGCACATCAAGGCTGTGCGGTGAGTGGACACAGGGTGAACCCAGGGTGGGGAGACAGCCCAGCCCCCAGGCGAGGCCCTCAGCCCTCTGGGCACGAGATGTGGGCACAGGGCCTGAGGGTGAGCAACACAGTGGGATGATGGAGTTTGGGGGCCTGGTACTGCCCCCAGGGTTGGGGGAAACAGCATCCTTCTGAGCACCTGCTCGTCCTGTTCCCTGACAGGAAGGCGGTGGCCATACCTGTGTTCGCCAATGGGAACATCCAGTGCCTGCGGGACGTGGAGCGCTGCATCCAGGACACTGGGGTGCAAGGGGTCATGAGTGCAGGTGAGGCTGTGCCCTCAGGTCCACCATCAGGTGCTGGAGGGGTCCGTCCACATCGTGGCACCACTGGCCCAGCTGAGGAGCCTCCATCTGCCTGACTGGCCAGCACTCTAAGGCCAGTGGCCAGGCTGGCCCCGGGGATGGGGCCCCCTGAGCCTCGCGTCACCTTCCCCTGCAGAGGGAAACCTGCGCAACCCTGCCCTGTTCGAGGGCCGCAGCCCCGCCGTGTGGGAGCTGGCCGAGGAGTACCTGGATATCGTGCGGCAGCACCCCTGCCCCCTCTCGTATGTCCGGGCCCATCTCTTTAAGCTGTGGCACCACACGTGAGTCAGCTCCCATGGTAGATGCTGTCTGCTCAAGCCTTGCCTGGGGCCTTCGCGGTTTTTAAGAGTTGTCCACATTCACAAAATCCCCACTTGCCAGCAAGTCAGGTCTGGGACGACCACAGTGACGTGGTGAGGTTGGGTGGGAGGAGGGATTGTGCCCCTCTGTGCCCAAGGCTCAGGGTCAGCAGTTGGGAGGTGGGGGCTGAGCTAGCTCTCTGATGGGGCGTCTGTATCAGGCTGCAGGTGCACCAGCAGCTTCGAGAGGAGCTCGCCAAAGTGAAGACCCTGGAGGGCATTGCTGCAGTGAGCCAGGAGCTAAAGCTGCGGTGTCAGGTAGGTGCTGGGCCACCGTGTGGTGGGAGAGACTTGGTCTCGGGCCTCTTACTGAGGGCCCTCTGGGCTTTTCCAGGAGGATATATCCAGGCAGAAGGAGGGAGAGAAGCCTTCAGGAGGCTTGCCTTTTTTTCACTGGATCTGCCAGCCCTACTTCCGGCCAGGGTGAGCCTCCAGTACATGGGCTGACGTGGGTGGGAGGTGTTACACGGAGGAGGGGATTCTTCTGCCTGCTGCCCAGCCTTGGTGGGCGTGTTGGAGGCTCAGCTCCATCCCTTGGCAACTAGGGACCTCCTTCCTTGTAAACCTGTGCTGTTTAATTTAAATCGCTTTTTCCATATGATGCTTCTCTAAGGTCCTCTGACCCTGAGTAGATTTGTCCTGGGATCGGCTAGACCCTCTCTAGCTTCGTCTGGACTTTCTGAAGTGAGGCTGGGCTGTCATCTGTAGCCACAGCCCTACCCAGGGTTCAGACAGTGGTGTCCCAGCCTCCATGCCAGCTGTTTGGGCCTCAGCAGAGTTGCACATACATCCTCATCAAGGGATTGTAGCTGGTGGGCTGCCTCTCGTGGGTGTCCCTCAGCTCTGCCCATCATCCCTGCTTTCAGGCCCAAGGAGGGGAGCAAGGAGAATGAGGGTGCCCGCAGCAAGCGGGCCCTGGAGGAGGAGGAGGGCACCACGGATGTCTTATCCAAGAACAAGCAGAAGAAGCAGCTAAGGAACCCCCACAAGACCTTTGACCCCTCACTGAAGCGTAAGTGGCTCCCACCACTGGAGTCTGGGGAAAAGGCCAGCCCCTAACGGGTCCCCCAGGGTTGGGTGGCTCTGCTGCTTCCTAAGGTGTAGGCAGTACAGCAGGAAGGGCCCTGCAGCCCCCAAGGAGACTGGCGGGTTCCCCGAGGCCACAGTCCCTCAGCTGTTGCCCTAGGGCAGCTAGAGAGGCAGGCGTAGCGCTAGGGGCTGCCATGCCCAGGAAGGACCTTCAGGTGGGAGGCGCACAGCACGAGGCATGGAACCCATGGGTCCTGGGCGGGTGGGATGAGGTTTCCCAGCAGGACCATGTATGCTGTGTCCTCTGCCCGCCCTGAGGGAGCAGGGACGCCTACCCAGGGCTACATATGAGAGGTGGCAGTGGTGGGTGGCCTCGCCTAGTTGAAACAGCGCCTGTTTTTGCTCTTTTCTCAGCAAAATACGCAAAGTGTGATCAGTGTGGAAACCCAAAGGTGAGTCCGTCTGTCCTGGCTGTTAACACCTAGGGCAGGGCTCAGCCCCAGGATGGGTGGGGACCTGCGCGGGCAGTCCTTTTTCTATCTGTGCTGGTGGAAGTCAGGCCACAGCCCATGGTAGGGGGGCTTCTTTCCTGTAAAGTAGCTTTGCCTGGCCTTAGGACAGCTCTTCCATGCTGCTGGCTACTCACTCAGGCAACAGGGTGGCCAAGGAAGGGTATTTAGTCCCTGACTCACAAGCTTTTCTGTGTCCAGGGCAACAGATGTGTGTTTAACCTTTGCCGGGGCTGCTGCAAGAAGCGAGCTTTCAAAGAGACCGCTGACTGCCCAGGTGAGGAGTGCCTGCCACCATCAGTACCACCCCATGCCCCAGTGGGCAGTGGAGCCTCAGCCTCCTGAGCCCCATTTCCCTCTTCCTGCCCCTCTGCCAGGTCACGGACTGCTTTTTAAAACCAAATTGGAGAGGTCTCTGGCCTGGAAGGGTGCCCAGCCGCGGCTGCAGGAACCACAGCAGGCCGGGCCTGGAGAACCAGGTGGCTTCCCTGAGGTTGTGGGCAGTGCCCTGGCCTAAAAAGGGCAGCTACAGCCCCGTGTGCCACCCCCCCAGGCCTGCTGCTGAAGCCTCAACCCACGTCCCACTTAAGGAAACGCCTTTACTCAGGGAACCTCCTGCTATTTCACACGGAAGGACAAGCTGGTCTTCCCTTCGGCCCGTGCTGGGGGCCCGGAGATGCTGCACCGAGGAGCAGGCTCCCAGGCTGGACCTGCTCATCCTCACAGCCCGCGTGTGTTCAAGATGAACAATAAACCATTTCAAAGATAGGACGTTCCCAGGCTTTTTGATACCTGAATATTATTGGGGCCAATAGGGGCCGACCTTAGAACAGGTGAAGTGGGCAAGGCACCGCCTGCCTTCATCTTCTTAGCCATGGAGGCCTGCCTAACAGAGGGCCACGCGCTGACCTCGGCCCTGCAAAGCCAAGTAGAGTGTGAGGAAGGGGGCCCCACGGAGACAGGAAGGAGTGGTGCCAGGGGCTGTTCTCAGGCTGCCCTTTAATGGACTAACAAAAACGCTGCAACCTCAAACGATGCTTCCACATGGAGGCTGGGAGGCTGCGCTGCCAGGTGGGGGCCCCAGGTGCCATGTGGGTGAGCCCTGTCGGCTTCTCCTTTAAGGAAAGCCCACCTCCTCCCCAGGGCCCCTGGCACAAGGTGCAGCAAGGGGGAAGGGGCACAAGAATCTGGGCACATGGAAGCCCAGGCGGGGGTGCCGAGGACTAGCGTCAGTCAGCAGCCAGACCCCTGCAAGTGGGCCACAGGCCAACACCTCCGGAGGTGCCACTGGAGCAGATGAGAGGCCCAGGAGTCCGAGGGTGGGGGATGGGCAGGGTGGGGGTGCACAGACCATCCTGGAGACGGAGGTTGCTCTTACATGTTGGTGCTCATCCGGGACTGGCTGTTGGCCGGTGTCAGCTCCCCTTGGCTCCCTTCCCGGGGAGGGGACTGCAGTGGAGACAAAGGCTCAGACCAAGAAGGTGTGTGCGCCCATCCCAACCCCCAGTCCCAGGGCTGTCCTTGCCCACACCTTGACGTGGATCTGGTTGCGCAGAACGGCTGCCCGTAGGATCATGGCTTTGGCACGGCGCTGAAACTCCTTGCCCATCAGCAGAGATTTCTCAAAGGTGGTGCTGCGTTGATCTACGTCCCGGGCATATAGGATCTGTGGAGGTGCAAGGTTCAGTGGGGCCCAAGGTCCCCCTCCTGCACCCCACGGCCCTGAGTCCGGCCACCTTGCTATGGGAGTCGATGCGGGCATTGATGAGCCCTTCCAGGATGAGCTGTGTCAACTCATCCTCCAGCGCCGCTACTGTGGTGTTGAAGGCTGTGGCCATCTTACGCATGTCAGCTGACACGTAGGGGCTGAAATACTGCAGAGTAGAGGGGACATGAGTTACCCAAAGATGACTTTGTAGCACCCTGCCTTGGCCTCAGCCTCCACCAGAATGCTCACCTGAATGAGGGCCCTGTTGCGAATCTGCGTGTACAGGGTCCTGACGTGGGGAGCCAGGTACATGTCTAACAGCAGGTTGTCCTGGCGAGGACAGCCAATCAGGGACAGCTTGCCCCAGGCCTTCTGAACTTGCCCGCACCCCCAGCCAGGCCAGGCCCCTCACCTTCATCTCATCCAGCATCTTCAGGCACGAGGCATACTTGGACTCGTAGAATTTGAAGATAATGTCCCGAACCTGTGGCTCCAGCTCCAAGAACAACTTGAAGGAGCTGCAGATGCCAGATTCCTCAGAGCTGACCCTGCCCACCCACCCGCCCTGGAGGCAGCCAGGGGCACAGGAGTAGGGCTGCAGGGCCCAGCACCCTACCCTCCACTCACCTGCTAGAGATGACGTTGCGCTGCAGCTCCTGCCGGTCAAAGGTGGCCAAAGCACACAAACCGCCGTACACGGCCACGTTGCTGGGCGAGAGCAGCTGAGGAGCAAGGGAAGTGATCAGAGACCTGGGGTCAATGGCAGGCAGCCCAAAAGTGGGCCAGGCCCACTCTATCTCACCCATTGCCCCCCTCAGAATGCCTAGGACCTCGTGAGGATGAGCCCCCAACAGAAAGCCCAACTCTTGAGCCCTCAACCTGCTTCCCAAGTCCCAGTGAGGTCTCCCCAGAGACCCTCATGTCCCTCACCTCAGGGAAGTCGCAGTGGTCAAAGGAAGCCAGCAGAAAGCACTTGGCAGCCTGCTTGTACTTGCGTGCTGCCAACTCAGCCAAGCCTGGGGGGCGGCAGGGGGAGGAAGGATGAAGCCCAGAGGAAGCTGCCCATCAACAGGCGCACCTGGGACAGAAACGCTGGCGAGGGAGAGGTAACCTCGTCGGCCAGCATCAGCAGCTTTCTGGGAGCAAGGCACCCAAGGAGGCCGAGCAGCTGCTGTTACTACTGCAAAGGGCACCCGAGCTGTTCAGCTGACGGGGTGGGAATAGTGGTGAAGGGGGGGACGAGGATGGAAGTGGGGGTAACCAGCCAGGATGGCGGCTATCAGAAGGCAATGCCTCTACCCCTAACCACGGGTTACTACCCCCTCACCTCCCCGAGAGGAACGTGAGTCGGGCAATGTCAGGTGTGTGCAGCACAGGTGTGGGGCTTGTGTGCTTCCTGGGCTGGGGTCAGTTGGGGTGCCCTCCTGCCCCTATGCCCCAGGGTCCTTACCTGCCGCACACTTGAGCTTGGTGAGGATGGCTTGAGTCTGGGTGTCACGCTCCCCACGCTGCTGCAGGAGAAGGTGGCACAAGTGAGCGACCCATGCCCTCCATACCCGCATCAACTCCGAGGCACCCAGCTCTAGCCTAAGAGGAGCAGAGGCAGACTCCAGGAGGACGGGGCCCACCAGGGTCAGTAGTGGTCAGGGCTCCTGGATCAGGGTTTGAGGAGCGGAGAGCTATCTTTTTACCTCAGCAATTTCCGGGGTGGACTCTGCCTTGCTGACGTAGCTCAGCACATGAGACCAATTCTGCAAGTAGACGCTGACCTGGTAGGCAGATGGGATGCACTCAGCCTGGGCGCCCCCTCCTGGCCCACTGGCATTGCTGCCCCGTGGCCACCCACCCTGGGCCCACCTTGATGACGTTGAGGCACATGTTAATGACATGCTTGGCGCTGGTGCAGTAGTCCCGGGCCCGGGAGTAACACTTGAGGGCATTGCTGAGATCCCCACAGTCCAGATAGTGGTCACCCAGGTCATCATGTCCACGCCTGTGGGTCCAGGCACAAGTGGTCATTGGCTGGGCCATAGGACTGGCTGTCCAACCCCCGACTCCAAGGGCACACCTGAAGCTCTCTTGATGAAGCCCACCCCCCAGACCCCTGGGTATACCTGATGCTCTCCTTGATAGAATTGCCCTTGTAGTTCTTCAGATCTGTGTCCAACTTCTCCAGCTTCAGCAAGGCCTTCTTTCTCGTGGCCTCCACCCAAGCTGTGTCCAAGGGTGGGGGCTCCACGCCACTCTCAGGGATGGCATCAGGCGCATTCTGCAGCTCCCTGAGGGAGGACCTGGCCATCAGGGGCCCACGTGCAGGGGGGGCGGGTGCCTCCCAGCGGCCCTCACCCCCATCGGGAGAGCGCCCAGTTGGCACAAGGGCAGCTGTGACAGCAGGAGCCCGCAGCCTGGCGGGAAAGCCCAGCAAGAAATAAGTCACACAGCTGTGCCGAGAAGCAAGAAGTTGCCGTCTCCACAGGCTCTGCCCGGTGTCAGAACTGCACACGCGCACACATGCATGCAGGTGTGGAGAGAGCCTGACACTCAGCAGGGAGAGTGAGAATCTCGCCCACTGAGCCATTCCCGACCCCCTCCTGGCTTTTCAACAAGAAAGCCAGATCACTGTGTTCTGGAGCCAAATGCTGCAGGAACACAAGAAAGGCTCCTGCCTGGGCTGGCCATACACTACACCCTGTCCCTGCCCCACCTTGCTGAGCCCTGGCCTCACCTGGCAGCCTCTGAGAGCTTGCGGTGGATCTCCTCGTACATGTCCACATTGAAAGTCCTCTGCACAAAGGACAGGGCCATCTTCAGGGCCTCCACTCGCAGCGGGGGGCAGTGGTCAGCAATGAACTGCAGTCGCTCGATACGCATCAGGCCGCTATAGCTGGCCGCATACTGCTCCAGATCCTGGGGGCAGAGGTGGATTGTGCAAACTGGGACCCTGGACCCCAAGCCCCTGCCAGTGGATCAGGAGCCAGGATATGTGGGCACCAAATCAACCACTGTCTGGGGTCTGAGGAAAGACCACTCAGGATGGGCCAGTGCACGGGCCTGGAGTAAAGCTCTGCCCTGGGGGTGAATGGACACAGCCATGTGGGCAGCCAGTCACCAGGCTGAGCAATGAGGAGGCAGGGCTTCCCAAGGTGGGCCCCAAGGAAGGCCTGTCCTCACAGTGAGACTTGACCTTCTGGGGCCTGGCACAAGGTGCTTCTCCATGTCGCGGAGAAGCTGCAGGGTCTGGAGGAGGCCAGCAACCCATTAAAAACGGTCAACTAGATATTTAAGTCCACTTGGTGGCAGAGTCAGACACGACTGAGCAACCGAAAAACAAAGTCTAAAGGTTTCTGAGTTAGAAAAAGATGTGGTCAGGGAGCCTAGCCTGGACTTCCCGGCAGGACTGACACTCCAACCAGCCCCCGACCCACCCCAGAGGAGAGCCTGCCAGACTCCATACCAGGGTGGGGTTCTCCACCACGTAGTTGACATCAGGCGCATTCTGTGGGTCCTCCTGGGGGTCCACGTCAATCTGCATGGGCTCCACGGCCCCCTGCAACACGGGCGGTCACCTTGGAACCTTGAGGGGGAGAAGCCCAGGGAGGGCGAGAGGCCCTCACTGTGCCCAGCTCAGCTCTGCCCGCCATCTTCCAGGAGGGCAGGATTCTGTCCCACGATCTTCCCCACTGCCCACCAAGTCCCGCGCCGCCACACCAGGGATGGGGTTCCTAGCCAGACTGTTGGCTCAAGAGCTGAACGCTCGGCCGGACCATGATGGCCCATCTCTGGGGCGGGAACCAGACGCCGGAGGACCACTGCCCAGGGACCCCCAAGGGTCGCTACGCGCTCCCAGCCACCATCCTGACAGCAGCCTCCTCCAAGCCACGGGGAAGTCACGGGCGGCCTCGACCCCGGCGCGGCAGAGCAGCCGGAGCCGCAGCGCCGGGTGAGTCCCGCGGCTGGAGTGGGCCGCAGTCGCGGTCAGGAGGCGGGAGTGGGGCACCTGGGCGCCCTGTGCGGCCCGGCGGGCGGGCTGGTCCCGGCCCCTGTCCTGGAAGGTACCTCATAAAGCAGCGTACAGGCCGACAGGCTGGCGCTCAGGCTGAAGTCCCCGGCCGTGCCCGGCAGGAAGAGCTCTGACCTACCGCTGGGAGGGGTGCAGTGCACATCTGCCACTGACGACGCGGCCGCGCGGGGGGCCGGGCCACCCTGCATTCTGTCCTGACTCTCTGCACCCCCCGACCCTGACACAGAGCTGGCTGGCTGCTGAAGGAGAGAGAGCGTTAGCGCGCCGGGCCTGCCGGGGCCGACGGGCGGGACGCTGCGGCCGGAGCCCGGGCGCGAGAAGGACGCCGCGCGAGGGGCGCGCACGGCCGGCCCCGCTCCGGCCCGGAGGCGGGGACGCGGAGGGGCCGCCGGCCGCGGCTCGTTACCTGCAAGTTAAACACCTGAACCGGCAGCGGCATCTTCGCCCACCCCGCCGCGGCGCACCGTCCACTTCCGGGGCAGCGCGACCGCGACTTCCGGGTCGCGGCGGGGGGCGGGGCGGCTCTTAAAGGGGCCGCGGCGCGCCTGGCCGGGCGGTGCCCGCGGGTCCCGCGGCCGCATGAGCCGCGCGCGGGGGGCGCTTTGCCGGGCCTGCCTCGCGCTGGCCGCGGCCTTGGGTGCGCTGCTGCTTTTGCCGTTACCCCGCGCGCCTGCGCCCGCGCCAGCCCCGACTCGGGCCCTGGCCCCCGGCTCCGGCCCGCGCGCGCCCCCTGCCCGGCCCGCCACTGCCCTCCGCCTGCGGCCCGAAGACATCTTCATCGCGGTCAAGACCACCCGAAAAAACCACGGGCCGCGCCTGGGGCTACTGCTTCGCACTTGGATCTCCCGGGCCCGACGGCAGGTGGGTCCCGCCCGGGGACCCTGCCGACTCCGGAACCCCCGCTGACTCGGGACACCATGCCCTCCCCCTCAGCCCCCACCTCTGGCGAACTCGCACGCCCTGAGATCCCCGCTCCTTCTTCCTCAAACTTTCATCCTGCCCTGGACCCCACCCAGGGTCCACCCCAAGACCCCCTACCCACAGATGTGTCCCCAACATGGCTGTCAGGCCCCAGGCCTGAGAATGCAGGGACCCAGAACCCCCAGTGCCCACCCTCTCCTGCCCCTTCTCAGGCTCTAGTCTTGAGTGGGTTCTCCCAGCTGACACTGGGCTGAGACCCCAGAAACTCCTCCAGCAAGAGCAAGCCTGGCCCTAGCAGCACTGGGGATGCTGCGGGTAGAGCAGGCTGTCCCTGGTTCACCAACCTCACTTCTGGATCCCCAAGCCCAGGCTCGCCTGTCCAGCTTCATTCACCCTTGCTCACCAGGCCAAGGCCCTGCCAGGCCCAGAGTCCCTGGGGTAGGGGGCTGCCCCTTGAAACCTCACAGGCCATCTCTCTACAGACGTTTATCTTTACTGACGGGGACGACCATGAACTACAGCTCCAGGGAGGTGAGTGCCCTCCCCAGCCCAGCCCAGCTGCCGTGTCTAAAGGGTCTCCTCGGCTATCTCAGTCCAGCGCCACACAGCCCCCTGCTGTGTACACAGGTCCAGAGAAATTAAGGCACCTGCTTAGCGTCATACAGCTGATAGACAGCAGAGCCTGGCATCCAGGGTCCACCCTTCCCGCCACGCTCTGGTCACTGGCTGACTTCCCAGGGCCTCTGGCTGGAGCCACGTCCCCTGAAGAAGGGCCAGCAGGGAACCATGCCTTCCAGTCCTGCCCTGATGGGGATGGTCCAGCCTCTCAGTCCTGTTTCCTGGTGGGTTTGCTTTCATGGGATTCCAAGTGGTTGTCATCTGCCTGGACCTCGGATGGCGGCAACAGGGTCAACTGAACGAGGCCAAGACAGGACTGTGATTGGGTCCGACATCATGGTCTTGAACAGGACAGGCTTCCTGCCAGTCAGCCAGCAGCATTTAGCCCAACTTGAGTGGGGTGGGCTGGCTGCAGGTCTCACCCCAGCCCTCATGCTTCCATTTCTCCAATGGACAGGTGGCCACGTCATCAACACCAACTGCTCTGCCGTGCACACCCGCCAGGCTCTGTGCTGCAAGATGTCAGTGGAATACGACAAGTTTATTGAGTCCGGACGCAAGTATGTGGTGGCCCAGGGCCAAAGGAGGCTGGGTCCCAGCTTGGGTCAGGGGCTTCCCTGCCCCCACCCTCTGGGCCCAGCCTGGCTCCAGACTTATACATATTCTCAGGTGGTTCTGCCACGTGGATGATGACAACTATGTGAACCCCAAAGGCCTGCTGCAGCTGCTGTCCACCTTCTCACCCAGCCAGGACATCTACCTGGGGCGGCCGAGCCTGGACCACCCCATCGAGGCTACCGAGAGGATCCAGGGAGGTGGAACCGTGCGTGCTGGGGCGAAGCGGGGAGGGGCAGCTGAGAGTATGGAGACCTCCATCAAGGAAGGGCTGGGGCTGATGCCCAGTTCACCCAGATGGGGTGTTTTGGGAACTGGGGTAAGACAGGAGAGGCTGGAGCCACAGGCAACTGAGTTGTGGAAGCCCCTGTCTTCTCGTGCCTTGGGAAGCTTCTGCCCCCAGGCCTGGGAGCAGTTAAGGGACAGCTTAAGGACAATTCTCAGGGTGTCCAGATGAAGAGTTAGGGTGAGGGACCCTGACTAGTGGCTCCCTCCTTTTCAGGTGACCACGGTCAAGTTCTGGTTCGCTACCGGTGGGGCCGGGTTCTGCCTAAGTAGAGGCCTTGCTCTCAAGATGAGCCCATGGGCCAGGTGACGGAGGCGTGGCAGGGGGGAAGCAGGTGCTGGCTGCTGTGGGTTGGGGGTTGGGGTTCCCCAAGGCTGGAGAGGCGCTGACTGGTCCCCGCTCTGCTCCCCAGCCTGGGCGGCTTCATGAGCACAGCCGAGCGGGTACGGCTGCCAGACGACTGCACAGTGGGCTACATCGTGGAGGGGCTGCTGGGCGCTCGCCTGCTGCACAGCTCGCTATTCCACTCCCACCTGGAGAACCTACAGAAGCTGTCACCCGACACCCTGCTCCAGCAGGTAGGCCAGCTGGGCCCCTGCCATTTCCATGGCCGTCCCTGCACGGGGGCCATGCCCCCGTGGCTACCCCCAGCTGAGCAAGGGCTCAGGGAGGGATTCTGGTGAGACAACCATGGGTCCCAGCATGGCAGCAAAGTTTTGTGGAACCTGAATCCAGGCTGCTGGGACCTGGAGTCCCAGCCGTGGGGGACCCCCAGGCTCACATGAGGGCCTGTTTGTAAAGAACAGCTGCTGCACCTTCCCAGAGGGCGGCCCTGGGTAGCAGGGCTGGGGACAGTGGTCTGGGCATGACCAGTGTTACAGACCTGGCCCAGGCAGGGGGTTCAGGGCCTTTCGCCCCTACACGTGTGCCAGCAGCCTCCCCCAGGTATCTGCTGTGCTGGCCACACCTCTCAGCCCCCATCAGGCCCCATCACCTTTCCGTGGCGTTCCTGAGCTTGCCCTAAGAATGCTGACTCCTGGTGGGGCAGCGGGGGGCCTGGAATCCAGGATGCCAAGCAGCGTCTCTGTTGGAGAACAAGATAGGAGGCGCCGGCCCTGAGAGTGACTCTGCTTCCTCTCCTTCCCCAGGTCACCTTGAGCTACGGAGGACCCGAGAACCCACATAACGTGGTGAACGTGGCTGGGGGCTTCAGCCTGCAGCAGGATCCCACGCGGTGAGCGGGCATGGGGAGGAGTGCTAGGGCCAGCCCACCCCTCCCGCAGCCTGACCCCCACTTCCCTCCCAGGTTTAAGTCCATCCACTGCCTTCTCTACCCGGACACGGACTGGTGTCCTGTGCAGAAGCAGAGCAACCTCGCCCCTCGGTGATCCCCGACCCAAAAGTCTGGCTCTGCCCCAGGTGCAAGTGGGCGAACAGTGCTGGAACAGTGCTGCCCCCTCCTGGGCTCAATTGGCTACTCCAGGCGGTGATGGCCGGGCCCTCATCCAGGGAGATATGGGCACCCAGCAGGAGCTCCAGCTGACCGGCAGGCCTCCCCACAGCCCCGGGCGGACCCGGGTGACCTGGTGCTGTGGGAGAGGAGGACAGTGCTGGAGGGGTGGGAGGGAGCTGGCATCCACCTCCCAGGGCTCCACCCTGTTCCCCTCACCTGCGGGAGACAGGACTCTAGGCCAGGGTGGTGTGTGAGGTGCTGCCCCCTAGAGGTGACTGCCGGACGCTTTGCTGTTCTCTTGGGATGCCACCCTTCCGACTGGAGCCCAGCCAGGGCCTCTGCCTCCATGGGGAACTGCGAGCAAGGCTGCAGACCCTCTGGGCAGCTGTGCTCTTGGGTGCAGCTTACTCCTAGCCAGGTTGTCTCCATTCAGAGGCCACCTTCTCTTGGCTGAGAAGTCCTTCCTGAGGGATCTCGAAGACACTTTTCCTCCACTCTGACTCATTGCTCAGTACTTTCCATCCTTCCCCCGTCCCGGGGGCCACAAGTCCATGAAACAGAAGGAGCTTTTTGTTTGGGGCCCCCTCTGCAGTGAGACGTCCCCATCCCACCAGCCGACCCACACTGACCTTGACAGTGCCTTTCCACAGGAGGAGGGAACAGAACAAGGGGAGCCAGCACCTGCCTTCTGGTCTCTCGCGCTGCTATTGCAACAAGTGAATAAAGGCTTGATTGTTACTCTCTGTTGGTCATTGTGTTAATTAACCAGTGACACCTGGCAGCTCAGCTCCAGGCACGGCCACACAGGATCTAGCTCCTTCCCACGAAGGCACTGCCCAAGACGGCTCCCTCCCAGGCAGATCTGTGTTCCTTACAGCCTTGCCGGCCCAGCTGAGCCTAAAGCTGCCCACTGGGCTCTTCAGTGTGAGCTGAAGAGTGTGTGGGGTGTGGCGGTGGGGTTCCTGCAGGGAATGATGCAAGCCAGACAAACCTTGCTCCAGAAGGCAGACTGCCTGTTAAGACTTGCCTTTTCAGCATACTGTGCAACTAGTGTGTGTGTGTGCCAGCATGCCCAGACGCACACATGAGTGCATGTGCCTGTGTGCATGGGCGTCCACATGTGTGCTTGCATATATCTGTGAATTGCTGTGTAAATGTATGTATGTGGGTATAAATGCATGTTGTATACATGTGGGCAGGTGTACATGCATAGTGCAGGCCAGCAACACCCGGTAAGCAGGTTGGAGTTAGCATGCACTGGTGGTCAGGCCAAGCGAGGTTACTTGAAGAGGGGTATACAGCAGGTCACCAGGAAGTATCCATGTGCAGCAGCCACCCCCCACCATCGAGTTCCCAGATGCGGACTATGTAACAGCCCTCAAGACCTAGACACACACTGAGCCCCTCAGACCCCAGTCCACTGGGCATCCACAGCACAGAACCAGGACAGCATCAGTTGGACCAAAATGTCCCTCCCCTGGCTGGAGCCACCTCAGGCCTGGATCTCTGGGCCAGGGCCACCTCAGAGGTACAGACTCCTCTCTTACTGGGTCCAGAGGAACAGTCACCCCCAAGCCCCTGAACCACCTCCAAGGAGTGGTGGGACTGGGAGGCATCCCGAGGCTGCAGCATGGTCTGCCAGAATGGGTGGTCCATGTATTGTTCAGACAGAAAAAAGCCTCAAAGGAAACACAAAAATGTTTATATGTGATTGTTCCTGAAAAAAAATGCAAAATTGGTGAAAATGGTTTTTTCCTCTTCCTTTGTTGTTCAGTTGCTCAGTCATGTCCAACTCTGTGACCCCATGGACTGCAGCATGCCAGGCTCCCCGGTCCTTCACTGTCTCCCAAAGTGTGCTCGGGTTCACATCCATCGAGTCGGTGATGCCTCTGTTTCATCCTCTGCCACCCGCTTCTCCTCTGCCTTCAGTCTTTCCCAGCATCAGCGTCTTTTCCAATGACTCGGCTCTTCACATCAGGTGGCCAAAGTATTGGAACTTCAGCATCAATCCTTCCAATGAATATTCAGGGTTGATTTCCTTGAGGGTTGACTTGTTTTCTCTTCCTATTTTTTGATATTTTACAAATACCAAAATATGTTGTATGATAGACATATNAAGAGTCGAACACGGCTGAGCGACTGAACTGACTGACTGACTGACACAGTCAAAGGTTTTGGCATCGTTAATAAAGCAGAAATAGATGTTTTTCTGGAACTCTCTTGCTTTTTCAGTGATCCAGAGGATGTTGGCAATTTGATCTCTGGTTCCTCTGCCTTTTCTAAAACCAGCTTGAATACCTGGAATTTCACGGTTCACGCCTTGCTGAAGCCTGGCTTGGAGAATTTTGAGCATTACTTTACTAGCATGTGAGATGAGTGCAATTCAAGAAAATTAGAGATACTAAGGGAACATTTCATGCAAAGATGGGCTCCGTAAAGGACAGAAATGGTATGGATCTAATAGAAACAGAAGATATTAAGAAGAGGTGGCAAGAATACACAGAACTGTACAAAAAAGATCTTCATGACCCAGATAATCATGATGGTGTGATCACTCACCTAGAGCCAGACACCNAGAAATGGTATGGATCTAATAGAAACAGAAGATATTAAGAAGAGGTGGCAAGAATACACAGAACTGTACAAAAAAGATCTTCATGACCCAGATAATCATGATGGTGTGATCACTCACCTAGAGCCAGACACCCTGGAATGTGAAGTCAAGTGGGCCTTAGGAAGCATCACTACAAACAAAGCTAGTGGAGGTGATGGAATTCCAGTTGAGCTATTTCAGATCCTGAAAGATGATGCTGTGAAAGTGCTGCACTCAGTATGCTAGCACATTTGGAAAACTCAGCAGTGGCCACAGGACTTGAAAAAGTCAGTTTTCATTCCAATCCCAAAGAAAGGCAATGCCAAAGAATGCTCAAACTACCGCACAATGACCAACCTAGACAGCATATTAAAAAGCAGAGACATTACTTTGCTGAAAAATGTCTGTCTAGTCAAAGCTATCATTTTTCTAGTAGTCATGTATGGATGTGATGGTTAGAGTATAGAGAAGGCTGAGGGCTGAAGAATTGATGTTTTTGAACTGTGGTGTTGGAGAAGACTCTTGAGAGTCTCTTGGTTTGGAAGGAGATCCAACCAGTCAATCCTAAAGGAAATCAGTCTTGAATATTCATTGGAAGGACAGATGCTGAAGCTGAAACTCCAATACTTTGACCACCTGATGTGAAAGAATGACTCCTTGGAAAAGACCCTGATGCTGGGAAAGATTGAAGCAGGAGGAAAAAGGGACGACAGAGGATGAGATGGTTGGATGGCATCATCAACTCAATGGGCATGAGTTTGAACAAGCTCCAGGAGTTGGTGATGGACAGGGAAGCCTGCCATGGTGCAGTCCATGGGGTGTCAAAGAGTCGGACACAAGTGAGCGACTGAACTGAATGCAAGTTCATGGGTCTGATACACAGTGAAACCAGATATATCGAAATGTTGGAGTTTGGGTGAAGGTGAAGTCACTCAGTCGTGTCTGACTCTTTGCGACCCCATGGACTGTAACCTACTAGGCTTCTCCATCCATGGGGTTCTTCAGGCAAGAATACTGGAGTGGATTGAGTCTGGAGCAAAGAAAAATTGACGGCAGGGCCAAACAAGGAAAACAGGAGGCTCATGCTCAAAAAAACCCTGAACTCCCTGATAGTTTTCCAGGAGAAGTTTTTAATAGGTAAAATTCGGGGGGAAGACTGCAGGGGTGTGACTTTCTTCTGATTGGTTGGTGGTGAGGTAGCAGGGCAGTGCTCCAGGAATCTTGGCTCAGCCTGAAGTTACCATCCTCTACCTGAGTGGGGGTCTTAGTCTCTGCAGAAGAGCCCAAAGATATTGTTCTGTATATTCCTTGAGGAGAAACCAGGACCTTGCCCCACGACTGCACTATTGTTTCTTGACTTCTCCTCTTTGGGCAACCCTTCCCTGCCTTAACTACTGTTTGAATCAGTGTTTTGGGGCTCAGGGATACCAGGCCAAGGAGGCTGAATGAAGTCTATTTCCTACAAACAAGAAACGGGGAATGCAGAAAGGATTTGTACCTGGGAGGGCCCCACAGGATCCTACTCTGTTTGACCAAGTGGACTGGGTGAAAGTTACTGGATCTCTGATGTTGCTGGTGCCACATTCTCATTGTGCACTTGTTACTATGACAGAAATATTTCAGCCAGTGTTAATCACCTTGTTTGCAGTTAGAACCACTCATCACTCATATGGAATGTGAAACAAAGTCCATAAGTGTAAATTGCTTTTGGAAGGAGTACTAAGGGGAGACACAGCTTTGCAGGTGGCCCTGGTGGTAAAGAACCCACCTGCCAATGCAGGAGACATAAGAGACATGGGTTCTATCCCTGGGTGTGGATGATTCCCTGGAGGAGGGCCTGGCAACTCAATCCAGATTCTTCCTGGAGAATCCCATGGACAGAGGAGCCTAGTGGGCTACAATCCATAGGGTCGCACAAAGTCGGATATGACTGAAGCAACTTAGCACACACACTAAGGAAAAGAAGAAAAATTAAATGAAAAAGATGTTGGGTTGTATCCCAAAGGCCTAAGAGCTGTGCTTGGCCAGCTTCAAGACAGAAGAGCCCAGAGTCAGCAACAGAGCCATCGGTGGTTTAACGGATTGGGGAGCTTCAGGTCCGAAGTAACACCCTACCATGCGCAGCTGACAGAGAGCAGGAAATGGTGGCAGACTTCTCTCCTGGGGAATGGGGTGAAGAAGGAAGATTGCCAGTTATAGGGGAATTGACAACAGATGGGCTCATTAGTTACCAGGGAAACCAGTAAAGGGGCATGCCCCTCACCAATCCTTTAGTAAGAACAATCACTAGCTGAAGCCTGGGGCAAGTATGTAGGAAGGTCAGTTTTGTGATAGCTTATGAAGCAGGCACTGGTTGGAAAGGGGATGTACAGAAAGCGAGAGAACAGTCATCTTGAGTGGCCTGACCATACAGGAGGAATATGAAAAATAGAGAAGATATGGAAGGTAAGCCCCTCAGCTTGAGAGGGTGGATCTGAGTCCAAGCTTGAACTGCTTGCTGCACAACAGGCCAGTAAATTGAGAGTAAGGATTAGCAAATTTTCTCAAAAAGCCAACAGACTGAGAAGATAGTGGGCTACTGTCCCAAAGAATCATCTTTCCAGAGTTAGAATTCAAGCTTCTTAAACTAAAAGGGAAGGGGAAAAGTTCTGGTTCTGGCCAGACTCTGGAGGGGATGTGTTAATTTCTTCCTGCCTACAGCCTTTCACAGATGGGCCTAGTTGGGATATTTTGCGATAGTTACACAAAAGTATTTTAGCTTCATGCTCTTTACCTGGGAGGCAGTGTTCCCAGAGATGGGCCATTACGTGTAATTTAGTTAATAGGCAATATCCCTTAGGTAACTGATTTGTCAAAGGATACAAGGCTCTTCCCTATTATAGCTCCTGGGTGCTGCACACAGTTATAGGGGGAAACCATTGTTTTAATATCTTTTAAGAGAAGGAGGGAGAAGCATTTGCACTTTGAAAAATCAGCAAGGGCAGAAGATCCTTTGGAAGTGTTACCAAGTTTGAGCTCGCTCTGCTCACTGCACAACAGGTCAATGAATCTACAGATGAGGTGTTGAGACAAGGAATATGACTTTATTCAGAAGGCCAGCAGACTGAGAAGATGGCAGACTAAGATCTCAAAACAACCATCTTGTTGGGACCTGGATGCCAGGTTCTTTTACAGAATAGAGAGGAGGAGGAGGTGAGGANGTTGGAGAAGACTCTTGAGAGTCCCTTGGTTTGGAAGGAGATCCAACCAGTCAATCCTAAAGGAAATCAGTCTTGAATATTCATTGGAAGGACAGATGCTGAAGCTGAAACTCCAATACTTTGACCACCTGATGTGAAAGAATGACTCCTTGGAAAAGACCCTGATGCTGGGAAAGATTGAAGCAGGAGGAAAAAGGGACGACAGAGGATGAGATGGTTGGATGGCATCATCAACTCAATGGGCATGAGTTTGAACAAGCTCCAGGAGTTGGTGATGGACAGGGAAGCCTGCCATGGTGCAGTCCATGGGGTGTCAAAGAGTCGGACACAAGTGAGCGACTGAACTGAATGCAAGTTCATGGGTCTGATACACAGTGAAACCAGATATATCGAAATGTTGGAGTTTGGGTGAAGGTGAAGTCACTCAGTCGTGTCTGACTCTTTGCAACCCCATGGACTGTAACCTACTAGGCTTCTCCATCCATGGGGTTCTTCGGGCAAGAATACTGGAGTGGATTGAGTCTGGAGCAAAGAAAAATTGATGGCAGGGCCAAACAAGGAAAACAGGAGGCTCATGCTCAAAAAAACCCTGAACTCCCTGATAGTTTTCCAGGAGAAGGTTTTAATAGGTAAAATTTGGGGGGAAGACTGCAGGGGTGTGACTTTCTTCTGATTGGTTGGTGGTGAGGTAGCAGGGCAGTGCTCCAGGAATCTTGGCTCAGCCTGAAGTTACCATCCTCTACCTGAGTGGGGGTCTTAGTCTCTGCAGAAGAGCCCAAAGATATTGTTCTGTATATTCCTTGAGGAGAAACCAGGACCTTGCCCCACGACTGCACTATTGTTTCTTGACTTCTCCTCTTTGGGCAACCCCTCCCTGCCTTAACTACTGTTTGAATCAGTGTTTTGGGGCTCAGGGATACCAGGCCAAGGAGGCTGAATGAAGTCTATTTCCTACAAACAAGAAACGGGGAATGCAGAAAGGATTTGTACCTGGGAGGGCCCCACAGGATCCTACTCTGTTTGACCAAGTGGACTGGGTGAAAGTTACTGGATCTCTGATGTTGCTGGTGCCACATTCTCATTGTGCACTTGTTACTATGACAGAAATATTTCAGCCAGTGTTAATCACCTTGTTTGCAGTTAGAACCACTCATCACTCATATGGAATGTGAAACAAAGTCCATAAGTGTAAATTGCTTTTGGAAGGAGTACTAAGGGGAGACACAGCTTTGCAGGTGGCCCTGGTGGTAAAGAACCCACCTGCCAATGCAGGAGACATAAGAGACATGGGTTCTATCCCTGGGTGTGGATGATTCCCTGGAGGAGGGCCTGGCAACTCAATCCAGATTCTTCCTGGAGAATCCCATGGACAGAGGAGCCTAGTGGGCTACAATCCATAGGGTCGCACAAAGTCGGATATGACTGAAGCAACTTAGCACACACACTAAGGAAAAGAAGAAAAATTAAATAAAAAAGATGTTGGGTTGTATCCCAAAGGCCTAAGAGCTGTGCTTGGCCAGCTTCAAGACAGAAGAGCCCAGAGTCAGCAACAGAGCCATCGGTGGTTTAACGGATTGGGGAGCTTCAGGTCCGAAGTAACACCCTACCATGCGCAGCTGACAGAGAGCAGGAAATGGTGGCAGACTTCTCTCCTGGGGAATGGGGTGAAGAAGGAAGATTGCCAGTTATAGGGGAATTGACAACAGATGGGCTCATTAGTTACCAGGGAAACCAGTAAAGGGGCATGCCCCTCACCAATCCTTTAGTAAGAACAATCACTAGCTGAAGCCTGGGGCAAGTATGTAGGAAGGTCAGTTTTGTGATAGCTTATGAAGCAGGCACTGGTTGGAAAGGGGATGTACAGAAAGCGAGAGAACAGTCATCTTGAGTGGCCTGACCATACAGGAGGAATATGAAAAATAGAGAAGATATGGAAGGTAAGCCCCTCAGCTTGAGAGGGTGGATCTGAGTCCAAGCTTGAACTGCTTGCTGCACAACAGGCCAGTAAATTGAGAGTAAGGATTAGCAAATTTTCTCAAAAAGCCAACAGACTGAGAAGATAGTGGGCTACTGTCCCAAAGAATCATCTTTCCAGAGTTAGAATTCAAGCTTCTTAAACTAAAAGGGAAGGGGAAAAGTTCTGGTTCTGGCCAGACTCTGGAGGGGATGTGTTAATTTCTTCCTGCCTACAGCCTTTCACAGATGGGCCTAGTTGGGATATTTTGCGATAGTTACACAAAAGTATTTTAGCTTCATGCTCTTTACCTGGGAGGCAGTGTTCCCAGAGATGGGCCATTACGTGTAATTTAGTTAATAGGCAATATCCCTTAGGTAACTGATTTGTCAAAGGATACAAGGCTCTTCCCTATTATAGCTCCTGGGTGCTGCACACAGTTATAGGGGGAAACCATTGTTTTAATATCTTTTAAGAGAAGGAGGGAGAAGCATTTGCACTTTGAAAAATCAGCAAGGGCAGAAGATCCTTTGGAAGTGTTACCAAGTTTGAGCTCGCTCTGCTCACTGCACAACAGGTCAATGAATCTACAGATGAGGTGTTGAGACAAGGAATATGACTTTATTCAGAAGGCCAGCAGACTGAGAAGATGGCAGACTAAGATCTCAAAACAACCATCTTGTTGGGACCTGGATGCCAGGTTCTTTTACAGAATAGAGAGGAGGAGGAGGTGAGGAAGTAAAGTAAAAAGGCCATGAATCTAGCAAATGTCTCCTGAAATGGCCAAACTTGGGGAGGGGATGTATTAATTTCTTCTTTCTGTAGCCATTCACAGGTGGACAGGGTCGGATTATCTCTCTGTGAGCTGAATAAAGGCACTTCAGTTTAACAGGCAGAGTGGCAGGATTATGAGCCAGGCCATTATGTATGATTTTATCAAAAGCAATGGAAAGCAGAGGTTAAAGTCAAAGAAACAGATCCAGCATGGAGTCAAAATTGGCTCTTCCCTGTAACAGTCTTCCACTGTCAATGTCCATTCCACATCTTGTGGAAATAAAAGAGTGACGATCATTCTAACTGCTTCATCAGATGGATCTTTCGGTTACCAGTGTTCCAAATGTTGAGATTTTTCTTCTTTTATTCCACTTTGGAAAGTGTCTACTTTATAACTGTAGACTTAAAAATATTCACAATTTAAAAGTTGAAATTTTTTTGGACTTCAAACCCAGAAGGCAACATCTCAAGTTAAGGAATTTAGCACTTTTCTATGTATGGTGTAAACTACAAGGTGTACAGCATAAGAGTTGCGAGTTAAGTTTTATCTGGGGCCAAAAGGGGACTGTAGCCCGGGAGACACAACCTCAGATAGCTCTGAGAGACTGCTCCAAAGAGACAGTGGGGGGAAGGTCAATGTATAAGATTTTGATAAAGGGGGTATTCAATGCAACCAAGCGGTTATTTTACAAAAGGTTTTCTGCTAATCACAAGGAGCTGATGTCACCATGAAGAGATCTAGTGCTTTTCTAGATATGAAGAGATTTGAGGATTGGGTTCATGAAATCAGCTCCTGAAAATATCGAACTATCTAAAGACCTGTTCCACCAATTTCCCTGGAGCACAGAGTGCCTCACTCTCCACCCTGAATTCCCCTCGTAGGTGTTGACATTCTGCAGGTGCAGCAGCACAGAGTTCAATCTCTGCAGAGGCAGATGGCAAAAGCCCTTGTTGCTTTTCAGTCACTGGCAAATGCTCTTGGCAAGTGCTAATTTGTAGTTGACAATGGGAAGATTCAAGAGTCAGGGCCCACTGAAATCATTCCCTTGATATGTACCCCTGGAGAGATTCCAATATATAATTATTTCTAAAAGCTCACCCAAAGCTCATATCTCATGTGCATTTTCTTTCCTTAAAATTTCTTCACATCAAGTTACTTTCCTTACTGATAAATTTGCATCATCAAACATTAATACCAGGTATTAACTTAATATTGTTTCCCAGTTCACATGAACCTGAAACTCATTTTAGCTTAATTTCTCTTGTAGTTAGGATTGTTTGATTTGTAAGCACTTAGTTTTCTTTAAACCAATTAAATAGAGCTCTTCTACAAATTAACCACAGCAATAATATCCAAGGCACGTCCTGAGACATACATACATCCAGACAGACACACTGAGAGATCTCATTGCTTCACTGTCCAAACTTAGTCATGAATCAAATATCACAATATAAAACTCACTAGTTTATAAATAACAATTTAAATTTTAAAAATTTAAGTTTCTTCCCTTTTCACTGACATTTATGGAAAACAATTCAAGTTCTAAATTACTTGACCCTCTTTTCAAAGTTTGCATGTTAAAAAGATGGCAGAGGGCTTCCCTGGTGGCTTAGTAATTAAGAATCTGCCTGCCGATTCAGGAGACATGGGTTCAATCCCTGGTGCAGGAGGATCCCGCATGCCTCGGAACAACTAACCTGTGCTTCCCAACTATTGAGCCTAAAAAACTATTGTGCTCTAAAGCCTGGGAACTGCGACTACTGAAGCCTGCCTACCTAGAA
Organism: Raphicerus campestris; assembly: GCA_006410735.1. Lineage (NCBI taxonomy): Eukaryota > Metazoa > Chordata > Mammalia > Artiodactyla > Bovidae > Raphicerus > Raphicerus campestris. The sequence goes on from SJYW01052367.1 coordinate 115,741, forward strand.
CCTGTGCCCTGCAACAAGAGATGCCACCACAATGAGAAGCCTGCATTAACAGGGAAGGTTTGGGGAGTTGTAAAAGGATTGATGACCTTTGCATTATTCTTGGAGTCACACTTCTGGTCCTGTATAAAGACTACATTTGTAAAACAAGGGCAGTTTTGTTTTTTCTTTTTTCAAATAACTGAGTGGCTATCTCAATGATATTGAAGGACTGAAATACTCATATTTCAGTCATGTTTGAGAGTTTTACTTTTCCTCATTTATCTCATTTTGGTAATCTACTTACAAACACTTTTGAGAATCTTCCCTAGGCTTCAACCAGTTATTTAAAATTTCCCAAGGACGATAGGGAGGACAGAGAAACCTGGCATGCTGCAGTCCATGGGGTCACAAAGAGTCATGACTTAGCAACTAAACAACCAAAGGGCTCCCAGGTGGGAGTGGAGCCTGAGAGGAAGTGCTTCCCATTTTAGCTTGAGCAGTTAGTTCCAGATGTCTGTATATTAGCAAAGTAACCTAACCAAACCCAAACCTCACCAGCAGAAAAGTCACAATCAAAGTCGAATGGCAAAATGCCCAGTGTGACTTCCCTGTCCCGTCAGGTCTGTCACTGTTGTCCAAAGTGCCTTATAAACAGAACTTCCCTTCATAGGGAGGACTTCCCAAATTGGAACCGAAGTTCCCCAAACAGGAACCTGAGGTTCCCCAAATGGAACCCATTTCCGCAAATGGAAGCACAGTTCCCAAATCGACAAGGTCAAAATGCCCCGGTAGAACCCTAATTTCCAGCTGTTCTGGTGGAAAAAGTTACTTGAGCATTTAGCTACAAAGAAGATCTTGTCCCCACAAAGGGGACTGGACACTCTGACATATATAAGAAGCTATGTTGCAGGATGAAATCCCCTAATTGGCATTCTGCTGCTGCTGCTGCTAAGTCGCTTCAGTCGTGTCCTCTGTGCGACCCCACAGATGGCAGCCTACCAGGCTCCCCCGTTCCTGGGATTCTCCAGGCAAGAACACTGGAGTGGGTTGCCATTTCCTTCTCCAATTGGCATTCTACAAGTTATAAAATCAAATGGTTTTTGAATTTCCCCAGGGACTCCTGTGACTGGCATACACTAAGATGTTTTCTGGTCCACACTGAGGNAAATATCACTCACCCTTAAATGGACACTGCTATAAGGACTCTGAGGCTTGAGACTAGCAAGAGGGGGAGGCCCAATACCTCTTACCGCCCCAGTTCAGTGGGAAGTAGCCAGAAAGACCTTGACGCCCCTATTCCCAAAAAATTGGGCCTCCCATCTCTTGAGGGGGGAATGTTAGGTAGGTAGAACAGGGAAAAGGAGTCTAAAATGGCGGTGGCTACAGACAAGGAAGAGAAAAGCTCGCGAAAATGAAACAAAAGTAGGTCCGAGGACCAGAGTGAGGACCTCAGATAAACAACACTCCTGGCTGGCCCAATTTACATAGGACAGGCCCAGGGAGAGATAAACATAAATAGAGGAGCCAGAGCCCGCTCGCTCGCTCGCTCGCTCGCTCGCTCGCTCGCTCTCTCTCTCTCTCTCTCTCTCTCTCTCTCTCTCTCTCTCCCTCTCCCTCCCTCTCTCTCTCTCCCCCCACCCACACTCAGGTGCTCTTCTCCTCGTGTCTTTAGATCCACATGCCCTCACGCCTCAAAGATGGATTTTCCTGCTATCTTCTAAATAAAATAGAGCTGTAACACTGATTTGTCTAGGAGCTATAACACGGTCCATTCGAGACCTGACAGCTACAACACGGTCTATCCAAGACCTGAGAGCTGTGACACGCCGAAGGGGCTTTAATGTCCGTCACTCCAAATCTTTGTTGTGGTGAGACAAAGGACCGAGGAACTTACCCTCGCCTGACAAGGAGAAGCACACTGACTGAAACCGCCCACCCTGGCCAGGCACCATAGGAACCATTTGCATGAGTCGTTCCCGGTATGAAACACAGAACTAACAAGCCACCAGCAACCGGAAGAGTTCAGGGAAGGTCAAAGGAGACACCACACGTCCAACCTCCTCCCAGAATCCTCACTGGCATCCGTCTTGGCTGAACAAGGTGTGCACCACCAGGAAGGACTCTGAGTCAGAATGATTGGCTAAAGATAACCTGGAAACTAATCCCATCACCATAAAACCTGAGACTGTAAGCCATGTGACAGAGCTGTTCTGGGTTCCCTTACCCTACTGCTCTCCACCTGGGTGCCCTTTCCCAATAAAATCTCGCTTTGTCAGCACATGTGTCTCCTCAGACAATTCATTTCTGAGTGTTAGATAAGAACCCAGTTTTGGGCCCTGGAAGGGATCCCCCTTCCTGCAACAAAACTATAGCACAAATGTGCTCATTTCACATACCAGCAAGGTTAAGCTCAAAATCCTTCAAGCTAGGGTTTAGCAATATGTGATCTGAGAACTTCTAGATATACAAGCTGGGTTTTAAAGAGGACGAGGAACCAGAGATCAAATTGTCAACGTTCGTTGGATCATGGAGAAAGCAAGGAAATTACAGAAAAAACACCTACTTCTGTTTCATTGACTACACTAAAACCTTTGACTGCATGGATCACAACAAACTGTGGGAAATTCTTAAAGAGTTGGGAATACCAGACCACCTTACCTGTCTCCTGAGAAACCTGTATGTGGGTCAAGAAGCAGCAGTTAGAACCAGACATGAAACAACGAATTGGTTGAAAATTGGGAAGAGAATATGACAAGGCTGTATATGGTCACCCTGCTTATTTAAACTCTATCCAGAGTATATCATATGAAATGCTGGGCTGGATGAATCACAAGCTGGAATCAAGATTGCTGGGAGAAATGTCAACAACCTCAGATACTCAGATGATACCACCCTAATGGCAGAAAATGATGAGGAACTAAAGAACCTCTTGATGAGAGTGAAAGACAACAGTGAAAAAGCTTGCTTGAAACTCAGCATTCAAAAAACTAAGATTTTGGCATCCAGTCCCCTCACTTCATGGCAAATAGGAGGGGGAAAGTGGAAGCAGTGACAGATTTTCTTTTTCTGGGCTCCAAAATCACTGTGGAAGTTGACTGCAGCCGTAAAATTAAAAGATTGCTTGCTCCTTGGAAGGAAAGCTATGATTAGCCTAGACAGCATATTAAAAAGCAAAGACATCACTTTGCCCACCAACTTTGATCTAATCAAAGCCATGGTTTTTCTAGTAGTCATATATGGATGTGAGAATTGGACCATAAAGAAGGCTGAGTGCCAAAGAATTGAGGCTTTTGAATTGTGGTGCTGGAGAAGACTCTTTAGAGTTTCTTGGACTGCAAGGAGATCAAACCAGTCAATCCTAAAAGAAATCAACCCTGAATATTCATTGCAAGGACTGATGCTGAAGCTCTAATACTTTGACCACTTGGTACAAAGAGCCGACTCATTGGAAAAGATCCTGATGCTGGGAAAGATTGAAGGCCAAAAGTGAAGGGGTGGCAGAAGATGAGACAGTTAGACAGCCTCACTGACTCCATGGACAAGAATTTGAGCAAACTCCGGGAGATGGAGGACAGAGGAGCCTGGCATGCTGCCGTCCATGGGGTCACAAAGCACTGGAGATGACTTAGTGACTGAACGACCACAATAACAAAGTCAAAGAAACGCATTCAACACGGAGTCGAAATTGGCTCTAACAGAAGTTGGACAAACAGGAAGGTGTTGAGTCAGGGTGACTCTGTTCTACATGTGGGCTTGGTTCCAAATCTCATCCCAAGCTGTCACTTCCATCTAATTTCACAGATCCATGCTGGGCACCAGGTTCGCCCCATATCTAACCTCTGCACCAAAGGCTGGCGGCTAAGCCTGCACCAGAGCCAAGCAGCACACCTTCTTCCCTCGCACTTGAGTTAGCACTCTGGTTCCACCTATCCCTGAGGCCACTTTCCCTTTTATTCATTGAATATGTTTATAATGGCTACTTTAAAGTCTTTCTCGGTAAAGCCAGATCTGTTTTTAATTGGTTGCTTCTCCCCACCTCAACTTTGAGTAACATTTTCCTATTTCTTTTCATGGCTAGACAATTTTCATTGTATATGGGACATTGTGGATGACATGCCAGAGAGAGTCTGGATTTTGTTATTTTCCACTGAAGTGTTCATGTTTGTTCTGGTAGGTAGTTTAATTACTGAGCAATCATTTCATACTAGTCTGGGCTTGGTTATGTCCTTCATTGGGATAATCTGTGGAAATTCTATGGCGTTCCCAAGGGCCTCTAACTTAGTGGGATTCAGCCTCCAAATTATTGTCTCCTCTGAGAATTTTATCAAGGTCTCAGGGATTAGGACTGGAGCAAGTTTACCTCAACTGGTCCTGAATCATAAGGATCAGACTTTGCAGGCCTCAGCTGGATGTGTAGAGAGTGGATTAGTTGTTAATGAGCTGTGTTCATCTCTGGAAGGTGGAAACCCTGAAGGTGGGGCCACAGCTCCTGGGCCTCCGGCCCTGTATCACCCCTAGTAGCTCCATTCTGCCCTTAATCTCTCTTGGGTCATCTCTCCCTGCATACACACAGCTCAGTCCTCAGCTATTGACTCAAGGAACTGGCACAGACCTTCGGGCATGGCCTCCTCTCTACTGCTGTGCCTTGAAGATTTCAGCTCCTTGAGCCCTGATCTGCTTCCGCTGTTTGGCAGGACCATGCATTCTATTTGGACTCCAGTTCCCCATCCCTCAGGGCTAGCGTCATCTGAGCTAGAGCGTCTGAGGGTCTCATCTCAGGTTTCCACCTTCCAGGGCTGGAAGTCTTGTGCTGCTTGTTATCTGTTTCCTGGGAATAACTACTGGGCCTCTGAGGTCAAGATTCATGGTTATTTACAGCAGGGAGGCTATCCTGGGTGCCAGTTACAACATCCCCGCTGGAAGCAGATGTCTGTGCACGTATTTTTAGTTCACGGTGAGGAGAGTGTGTTGTACACCTCAGTCTGTTTTTTGACTTGTTCCTCAGCTCCCAGGGAGCAAGTTATAGCAGTTCCTGGGGAACCAATTCCACAAGGAGGCACTAACTGGTGGGAGGGTCTGGTGGAGCCTGGGGAGGCAGCAATGCAGCTAATCTGGGCCACTCCCCAGGAACATTATCGCTTTGAGGAAGGGGTCACCCTTTCCCCGTGTCTGTGAGAGGCCAGGATGTGGAGGGAGCAGACAGACTGCTGAGGACTGAGTGATCTGAACTGCCATTGGAAAAAACCCTTCTTCCTGGACTGGAGAGCAGGATCTTCAGCCCCAGGCTCACAGTACTTGGGACCCTGTGCCTCCAGGCTGGGGTCAACTTCCCCATGAGTCAATGACTCCAGGAGAGTGTGGGGCCTCTGTTCCCCATGGTGGGGAAAGGGGCCACGGGAAAACTGCTTGCCAACAGGAAACTTGACAATCCCTCCGCAGCTCTGCGGTTCTCGCCACTCAGGCCTAATCACCCTGGGAACAGCCAGGGTGGCTTTTGCCAGAGGTATCACCTTACTTCTGAAGCTCTCCTCTCCCAGGAGTATTTCCCTACCCAGAAGAGCTTAGGAGAGCTCTTAGCAAGGTGAAGGAGAGCAGGGCCTCTCGCAGTCCACACCCAGGCTATAATGCCATGGTGTTATGGGCAGAAACCTCAGGCCCTTTCCCATCAGAGAAGCTTCTGTGGGTCCTAGGAATCCAGGAGCCTTTGGGAAGTGGAATTCCTGCACAATAACCCCAGCACTTAAGCCTCCCTCTCATTTCTTCAAAACCCTGATACTGAGGAGGGAACAAGTCAGCTTCCTGGAGGGCAAAGTCCCCAGAGAGGGGGTTCGGGCTTGCAGGAGATGGCTGATGTGGGGTAGAACAGGGGCACATCCTGAGAAAGACAGACTCAGCAGCCGTGAGTCTTCCCCCATCCCACCAGGTCTGGGCACAGCCCCTCCACCCCTCCCTGCACATTCCCATACCCTCTGGCTGTCCCCCCTGCCCCAACAACACAGGAAGGACTCATCCTTGGGGGTGAAGAAAAGAGTCACCAGGCTGACATGGGAAGGACCAGAAAGATCATGGTCCAACAGTGACATTGCACTTGATTGGAGGTGGCCACAAACACTGGCCTGAGGTCCACAAAGGAGGTCTTTGGGAAGCCCTTTCTGTGTGGCGTCTGTGGGCTTGAATGCCCCCTGCCCCCAAGAGGGTGCTTGCAGTAGGAAAGGCTTGGCACTGAGCTCACAGACACTTCTAGAGGCAAGAGGCCCCTAGCTGGGCTCCTGGGGTGGCCTGAGCCCTGGATTCCACTCCTGGTGGTGAATGCCAGAGGCCTGCGCCCAGGATCTTACCTGGAGTGCTATGCCCTGTTCCTGATCAGCTTGGTACCTTGGCCCTTGCCAGCTGCTGGCCAGGTAAGGGCTATCCGGAGAGCCAGAAGGACCAGTACAGTGTCCAGGAAAGTGGAGGGTCAGAAGGTCTTATTAGGTCCTTTCAATCCCCTCACAGTCCAGAAGAAAACAAAATATACCAATGAGATGGAATATCTTCCAGCCCCCACCTATGGTGACTGCAGGACCGGATCTAACTCTCAGAATCTGGTGTGAATCTGGCCCAGCAGGATCCCCAGGAGCCCTCACCACAACCAGTGTGCTATTAGTCATCCTTGCCCAAGGTCCAGCCAGTGTGACAGGTTCCAGGGAGTGCCAAGATTCTGTCTCCTTAGTGGCTGCCCGGTAGGACTAAGACTCTAAACACAATGACAAAGACACAGCCCAGCATCAAGAATGAACCCGCTGGGACTTCCCTGGTGGTCCGGTGGCTAAGACTCTGCCCTCCCAGTGCAGGGGGCCTAGGTTCAAACCCTGGTCAGGGAACTAAATCCTACATGCTGCAAATAAAGATTCCGTAGGCCGCAAAGCCCCCACCTCTAGAAAATACTGTGTGCAGAAGTTAAGACCTGGCTCAAGCAAAATAAGTAATTTTTTTTTCCTGAATGAAGAAGAACGAACTTGCTGACATTCAGGTCCTCTTCATCACACCAGGGGGACGAATGTGTGCTTGCGTGTGTGTTCATGTGTGCCTACACCTATGTGTGTCCGTGTGCCTACACGTGTGACTCCCTGTGTGTGTGCCCATGTGCATGCCTGAGTGCATGTGCTCACACTCACATGTGCCATGGGTGCACACGGGAATCGTGAGAGGCACAGTGACCTTCAGCCAGTGACCCAAACAGGTTTTCTCTCCCTCCCTTATGGTCACACTCAGCTGCATCAGTTTCTTGCTTCATCCAAAAGGTTCCCTGAGCAGCCTCTTAACCTCCGCTTAAGGGTTCATGCCCTGTGTCTCGGAGGCCACACTGTCAAGAGTGCTCTCTTGAAAACAGTCCTATTGACAATAATAAATCCACTTTCACCCGTCTTGGATGTGGGCCTAGCAGTGAAAGATTTCATCACTATTATTGCACCTCGTTTCCCTGTTCCCGTTTCTCCCCACCCACTCAACCGCAAGTCCCCTGTGCAGGTGTAGGTCATGGCCCATGTTCTGTGCGGCTACCAGTTGGCCTCACCAACTGTTTCAGAATATGTCTTTAATTCATTTGTTCACTCTGTAGACATGGGTTGGAAGAACACTCTCTTCCAGGTGTTGGGGAAATGGTGATGGAGAAAGCACCCCTGCCTTCTGGGGCTTCAGGTGATTACAAGTGACAGCACAAGGAAAGGGAGAGCCATCTCAGGAGTGCGGGAGCCCAGAGGGCTGACCCGTGAGGGAGCTGACACATGAGCCAGGCCCAGAGCCAGAAGGCGAAGACAGGCCAGCAGGGAGGTTTGCAAGGCTAAGCAGGGCAGGCACTGAGCAATGAGTGGAGCTGACCTGGCCTTTGGGAGCGAGACACAGGGACCCAGGCAGTCAAAAGGCTCCTCGTGTGGTAGAACTAGTGAGCCTGGTGCAACCCAGATGAGCAGTGGAGGAGGAGGAATGGTCTGGAACAAGTGACGGCTTTGGGCTGAGCAGTGGGCCGTGCCGGGGCTACAGCTGTGGCTCTGGGTAAGGTCAGGTGGCATAGAGGAGACACTACAGCTCAGTGGAGGAGTGACAGCTCAGCCTAAACAGCAAGAAGGCACAGTACCTGGATGAGGCATGGGAGAGTCCCACTCACCAATGACCCTGGCTACACCTGGCACTATTTGGGAGAAAGTCTTGATGTCCAGGTCCAGAGGGTTCAGTCTATCTCCCAGACGTGGAATTTTCTCTGTGGCATCAAGCCCTGTCCAGCCTGGGCTGCAGGGTGTGGCCTGGCACTCTCGTCATGTGCCTCCTGCCCCTATTCTGTTGGGTGCCCAGCTGTCCCTGAAGCCCCTGTGGCCATTCTGCCCGGACCCTGGCCTTTCTCAGTGGGCACCCAAAGGCTGACCCTTTGGACCCTGGCCTTTCATAGTTCAGTTCAGTTCAGTCGCTCAGTCATGTCTGACTCTTTGTGACCCCATGAATCGCAGCACGCCAGGCCTCCCTGTCCATCACCATCTGGAGTTCACTCAAACTCACGTCCATTGAGTCAGTGATGCCATCCAGCCATCTCTCCTCTGTCGTCCCCTTCTCCTCCTGCCCCCAATCCCTCCCAGCATCAGAGTCTTCCAATGAGTCAACTCTTCACATGAAGTGGCCAAAGTACTGGAGTTTCAGCTTTAGCATCATTCCTTCCAAAGAACACCCAGGGCTGATCTCCTTTAGAATGGACTGGTTGGATCTCCTTGCAGTCCAAGGGACTCTCAAGAGTCTTCTCCAACACCACAGTTCAAAAGCATCAATTCTTCAGCGCTCAGCTTTCTTCACAGTCCAACTCTCACATCCATACATGACCACTAGAAAAACCATAGCCTTGACTAGACGGACCTTCTACTGGACAGTAAATAGAAGCAACTGTTCTTGCTGTTTGGGGTCATGGACGCATGTGGCAGGCAGGAGAGCTCCCCTACAGGCCTACCCAGACTCCAGATGTGGCTGAGGTTCCCTTGATTCTGTTACCGGAAGTGTGGATTGGCTGCTCTCCACTCTAAAGCCAATGAAGAGGCAAGGTTGGTGGAAAAGAAAGTTTGCTTTCTTTAGGAGGCTGGCAGTCCTTGGGTGAAGGCAGACTCCCCTCCACAGGTTGGCTCCTCTGCACTGACGAGCAGTTGGCGAGAGTTTTTAAGGTGAAAGGAGGAGCTACATGCCGAAGCAGCACAGTCAGCTCTGATAGTCATCTTGAAATTCGTCCTCTTGATTAAGTACACTTAATCTTCAGTCCCAGGGTAGGTTTGTTCCCATTTCTTTGAGGCCAGCGCTTGGAACTGTGGCAGCTTATGTCATGGCTACAGTCTGATCATCATGTAGTTAACTTCTTTCACCTGGTGAACATTTTAGTATCTATAAAACAGCTCAAAGGATAATGCTCAGAGTAATCTCTTAGCTCTTGAAGAGAAACTAAAGAAACTAAACTATGCTTAATGAGTAAACTGTTACAATCTAGTCTTATTGGATTCTTTTCCTTTGTTTCTGCCTTGTCTTACTTCTCTGATTAAATTGACTCTTTGGTTAAAATTTTTCCACAGACAAAAGACAGGCTGAGGACATGAGGATAGGGCAAAGACCATAGGGTCCCACTCCACTTCAACACCACGGACTTAATCCTCAGCAACAACTTGGTCACACTTGCCACAATGGTGTGTGTGTGTATTAGTTGTTCAGTTGTGTCCGACTCTTTGTGACACCGTGGACTATAGCCCACCAGACTCCTCTGTCCATGGAATTCTCCAGGNCCCAGGGGCAGGAGCTGTCTCTTATACACATCTTTGTGTCCGACTCTTTGTGACACCGTGGACTGTAGCCCGCCAGACTCCTCTGTCCATGAAATTCTCCAGGCAGAAATACTGGAGTGGGTAGCCATTCCCTTCTCCAGGGGATCTTCCCGACCCAGGGATCAAACCCAGGTCTCCTGCATTGCAGGCAGATTCTTTACTCTCTGAGCCACCAGGGAAGCCATGCCACAGTGTAAGCAGACCCAAAGCAGTGATCAAAATGTTGTACCCTCAGAGGTCTGACTCTACCTGGCAGAGGAGAACAAAAGAATATGGGGCAGGGGGACTCCCTGGTGGTTAAGAATCCACCTAGCTATGCAGGGGATTTGGGTTCAATCCCTGGTTGGGGAACAAAAATCTCACATGCCTTGGGGCAACTAGGACCATTCGCTGTAACTACTGAGTCCATATGCCCCAACTAGAGCTCCCACATGATGCAAGGAAGATCTCAGGTGCACAACTAAGACTCAATGCAGTCAAATAAAATAATTAATTTTTTAAAAAAAGAATACGGAGCAGTGTAGAAGATAAGCAGTAGTTATGGTCATGTGACCATGTGACCAGTTGCAGAAAGTTCAGTCGCTCAGTCATGTCTGACTCTTGGCAACCTCATGGACTGCAGTGCGCCAAGCTTCCCTGTCCATCATCAACTCTCAGAGCTTGCTCAAACTCATGTCCATCGAGTCGGTGATGCCATCCAGCCATCTCATCCTCTGTCGTCCCCTTCTCCTCCCGCCTTCAATATTTCCCAGCATCAGGATCTTTTCCAGTGAGTCAGTTCTTTGGATCAGGTGGTCAAAGTATTGGAGCTTCCGCATCAGTCCTTCCAATGAATATTCAGGACTAATTTCCTTTAGGATTGACTGGTTTGATCTCCTTGCAGTCCAAGTTGCAGAAAAGAGAACTATAATAATCTCATCCTCCTTTTGACGCAAATATATTTGTTGTTGTTCAGTTGCTCAGTCGTGTCAGACTCTTTGCAACCCCATGGACTGCAGCATGCCAGGCTTCCCTGTCCTCCACAAATAGATTTGTGCACATGTTAACCAATTTTTTTTTTCTCTTCTCCCTCTCCCTCACTATCTACCATAGTATGTGTTAATAGTGGTTATCCTTCTAGGTCAACATTGAAGTTACAGAATATATAAGAGAGTGTGACTCCACTGGAAGAGGAATGAATATCACCCAGAGATGGATAAAGGGACTTCCTCATCTAATGGTCAGAAGGTAACATGCATTTGGTTGTGTGTTGGTAGTTGCATTATGTCAGGCAGTCTTTGCTATTAACTTTACTTGGAATTGCAGTTAGAGCAACTGGGGTGGATTTGTAGTGGTCAGTGTATATTTTGCAAGGTTGAACCTAGGGTCTCATAGTACTTTCTCTGCACGGTTCTGAGCTGGAGTGAAACATGGGGGACATTCTGCCTGGGATTTGGGGAAAACAGATGTGAAGCTACAACAATCGTGTTCTTTTTGAACCTGGACGGGAGATGCAGTGATTAAAGTGGTGTCCTTGTGATGTCCACTTCCATCCTGTGATCAGATTTAACATCACCAGCGATGGGACCAATCAAAATGGTGCCAACTGGTGGGATGTTGTAAGGATGCTTTGTCACCATGGTGCTCATGACAGAGATACACAGCCTGCATGATTACAGAGAATCACTGGGCAAAGCGAAATTGAGGGACTTTCTGAAAATAACTAATCTATATTCTTCAAGAGTATCAAGGTCATAAAGACCAAGGAAAGACTAAGGAGTGTTCCAGAGTGAGGGAAACTAGAGATGGTATCTCCAAAGACAATTTTTGAGCCTGGACTGGATGCTTTGGCCATAAAGAACTGGAATGAGGAGTCTCAGCTATGCCAGACAAGCAGGTTGTAGAGACCTGTAGCTCACAGTTAGTACTAACGAATGGGACTCTGTGTGAGGGGGGTGCCCTCACCACAAACACAAAACCAGTGTGCAGGGACTTCCCTAGTGGTCCAACAGTTAAGACTTCATCTTCCAACACCGGGGGTGTGAGTTCAATCCCTGGTCAGGGAGCTATAATCCCACATGCCTTGGAAGCACCCTCAAACCCCCAAAAACATAGAGCAGAAGCAATATTGTAGTTAATTCAATAAAGACTTTAAAAAACGGTCTCCAAAAAATAATCTTAAGAAAACAACGATGGGCACGAGGAAACTTGGGGGTGATGGATATGTTCATGACCTTGATTGTGGTGATGGTTTCCAGGTGTTTTGTCCAAACTCATTAAACTGTATACATTAAATTATGTACTCTTGTTTATATCAATTAAACCTTTATAAAGCTTTGTGTTCTTTAAAAACATGAAGAACATCATTGGGACAACTTATGAAAGCTGAATGAGGGCTGAGGACGTGTGGTAGGGACACATGGTGTTATTCTCCTAACTCTCATGGTTATGTTGTATATTTGTTGTGATGGTGTGTGTTATGTTGAGATTTTGTTGTATTTATTGTGTGTTTTTCTGGTTGTATGGACAATGTCTTTGTTCAAAGGAAACAGACGCTAAGCTATCTGGGGGTGACAGAATGCTAGTTTTGCAAATTTCTCTCAAATGGTTCAAGGAGAAAAGTTCCTGTTATCCTTGCAACTGAATTACTTCAAAATAAATATTGTCTTTAGCATTTGAAAAATGGGTCTAGAGTGTAGTGATGGCTTTGGTTGAGTGGGGCACATGCTGCTGGGGTTTTGTTTGGGGTGGGGATTGATGGAGGTAGGGAGACTTTTTAAGCTATGGGCATTTGGGAGAACACTCGCCAGAAGGACCTCTGAGAGTAGATC
>SJYW01052367.1:194792-228266 GCA_006410735.1 Raphicerus campestris
GGCAGGGCCTCAGTGCCAGGCCAAGCCTGCACCACGCCACACTCGGTTTTGAAAAAGATCAAAACATGGGGCAAAGCAAATATTTATTAAAATGAAACCACTTTTGTGACTCTTGGGCTTTGAGAGAAGCTGAGAAAACAAACAGGGCTCTGAGGGAGGTTTGGGAGCAGCCCGGGCGGCCCGCGGTCGGTTCCAGCAGAGCCGGCGTCCTGCCTTTTTTCCATGAAACACATCATGCTTTCAGGGCCCAAGTCTGCCCGTCGCTGCTTTGAAAGCAGGCTGTCTCTTATACACATCTAGATGTGTATAAGAGACAGCCTGTGCANGTTCCAGCAGAGCCGGCGTCCTGCCTTTTTTCCATGAAACACATCATGCTTTCAGGGCCCAAGTCTGCCCGTCGCTGCTTTGAAAGCAGGTCTGAGGGAGTGAATTTTCCAGATTGGAAAGTGGGGCTGGGCCTGTGTGGCAGCTAGGAGTGGGCGGCGGGGTGCGGGCCAGGCAGGCGGGTCCGCAGCTCACCTACCTCATCCCTCATGTACACGCAGACCGGGCTGGCCTCACACGGCCGCTCCAGACACTCCCTGTGAGGAGAGTGAAGAAAGCATCAAAGGCGGCCACTGCCCGGGGACGCTGCTGCCCTCAGGACGGCACCCTGGTCAGCACCATGGGGACCCGCCCATCCTGGCCGCCCCACAGCTGGCCATCAGCCTGGCAGAGTCTCCCACCCGCCCCTAGCCTCTGGGCTCAGAGCAAAGAGAGGACACAGAACAGGGGGACGGGCAGCACCAGTCACTGCCCGGTGGTGACTCACGTCTCTGGCAACTGTCCCCACGGTCGGTGACAAGTCCTGGGGGACCGTGATCTGAGCTTTTATCTGAACCTGTCCCCTGAGCGGGTTGCTGCCACCAGAAACACCAGGATCACTTGACATGGATCTATCACATGGACTCCAAGGAGAGAGTGGGGCAACCCCGGGACTAACAGGGAGGCGGGCAACAGGCCCGGCCACCTGTAAAGCAGACCCCAAGATGGGAGGGGAGGGCCCTAGGGAAGCACAGCTGGGCACGCTGGAGGGTGGAGGGCATGTAGGTGCACAGTCGGGCACACGCTCTGAGCACAGTCCACACCACTTGGACCAGCCTGTACCTCGATGGCCGTCGAGGTTTTAAGCACACGGTGGCCAAGCCCTGGCTTTGGATGGTTAAATTGCTGGTGGCAGGCCTGTGACAACCAATTCAAGTTCTTTTCTTCATCTCTGCATTTCCTGACACATAACCATAGAACCAGCCCCCAAAGAAAGGCCCATCCCAGACCCACCAGCAGTGCCCCAGGCCTGTCCCTCTCCTCCAGGAAGGGTGATGTCCAGCAGGCAGGAGACCTGAAGCCCCCTCAGGCCATGCAGCTCAGCCCTAGCCGAGCCCCAGAGCTCAAGCACAGAAGTGGCTGGGATGGGATGACACAGGTGCTGAGCTGGTAAACGTATGGACACTGGAACACTGCCTGGGCCACCCCAGACCCGTGACAGAGGACCCATGTCCTCTGGGCGGGTTCAGCACGTTTTCTCCCATCTCTTGTTTGCTTTCACGTTTTACAGGGCCAGGCCTCAGGAAAATACAAGACCCCAAAGTGCCAGAGAGTCAGCCCTTGCCAGGCCCACACGCTCTTCATCCTGACGCTAAAACAGAGAAGGAGCGAGGGAAGATACTCCAGCAAACAAGATCCAAGGCCCAGAGAGGAAGAAGGAGGGGGAGACACGGGGGTCCTGCTCCTTTCAACAGCAACAGAGACGGCAGCTGCCCGGGCTCAGAAAGCTGGCTGACTGCCCATTGCAAGACAGCAGAGCCCTCTCTGCTCCTGGGGGCTCCAGTCACGCATCCTCCCTCCAAAATCCTCGCCCGCAGCACCTGAGGGCAGCCCGGGAACCGCAAATCACAAACAGGGACAAGAGCACGGCAGCACTCGGGAAGGCCAGCCTGCCTGCCTGCTGTCCTCAGAGGCCTCTGGACATCAAACAGCAGCCCGGCTTTGATGTCGGCCCCTCCAGAGGGATCGGGTTCCCGCATATGGGATCTGAGAGGAGGCCCCTAAACACGCTGAGGGGAGTGGCAGCCGCGATCGCTTCCAGACTTTCCTGGCCAATTAGCAGCCTTCTCGTGTCCAGCCGAGGACAGCAGACTAGGAGGTTCCAGTTCATTGGCGACCTGAAGCCGCCACTCCCTGCCACAGGCCTCGCTGAAGATCCTCATTCTCAGAGGGAACTTAGCAGGGCCCTCCTGGGGATCCCTGTGCTCTTGGAACTGCCCTCAGCTTCCCCTAAGGTCCTGCTGTCCTTCACTCACCACAGAGTGCCACCCTGCAGACATGAGCTCCCGGCAGGGCTCCTAGGGAAGTGATGCTGTGAATGGGGGCAAGGCAGTTTATCTGGAGCCCCTTCTGCTTTTGTCACCTGTTTGAGCCTGACCAAGTGGGGCTGGTACAGACTCAGGTGCCTCTGACACAAGCCTGGCACCACAACACTCCCATGCAAGAAGAACCAAAACTGACAGAAACCAACCCAAACTAACCGCCGTGCCTGCACGCTCAGAGGGGGCCCTGAGGCCACCAGAAGGCCCAAGGGTGGGCAGGCTATGTCCTGCAGGGCCAGGTGACTCACACCCACCACACTCAGCAACCCAGCCCATAAAGAGATGAGGTTAGTGCCAGATGGAGCAAGAAGGACGAGGACTGGCCAAATCACAGGGATTTCTTCCCCTGAGCAGACAGAACGGGAAGTTTCAAGAGCAAAGCGGCCTCTGGCCTTTCCAAACAAGGCTTGGGACGGGGAGAGAGGCCCGCCTGAGACCACGGAATGAATAGCCCAGCATCTATGCCTTGTGTTAACCGCCCACAAGGCCCTGGTCTAGGCTCTGTGTGACCACAGCTGGTCCCTAACCTCACAGGCAACCCTTCCTTGCTGCCCGCAGTGCCTTGGGGGCTGTACAATCCCAAGAGAACAGGCAGACAGCTTGTCTTTCCCAAGGACCCCTGAATCCCTGCTCTTCCTATACACAGCGTGAACATGGCTGAGATGGACCAGCAGGCTCAGCCATGAAATCAGGCCAGGTGCTGAGGGGCAACAGGCTTCAGGGGAGAACCGAGCCTGCATGGCACGCCTGGAGCCTCCCTGCCGCAGACACCTGGAAAGCAGAGAGGGGGATGGCCAGCCCACATGGAGCCAGTGCCGTCCTCTGTAGCAGCTACCAGTCCGCACGGGTACTGAGCACACACAGGGCAGCCGGCCCAGAGGGAGGCCAGCTCCAAGTGTGAGACACGCTGAATTTCAAAGACCTCCTACCAACAAAGAATGTAAAATATCTCCTTTTTCCTGTTGATTACATGTTCAGAGGATAATATTTTGGATATACTGAGTCAAGTTAATTATATTTCTAAAATTAATTGCCCCTGTTTTTACTTTTCTTTGATGTGGCTACCAGAAAATTCTGAATTACCTCCTTGTCCCGCACATGTGGCCCACATGGCACATCCAGTGGACAGTCTGTCGCTTCGGATGCTGCCATCAGGGCCAGGCCACTGCCCTCCGTGATCCCCAAGCAGAGGACCCACCGCCCGACCCTCAGTGGACCCTGGATGCCGAGCTCCCGGCCATGCACAGCACCAATCGCTCAGGGACGCTTACCACTTCCCGAAAGTGTCAAGTGAGAAAAACTAACTTCCTGCTTGTCCCACTTGTGGGCACATGGAGACTTGGAATTCCCAGAGCCGCCCACCCACCCAGCCAGTGAGGGAGCTGCTATGAGCCAGCTGGAGCTCCCTCACCACACTGGACCTGTCAGGCGGCCGCCCCCCATTCCAGCAGCAGGGCCCTCTAGCGGCCCAGCAGGACCGCACCAGCTCACTGGGCATCTGGCCATGGCTTTGGGGCCAAACCCGCCAGCCTCTCTCCCACATCTGAACCCTGCTTCCCAGTTAGCTAATGCCAGCTTCCAAGCAAAGGCCCAGATCTGCGCTGCTGGAGACGAAGCCTCAGCAAGTGCCATCTACAGGTCCAGCAACTCTGCCTCCAGAATAGATCTCAGGGCGGAGCCGTCGGCAGTTTGCTCAGAGAGTGCACGTGGTGTGTGTGTGACCTTGTGTGTCTAAAAATGGCTGTTTCATCCTCATCCCCAGAACTGTCTAGCAAAACAGAACTCTAGAACAAATGCATTTCCTACAGGGTTCTGAAGGCACTGTGCAGCCACCATCCTGGTGCTACCATGGAGAGCCCGAGCCCGCCAGCCCCGAGGGTGTGGAACCATCCCCGCATCCCCAGCTCCTGACGAGTCACAGTGATGCCACCAGATGGGGCCCCACTGGCCCAGGCGCAGCCAGCCTGTCACTCGGAAACGCACGCCCTTCGGTTCCAGGACCACTTCCCACCAGCTTCCTCCTGCGCTTCTGTTTTCTTCCTAGAGTTGAGGCAGCGGGAGCTGGCAGGCTGGCCTGTCCGGACTCCCCATCCTCTGGCCTCTGTGCTCGTGCCTGGCCACTGGCTCTGTGCCTCCTCCCAGGAGGAGGCAGGGCAGCAATTCTGCACCCCAGGTCCAAGGTCTGCTCCCACGCCTCTGTGGCCCCATGTGCCCTCAGGCATCTGCTACCACGGAAGAATGTGCTCAGGCAGGCCGCAGATCAGCCAGACCAGCTAACCCTCAGGTGCCTCAGCAGAATGGCACCAGCACTCCCAGACACATAGCACACTGGCACGTGTGTCTGGGATCTTGCCACCTGACCCACAGCTGTGGCTGACGCCGGCACCTTCTACTGCAGCTTCCTGATCTGCTTCCGAGAGCTCTTGTTTCTGAACCTTCCTTTTTAATGGCATCCAGCTCCCCAGTTCCAACAGCCTCTCCATCCTGAGAAAAGGAACAAATGCTCTGGCCTGTCCTGACAGCTGCTGTCCCTTCCTGTTTGCACTGGACTCTCACGTCAGGCTCACTCAAATGTCTGGGCCCCTTGGCTGTGAGCTGCCAATTACACTGGGGCTCTGGCCACGGCACAGCTGGCTGTCAGTAACCAGGTGGTGATCTGAGGAGCCACCCGTGCCCCCAACACTAGGAGCCTCCAGAATTCTCACACTCACCTATCCCCGTTCTCGGGACAGTGTGGGCGGAGCCCCACCCTACCCAGGGAACCACCTCCGGCATCAGCAGTGTGGAGTCTGCGGGGATCTAGGACCTCATCTTCTCCAGTGCCTGCTGTGCCCAACCCCCCATCTCACCTTTCCTCCCTCCCTCCCCTGTCACCGTGAGGACCCCACCCAGAGCCCCCTCTTCCACAGAGACAAACCTAGTTCTCGGCACTTGAGAAACATCAACTCATATCATCGTATCACTCTTGAGAGGCCCAGAGAGGGCAAACAACTTGCCCAAGGCCACACAGCAACCACTATATCCTTCCACGGTCCCTTCCATTCTGTGGCTGGAGACCTTTAAAAGTGGACAAAGACTTCCAGCCCACAAAGAAAAATCAGAACTTAAAAGACTACCATATTGACACTTTCAGAAACAAAGTTTAAATTGTTAATCACCAGATAGAAACTGACCCATGGCAACTGTCATTAAAGTGTTTTCTCTAAATACAGCCCATTCTCATGACAAGGGAGTTCTATAGCTGCAGCATTTGTCAGCACCCTGCTTGTCTAGTCAATGCTCACCACACTGGAGGGGGTCTCTTGGGTCCCCCACAAGCTCCTTCAGGAGGGCAAGGCCCAGCCATCACAACAGGACACCCATAAAGACAGATGAGCTACTGGTGTAGGCCAAGGGCAGCAGCTGGTGGAGGCCGAAGCACAGCTCCGGCTGGCGGCTCTGGATCAACCCCAGTGACCATGGTAACATCCCCACACGGAGGAAGGCACAGCCCAGAACCTGCTCATCAGCACTTACCTGATCTGGGCAAAGTGGCAGNTGGTACCAGCAGCAGCTGGTGGAGGCCGAAGCACAGCTCCGGCTGGCGGCTCTGGATCAACCCCAGTGATCATGGTAACATCCCCACATGGAGGAAGGCACAGCCCAGAACCTGCTCATCAGCACTTACCTGATCTGGGCAAAGTGGCAGAGAAGCTCCCAGAGCGACTGGCCTGAGCAGAAAGTGTCTTGCAACCTAGAGCCATCGTCTAACTGCAGAGCAATGCGCACCTGAGGGGTGAGACGTGGAGCCAGGTCAGGAAGAGGAGCACTGTCCTGGCTGGACCCCGCCCAGGTCTGGTCCTCAGGGTACAGGCAGAGGGTACTGTGTTTGCTCAATCTTTTTAAATAAGTGAGCATATTGTTTTATGAGATGCTTTTAACAATTATCTCCCAAAATAGAGATTTAAGTCTATAACCCACAAGAGGGATAAATACTCTGGTCCCTCTGGCAGGTGACAGACACACTAAAGCTCAAATCCCCAGGTGAGGACCTTGCTCAGCCCGTTGCCACAGTGCTGTGATTCTCTAGGTCACAGCTACTCCTGCCTTTCTAGCCAAGGGGCTTCTCCAGGGCACATTTATTTACACTGTGTGTGTCAGTTGGTCAGTCGGGTCGATCTGCAACCCCATGGACTGTATCCCACCAGGCTTCTCTATTCAAGGGATTCTCCAGGCAAGAGTACTGGAGAAGGTTGCCATTATTTACATTAAATCCCAATAAAAGACAAAGGAGAAACCGCTCTGTGGGAGAGCGTGAGGGGGTCTCCAGCCAGGCCCAAGGAATCCCCTAGGGAAGTCAGGGTTCCTTCCACATCAAAGGCTGAGAACCACAACTGTAATGGAAAAAAACGATCTATCAGGCTCAGCCCCAGGCGCCTGACTCTGGTGGGCTCTAAACTCACACCCCTCAGGCTCTAGCCCTGTCTCTCAACTGGGATGAAAACTGCTTCCCTGCAGTGTTGGGAGGATTTGCACTTTTGTTCTTAAAGGACCTGCCTGAGCACAAGAGGACAGCTATCACCATGATTCTCACCGTTTGCTAAATCCCTAGGGAGCAAAAGCTGCGGATGTGGTAGAAAGCAGTGAGCTGCGGTCAGAAGACTGAGGCTGTGCTCTCGCTGCGCCTGGTCAGAGGGAGCCTGCGCCTCACCCTGTGTGTCCTCATCCCAGAGCTGAGGCTGCACTGGACGCCGCACAGAGAGTCCTGCCGGCTCTAAGACTCTTGGAGATGTTCTATGGTGAATGCTGCCACCGTGCCGACATGGACACAGCACAAGTAACCGCCCCCACCCCAAAACACAATCAGCACAAAGAATGAAAAGTGTCATTTCCAATCATCAGTTTGGGGAATAGAAAAGTGGCTGTCGCCTGACGGAGAGAAGCCAGTCTCACCTGAGGATGGGGACGAGTGCCTCGCGTGCTCAGCCCACGCACCCCACCCATCTGCTCGGCCCCAGTGGTCTGAACAGAAGAGTTGGGAGGCGCAGCTGCCAAGCTACCTACCATGTTCTCGGGCCCCTCGCGGCTCCGGGAGATGGGCACCATCTCCAGCTTGGCGTTATTGGGCAGGTTGGCGAATCGCCACTGGAGAGAGAGGTCAAGCACATTCCTCTGAAACCTGCGAAACAGATCAAAGCCTCAGGCTGCCCCCTGACCCAAACACAGCCCAGCACTGCCAGGAGCAGCGTACGAGCAGACACCCATGTCTGGCCGGCACTTCCACAGTCCCTGGTGGCAAAGCTGCAAGAACTGAGGGATGGCCTGAGAGCCTGCAAAGACAGGGTGGGTCCCTGACTCCAGTAGTGGGTCTTCTGAAGGAAAGAGAGTGAGCACTGATACAATTCGAGTAGGAACAGTGAGAATACAGGTCACCTCTGGGGCAAAGCAAGCACCTGCTCCCTCAGACCACGAAGCAGTGGTCAGTCCAACTACAAACTCAGAAGATGAAGGTACAGGTGGGCACAACTGAAGGGCATGCACCTTGCTCTGCACAGAAAAGTTCTAATGGAACAAAGCCCTGTTGCTTCTGCCCAGAGCTGCAGCACTCCAGCCACTGCGGCCACTCCCCTGTACTGCAGGCCACCGGCCAAAATGACCTGCTCCCGTCCCCCCTGCTTCCTCCTATCCTTGGAAGCAGGGCCACAAAGCCAAAGACCAGTGACAGAGGCAAAGGTTTTAGAGAATCACAATTGGAATGACCTGACCTAAAATCCCCTTGGAGAGCCAGGCCCTGACAGTGGCTGGAATATGGGGTTAAAGGGCTGAGACCACCATTCCTGCCTCACAAAGCCAGGTCCTCTAACCCTGGAGCGGCCCATCATCTCTCTGTCCATGTCCTGCATGTTTTAGACCTGGGGACCTGGCAACTTAAGAGCCACCAACAGATCAAGAAAGAGGCTCGCGTGGGCCCACAGCCTCTTCTGACCCTCATGTACAGAGCTCCTGGATACAAAGATGGATGGTTCCTGGAGGGAACTGGTGGGAGGAAAGTGAACTGGTGAGTCAGGAGGGAAATACCCATGGCCAAGAGGACAGGTAGAGAATCCAGCGACCTCCGAGACACCTGCTGGTCTCCACTGGCAGCCAGCCCTCCTGGGAAGCATGGCCAGGGTTGGGATCAGCCTGCTTCACAAACAAGAAACCCAGATGGGAAGTTCCTACAGGTAGCCCAGGCCACCCAAAGGCAGTGCTAGGACCACACTGTACAGCTCCCTATATCCAGGTCAGATCCTATCTTGTCTGTGGACTGAAAGAGAGTCAGACACCTACACCTGACAAGAGGAGGGATAGAAAGGGGCTTGGGACTTGGAGGCCTGACACTGTCTCACCTGGGTGAGGGCAGGGAGGGTGGCAGCCAGGTGGCCCTGGAGCCTGCCAGACCTTGGGCCCTCTCCTGACCCTCTCTGCTCCCACGAATGCTATGGAAAGGAGAACCACCACTGTTAACCCTACAGATCATTTGGGAGTGAGGAAAGCTCTTGCCCATAACAGAAAACAGAAGCCGTGTGGTCGTGATTTTACAAGACACAGACAGCGGCCAGAATCAATCACCAGAAAAGTGAATAAAAGAACTTATTTATGCCTCTCAGAAGTCAGACCCTGAGCTCCATTTTTAATGAAAGTTTAGGGGAAGAGGGGGAACTACAGCACTGGCAAGAGAACATGAGATTTGAATACACAAGGAAGAGGTCACCCGGCAGCATGAATACCAAGATGCCTTTGGAAACAATGGTTTTCTGAACATGCAAAGGGCGTCTGGAAGACCTAGTAAAGAAAGAACGTTGATACCCATCTTCAACACTTTAGAAATTGCCACACAACAACTTCAACATTAAGTGCAAGACAGGACAGCAGAGCTACAGAAAACTCGAGAAGGGAGGCGCTCGGAGCCCTGGAGATGAGGGGAAGGGGCCTCATGAAGTACACAAATGCACGTGGGCAAGAGGCTGCCTTCCTTGGCAGGAGCAGCAGTTTTTAAACAAATTACACAGTCAGTGGATATAAAGAAAACAAGAGAAAAATCAATACATGTTGTAAGAGTCCAACCAGGCACCACATGGAAATCTCAGGCAAGTTCAGGGAGAGCAAAGAAAGAATACAGCTCTGTGCAGGATACCAGGGGAAGGCCCAGTACAGGCCTTGCGATTCTCTGTGGCTGGGCAAGAGGCAGGGATCTGGGATGACACGGAGGCATGCCTGCTCAGACCTCCTCTATAGAGCCCCACGTGAGAGGCAGCACAAGCCAGGTCTAGCAGAGTAGTCTCCCACACCTCGGGCTCCTGTCTACCCCTGATGTGAGGACAGCCATACTGTTAAGGATATGCTTAAGGCAGGAAGCTCCCCATAAGCGATAGAAACCCACACCCACTCGTGTGGGGTTTTGACCCTTTCAATGCCCTTGATTTCAGAATCTGGTGAAAGCCCTCTCTTTGGAAAAATGCCTGCACAAGAAGACTGGTGCACACAGCTCCAGGGCCTGAGGCCACCAGAAGCTACCTGCAGTTTGTAGGTTTCTTCCCATTTCTCCACGATCACCTCTTCTTGCCCTCAGAGCCCCACCAGGAACTTACACAACCAAAGGCCCAAAGCCCTCTGCCGTGGTTGGAATGATGGCCCCTAAAAAGATATATCCATAGCCAAACCCCCAGAACTCATGAATGTATCCTTATTTGGAGACAGGCCTTTGCAGATGTAATTAAGAATCTCGAGATGAGAACATCCTGGGTTATCTGCTAGGCCCTAAATTCAGAGACAAGTGCCCTGTTAAGACACAGAAGAGGAGAGACACAAACACACAAGGATCAGGGAGGCAGAGATAAGAGGGAGGCAACCACAAGCCCAGGAGCACCTCAAATCCCTCAAAGCTGAAAGAGGTAAGACAGGGTACTCGCCCAGATCTCTGGAGGGGATGCAGCCCCACCAACCCCATCATCAGGGGCTTCTGGCCTCCAGGGGGGTGAGAGAATAAACCCACGTGGGCTGAAGCCTCAGCAGGGCCCTGGGTGAAGGGTAGATTATGGATTTGGAGCCCGTGGCCAGGCCAGAGCAAACTCACTTCAGGTCGTACTCGTTGGGGTTGAAGTCCTGCCGACGGCACGTGTCCTCCAGGACCTAAGGGTGAAATGAGGGTGTGAGCCACTGTGTCAGGCCTGGTCGCCCCAGGCGGGGGCAGGCAAGTGCCACTGAGGCAGCTGAGGGCACAGAGTCCACCTCCTGCAGAGCCCGTTGGCTCCACAGGACAAAGCCTGTAATACAAGTGGTGGACCATCCACTCAGCAGCTCCTCACACCTCACCTGCAAATCCTGCTTACTCTCTCCTCACTGGGCCTGCTGTGTCAACTAAGTTCTGCAGGACCTTCCACATAAGGCCCTCAACAACTGGCCACCACAGGTATCTTCCTACACACTCAGGGACGCCCCTCCACCCCCAGAGAATAATGTTCAAACTCCAAAGAGAGCCAGCTCAAGGAGGTCCTGGGTTCCCCACTCGCCAGAAGCCCCTCTTTCATCATGCTCTGCACACAATGAGTTGCTATTCATCGGCTCAGCCCCCTTCCCCACCGTGTCTTCGCGCCGGCTCCTACATAACAGGGCCCAACAAGCATTTCCAACATAACGGGTTCGACATGGGCCAGCTGCCGGGTTAAGGGCAGCATGTGACTCAGCACACGCCGCCACAGCGCACCGAGCCGGAGGGTGACCCTAGAGTGGAGACATGGGGCCGGGACCCTCGGAGTTGGGCTCGAAGCGCCGCGGGGTCAGATGCGGGTAGCGGGGGCCGCGACCCCAAGCATCCCCTCAAAGAGACTAGCCAGCCCCCATCCCCTTGCGCCCGGAGCCCGACGCGGAAAAGGAAGGGCCCGCCGCGCCATAAGGCCGTTCATTGGCCGCAGCAGGCCCCGCCCCAGGGTTCCCTCCCGGCCCCGCCCCCGCGGCCTCCGCAGCAACCGCAGGAGCGGCCGGCGCCACATCGCCGCCGCCGTGTCTCCGCCTTTCCCTCGCCCGCCGCCCGCCCGCGGCCGCACCTGCAGCAGCACGGTGCTCGGCGTCACTTTCACCGTGTGGCGCCGCCCGTTCGGGGCCAGCACGGACACCGCGGAGCCCCCGCCGCCTGCCGGGGCCGCCATCTTCCGTTCACGTGACCCGCCGCCTGCCCGCCCGGCGTCAAACAATTTTATCCACTTCAGCCGGACGCACAGCCTCGCGGCTTCGGGGGCGGGGCCTGGGATGGGGCGGGACCAGCGAGCCTCCGGGTCCGCCTCTGCGTGGCCACGCCCCCGACGCTTTTGCTTGCCCACCCCCACCCCCGAGCGCGCTCCCGACACCTGAGCGCGGTCACACCAGCTGGGCCACGTGGCCGTGGGTCTGGGCTTGGGGTGCCCTGGGCTCCCTATCCCCTCCGGCCCGTCTTGGGTCCCACTGCCCCCTTTCCTGCCCTCTATGGTCCTTAGGGGTGAAGCCAGGCTCCCGCACCTCTATGGAGTGAATGCCTGCTGGCCGAGGGGTGATGCAAGTCTGGGAGCAGCTTTGGGGAAGAGCCCACCAGAAACTCCAAATCAGAGAGCAGATTCGGTGAAAGTCTACGACGAGCATTCTGACTCTCTGTGCTCTCACTGTTTCCTGTGACAGAACTTGTCCTCCGATTCCAGCTGCCCAAGTCAGTGGAAGGTACTGGGAGGAGGGGCATGTGAGTCCTGCCACCTCTCAGGAGTGGGTGCTGCAACGCGCCCTCGTGTAGCTGACACATCCATCTCACCGGCAGCCTCATACTGACAGCATGTGTATGCGAGAAAACGGGAAAGCTTCAGGGTAGCCACAGCCCCAGGGCCACCCTTCACAGTTTGCCTTACAGTCCTATTGGACTGACTGTGCAACCTCAGTGCCTCACCCAGCCCCCACATTGGTCACTATCAGCCAGTCCCCTCTGGGGAGAGGAGCTGCACAGAATACAGGGCAGAGAAGTTTTTTGGCTCAGAGTCAGCTTCAATTGACCTGCCCCTCCCTTCCCACCTGCTCGCGTGCGACACACCATCCATATATAGCTGAGTACACAAGACCCTGGAGCAGACTCCTGGGGGGCACTTCTGATCACTGCCGGCAAGCTCTCTAACCTACCCTTCAGCCCGCCAGGGCCTCCCATGCAGTTCTGTGGCCGCCAGGTCCCTGGTTGCCCTCAACCTGGCCTCTTCAGCACTGCAGGGTTTCCTCAGAGCCCCATCTGCTGGGACAGGCCTTTCGTGCCTGCTCACTTGTTTACTGGCTGTCTCCACTCAGGGCAGCCCTGTCTGCCTGGCTATCCACTGGCAGGCACGCAGATCAGAGTCTCACATGGGGCGGGAGTTCTGCAAACATCTGTAAGAGGAATGACTATTGATGGGGTGACAAACGTATGCGCAGTCCCCCCACGTGCTTTCTCCAGCTGCTGCCAACCGCCAGGCAGATCAGGGTGCCCCATGCTCATGGGGTTTGTGTCCTGGTGCTGGCATTAGGAGATGGGAGAGACAGAGCAGACCTGCCTCCCTTAGTAGCCCTGCCGGGTGTGACCTTTCGAAGACGAAGACTACCAGAGTCTGTGAGGCATCCATGAAGCAAGCCCTGGAGCCAACCTCTCGATACTGGACACAGCTTGAGAAGCCTCCAGAGGCTGGAAACGCCCAGCAGAGGCTCCCCTGGGACAAGGGATAATTTCAGGCCAGGAGCAAAAATTCAGGCTTGACATACCAGCTCCTCACCACAGCAGGAAGGATCCTTACCTGTTTTGTGGCAAGTTTGCCACGGATCAGAACTCACAAGCCTGAGTCAGAACTCCTCCATTAGAACTCCATTTGCTCCATGAGGAGGCTGCCTCCTTGGGCTTGCCTTCCTGAGCTCCTCACTGCAACTTGGCACCTTCCCTCATGGCCTCAAGGCCTCCTACAGGGGGTCTGGTTACAGCCTTGAGAATGTGATCACAATAGAGGTCACAGAGATGACTGTGGGGTCAAAGATTATCTTTGGGAAGCATGCAAGGTCCTAAAGGGCAGTCCTTTCTTTGTGCTCATAGTTCAGCTTCTTTTTGTAGCTCTTATTTTTTATTTCCAAATTTGCCATTAAAAAAAATTACATATCTCTACATTAATATTCACAGCAGCTTTATCTAATAGTCAAAAGCTGCCGCTACTGCTGAGTCACTTCAGTTGTGTCCGACTCTCTGCGACCCCATAGATGGCAGCCCACCAGGCTCCCCCGTCCCTGGGATTCTCCAGACAAGCTGGAGTGAACTTAAATGTCCTTCAACAATGCGGCACATCCACACTCCGAGCACTGCTCAGAAATCAAGGGAATGAATACTGACTGCAACCTGGGAGAGTCACGCTGAGTGAAAAGAGCTGGTCCTGGAATTTCTTGGTGGTCCAGTGGTTAAGACTCCACACTTCCACTGCAGAGGGTGCGGATTCTATCCCTGGTTGGGGAATTCTGCATGCTGCATCATGTGGTGAAAAAAAAAAATAAAAAGGAGCTGGTCCCCAAAGACTGCAATTGTATGATACCATTATGGAAATGACAGTGTTTGCCTTTTTCTCTCTGTGTTAATATGTACATATGTACTTACATTTTAAAGTAAGTTGATGAGGGACTTCTCTGGTGGGCCAGTGGTTAAAGAATCCACCTTGAAATGCAAGGGACGCAGGTTCACTCCCTGGTCAGCAAACTAAGATCCCACATGCTACTGAGCACTGCAGTCACTGAGCCTACATGCTCTGGAGCCCGTGTGCCACAACAAAAGATTCCAAGTGACTCAATTAAGACCCGACACAGCCAAATAAATGAGTGAGTATTGTTAAAAAAGAAAGTAAGTTGATGATACCTAGGCCCTTTCTCCCCAAATACTGCAGCAGCTGCTCCTAAGAACTAGGACCTTCTGTTTAATCATAACCCGTCACCACATGCAGCAACCATGGATATAATGACATTATCTAATGATATATCTACACAGTCCACGTTAGAATTTCCCTTGTCCCCAAATGGTCCTTTATAGCTGGTTGTCACATTGCATTTGGTTGTTGGGCCTGTTTACACTCCTTTAATCTACCACAGTCCTGGGAATTCCCTGGTGGTCCAGTGGTTAGGACTCTGCACTTTCACTGCTGAGGGCATGGATTTGATCCCTGGTTAGGGAATTAAGATCCCACAAGCTGTGTGGCACAGCCAATAATAATAATAATAACCACAGTGCCTCTGTTTTTTGTCTTGTTTCTATTTTTCATGACATTCACATATTTTAGAGCCCACAGGCTGGATCTGCATGATCCTTCCTGGAGTTAAACATTCAGGGCAGTGAGGCAGTGTAGATGACTGCCTCTCAGGAGCTCCAGGATTTCAGTTTGTCCCATTAGTAAGGATGCAAAGATTGAACCTCCCTGTTCCAGGTACCTTGTAAACTGAATAAGCTGTGTGTGGAGGTAATTCTTTGAGAGTACAAATATGATGTTTTTCTAAAAACCACTGACCCAGTGGTTTTAGCACCAACTGATAGTCCTTGCCTGAATCCGTCATTACATTTATGGAGCAAAATCACAGTCTTGCAGCCTTATCATTCCCTCTATATTTAACTGGCATTTGCTGATTAAGAATTTTTTTTTTAATTATTATTATTTTTTTTAAGTTTTATTTATTTATTGGCCACGCTGTGCGGCATGTGGGATCTTACTTCCCTGATCGGGGATTGAACCTGGGCCCCCTGCATTGCAAGCCCAGAGTCCTAACCACCAGACCACCAGGGAAGCCCCTGATTAAGAATTTTTTTAATTCCTAAATGTTAATATGAACGCATGGATTCTTTTTCTTCATTCAGTTATTCTTTTGATGCTAAAATGTGATCCACATTTGACCAGTTAGACCCTCCGTTCAAGCTGGCTCCTGTGCTTGTTGGGGGAGGGGAGGACAGTGACTTTTTATTTTCATATTATTTCAAACTTAGAAGTTACAAGAACAGTACAGATACTAACTCCTGCATGCATACCTCCTAGACACACCATTTGTTTGCATGTTGCCCATTTGCTTCATTATCATTTCTCTCTATGTATATTTTTTTCTCTCTATCACTGTGTGTGTGTGTATATATATATCTTTTTTTTTTTCTGAAACCATCTGAGAGTAAGTGGGGACATTGTACACCTTTGCCACTAAATATCTCAGTATGTATTTCTGAAGAAGGGCCACTCTTCACCACCGAACTGTGATACAACATTGGGAGATCTTTAATTGATACAACAGTTTTAGCTACTCTGCAGTCACCTGTAGCACTCACACCTTTCCTGCATCTTTTTGACGTTTCTGTTGTTCTCTGAGCACTTCCTCACTTCACCCATAAGAAGGTGTCTTAAGCTTACCCAGGTTGTCTCTGCCCCAGCCCTGAATGCCATTTCCCAAGGAAGCCCTAGTCCCTGTTAGAGGGGAGTGGGATTTAGCAACCAAGGTCTGGAGTTGAGCGTGTTCATTGCTACCGGGATGCCTCTGCTTTGTAGACCTCTTAGGAGACAGAGCTAGCATCCTGAATTCACCACCCCTTAGTCTTCCTCTTCTCTCCTTCCATATTTATACTTGGCTGAACTGTATGACAGACTGATTCCAAATAGGAAAAGAAGTACGTCAAGGCTGTAAATTGTCACCCTGCTTATTTAACTTCTATGCAGAGTACATCATGAGAAACGCTGGGCTGGATGAAGCACAACTTGGAATCAAGGCTGCTGGGAGAAATATCAATAACCTCAGATATGCAGATGACACCACCCTAATGGCAGAAAGTGAAGAAGAACTAAAGAGCCTCTTGATGAAAGTGAAAGTGGAGAGTGAAAAAGTTGGCTTAAAGCTCAACATTCAGAAAACTTAAGATCATGGCATCTGATCCCATCACCTCATGGCAAATAGATGGGAAACAATGGAAACTGGCTGATTTTATTTTTGGCGGCTCCAAAATCACTGCAGATGGTGACTGCAGCCATGAAATTAAAAGAAACTTGCTCCTTGGAAGTAAAGTTATGACCAACCTAGACAGCATATTAAAAAGCAGAGACATTATTTAACCAACAAAGGTCCATCTAGTCAAGGCTATGTTTTTTTCAGTAGTCATGTATGAATGTGAGAGTTGGACTGTCAAGAAAGCTGAGCACCGAAGAATTGATGATTTTGAACTGTGGTGTTGGAGAAGACTCTTGAGAGTCCCCTGAACTGCAAGGGGATCCAACCAGTCCATCCTAAAGGAGATCAGTTCTGAGTGTTCATTGGAAGGACTGATGTTGAAGCTGAAACTCCAATACTTTGGCCACGTGATGCAAAGAGCTGACTCATTCAAAAAGACCCTGATGCAGGAGGAGAAGGGGATGACAGAAGATGAGATGGTTGGATGGCATCACCAACTCAATGGACATGGGTTTGGGTGGACTCCGGGAGTTGGCGATAGACAGGGAGGCCTGGTGTGCTGTGTTCCATGGGGTCACAAAGAGCTGGACACAACTGAGCTATTGAACTGTATGAATTTGTAAATATTAAACCATTTTCAATATATAAAAGACACAACCAAATAAACTCTTATCCACAGTAAGAACCCTTTTTCAGCAGCTTCAACATACTTATTAATTTACTCTGTTCCAAAATGCCCTCCAAATAGCTTTGGAATTACTATAACAATCCTGCTACTAACCAAACCTACTAAGGAAATCTCAAGATCTCTTTGTAATTATTTTTGTCCTCAGAATATATCACACTGAAATTCAGAATATGGTGTTCAAAGCTATTTGAATTCTCTTTTTTTCTGTGTGGTTGATTTGATATACAATAAAGGAATCAAAAAATCATTTATTACTGAATTTTAGGGTCTTTTTCATTCTTTCTCTAATATTTTGATTATGGAGAATATTCATTTATTTGAGTTAAATATTATTTGATTCAAAAGTTATAAATATAAAATGACAGACAGAAAAGGGTCACTCCCTCTTCACTCCGACCGTCACCGCATAGGAAGTAATCTTCCAGTTCTGCAGTAGCCCTCCTGTTTTTCTGCAAAGATGAGCATATGCATGTATCAGAAGCTAAGTGGACACAGATGCAGATTCTCTCCTTCCTTTTTACACAGCAGGTAACACAGAACATACCCTCATTTGTTGTCTTCTCTGCAGCCTGTATGACTCACTCTGGAACCTCGTTTAACTCTGCTCTACTCCACCATACGGTACCTCCAGAGCACAAAGTCCTGGATGTTATATAGATTAGACAGTGGTCAGGGCTTGGGGTCCAGGCTTCCCTACCTGCACCAAGCAGAGCTTTGACATCTCCTGGCTGCCTGGGCCTCTATTCTTCATCTGTAAAGCTAGACCCAGGGAGGTGGAGGCTCAGTGCAGGTGAGCCAGACAAACATCACAGGCAGCAATTCCACTCAGTGTCTGTGGGAAATCTTGAGCCAGGTCAGAAGGTGAGGCCAGAGTCTTCATCCCAAGCTGCCCAGACTCCCTTCAATATTGGCCCAGGACCCACCTGAATGCTGGGGTGAGGGGGCAGTAATAGGGGTTATTTTCCCCAGTGCCCCTGATAGGACCAAGGCTGTATTTTCCAAAGAAACAATGTCCCAAACTAGTTCTCTTAGAACTTCAGGTTGTAGGTTAAGGTTTAAAAGCCCCTGGCTGGGCTGACCTAAAGCTCCTTCCACTTGTCTCTTTGGGAAAGTTATGGCTCATTCTCAGGGCAAGTGGCTTCTGAGGCTCCTCTGAGCTGGACCTGGGGAGGATCAGTCCTGCCTCACTGTGCTTAGACTCAGCTGAATGCATTTAAAATATACGTAAAGATATATATAGAGACAGAGACAGATATAACTGTAGTAAAATTGCAATTTAAATTTAATAAATTTAAAATCTACTTTCCAACATAGATTCTCTGGGCGATTATCTGTATTATCATTCAGGCTTTCCACTGCCAAAGGAAAAAAATATGTGAGTTCCTAATGGCAGCCTGCTGTCCACCCTCAGCACTCTCCACCTCATGGCCACCCGCTCAGCCCATTCTCTAGGCCTTTCCTCAGCTGCCTCCCATCAGAAGGGTGATGCCCACAGGTCACCTGCTGGGGGGCCTCCCTGACAGTTTCCCACCTGCTGCCCTCTGCCTCGTTTTCTCTTTTTCTGCCCACTCCTGACCTCATATTGTGGAGTCCCTTGAGCAGCTGTTTCCATCATCTGCCCCCTTACCCCCAGCAGACAAGCCTGGGACAGGGCTCCGGTGAGTGCATGTGAGATCGTCAGGGACCCCCACGCGTGGACCACCATACATGGAGCTGCCCCCACATTTGGTCTCAGTTGGTGGCCTCCAGGCCGGGCAGACACCTGGACAGGTAAGAATCTCGGCTCCTACTCACACCTGAAAAGGAGATCACACTGTTAATTTCATGAAATTAGTTCCGTTTCTAAGCTGCCACCAGCTGACAGGAGAATCAACACCCTTCACTCGGGAGCTTGCTTGGCTCTCAGTGTCCTCCTCTGAGAAATGGATCCTGACTCCTGGGTGGAGGGTGGTGGTGCTTCTGCAAGTTGGTGTGAGGAAAATGCTCAGCATAGTCCCCACCGCCCCGCCCTGTAGCCAGTTCTGTAAGCAAACACAGTGGGATTTGGAGAGGACAGGGAACCCACCTTCCTTCTCCTCCCTACCTCCTCGTCCCTCCCAGGCAGGGGCTTGACAGCTGTTCCCAGGATCTGCTTTGAATTAAAAAGTGGTGTAGCTCTTTAAGAAAAGCATCCGCCGCCCCCGCTGCCCTGCTGCCCCCTTTGAAGTCACTGGCGCTGAAAGGTTCCCAGTGGCAGATCTGAGGGTTTGTTTCTGCCTCCCCAGAGGCCACGTGCGGATCACAGGGTGAGAGGGAGGGCCGAAGGTCACATGGCCTGCAGCCGCTATTGCAGCCAGCACTGAGGACCTGCAGGCTGCTCGGATGGGGACCAGCCGGCTGGAGCTCATTAGGGCTCAGCAGAGCCAGCAGCTGGGAAAGCTAAGGAGGAGCTGTCTCTGGCCCTCTCCACAGGCCTGGGGCAGCCTGACCTCCCCTACACCCTCTCACCTATATAGTGAGGAGCATGCCCTGGCACTTTGCAGACACTCTGGAGACACCCCCAAGAAGCCTCATCTCCACAGATGTGTAGGAAGCCCCTCCCATCCCCATCACCTTCCTCCCCTCAGCTTTGGAATGTGGCTGGTCCCAGGGGGACCCCAGTGGACCCTGACACTCCATAGTTAGCCCAGGTCAGCTGTAGGTTGGCATCCAGGAGAGTCCTTCAGCCAGGATTGCCCACCAGCCAGGTGGGGCTATGTGGGGAGGGTGGGCTGGGGTCAAGCCTGGGGCCAGAAAACCCTACCAGCCCTCCATTCACAGGCATGGGAGGGCAGGGCTTGCGGCAGAGTGATGGCACATCTGGTACTCAGCTTCCTCCTTCAGCCCTAGAGGCTCTCACTCCTAAGTAAAGGGGGCTCTGATTCCCACGTGCTCCCAGTCCTACGGTGAGGGGCATATGGGTCCTTTCTGCAAGTGACCCCAAGGCTGCTCAGGCCAGGCCTGCAAACAGGAGAGGACAACTTCTGACATCATGCCTCAGAGTTGTTTGTAAAGGCCTGGAACTGACCAGGTGGCCTCAGCCCCTGTTCCAGACAGCTCCAGGTGATGGGCTTTTCTCATCAAGGCCCCAGGATGTGAAGCAAAGGGGGTTCCTGCTGATGGAGAGCGGGGGTCAGGGAAACCAGGCAGATTCAAGCTCTGCGATTGCATGACCTCGACTTGAGGACCCTCCCCCAGCTCAAAGCTAGCTGTGGGCTCTTGGCTGGCTGGGGAGTAGGGCCTCCATTCAGGGCAAGCCACTGATGGGGGTTGTGGTGGTCTGCCCCACTTTCCTGCCCTCTTGGGCCTCAGAGGCCAGCAGCTGGGATGCAGAGCCGCCCAGGTGGTTGTGCAAGGCGGGGCGGCTGAGGCCAGCAGGGAACAGCTGGGCCCCAGACGGCAGGCAGCAGCTGCAGCCCAGAGCAGCCTTATGATGTTGGAGCCCTGGGCTCAGGGCCCTGGGGATCCCCAGGAGGGAGCCGGCTGTGTGATACGGGGCTGACCCAAGTCCAGGTAAAGACACTGTGTCTGGAGCCGCTGGACATCCTGAGACCCTGAAGGCCCATCCAACAGGTGGGATCCCCTGCACCACTGACTGCCCCCCACCATACATTCCTCCCCAGGGCCTGCTGGCCAGCAGGGACCCCAAGCCTGCCCCAACTTGGGCGCTAGCTCTTGTTTCCCAAAATGTTCCATCTCTGATGCCCCCTTCCCAGAAACTGGGCACATGTGCACACATATGGACAGGGCTTTCTGGGTGGCTCAGTGATAAAGAATTTACCTGCGATGCAGAAGACGCAGGAGATGCCACAGGTTCGATCCTTGGGTCAGGAAGATCTCCTGGAGGAGGGCTTGGCAACTCACTCCAGTATTTTTGCCTTGGAAAATCCCATAGAAAGAGGATCCTGGCACACTCCAGTCCATAGGGTCGCACAGGTTCAGACATGACTGAAGTGGCTGAGCATGCACGCGTGCCACACGGGGACCAGTCTCATCAGTTCCTTCCGTGCTCCCTCCCCTATACAACTTCCTCCCCAAAGGGCCAGCCCCTGAACCTCCATCCTATATCTAACAATGGCACTTCAAAAGAGGCAGAGGCTCCTCTCTGGGCTCTCATTTTCCTAGGCCTCCTTGGACCTGGGCATGCATAGGATTTAAGCTTGGCTAGAAGCACCTATCACCCACCTGAATGGGAACCAGGAAGCCAAGAGACAGGAATGATGCAGAAACTACCTGGACATGGCAATGGTTTGGGGCGGGGTCGGCAGAAGGGTGAGTCTCACGTCCAGCATATCTGGTGTCCATGGACCATTGTTCCCGCTTTTCCTCCTCAAGTTGAGTGTCAGCCCTCCAGACATCACACAAGCCCCCTGTGCCCAGGACCGCGTCTGCCTTGGTTCCTGAAGAATGGTTGGCATCCACTGTCCACTGGGGAGCAACAACTATCATTGATCACGTGCTCACTGGCCTATACAAGTCCTGCCCCATTCATGCTCCTATGACCCTGGAAAGCAGGTAGTATTCTCGTCCCCGCCCTACAGATAATAAGCCTGAGGTTCAGAGAACCAGCTGCAGTGGCAGATGTAGGCTCTCAGCCCCACGGCTACATCTGTTATTGTGTGGGTCCCCTAGACATCTGTCTAATAAGTGAATAGTGGCATGCACATCCCATGTCCCAACAGAATCTCCAGGGTAGGGCCAGTCCACCACATTCACTCACCTACCCTCCTTCCCTGCCAGTTAACTGGTGCTTCAGGCCCAGCCTGCTGACCACCCCTGGTCAGACCCTTAGGTGTTTGGGGTTTTTATTTTTTTAGGTAAAATTCATAATATAGAACCACTTTAGGGAGTTTCCTGGTGAACCATGGTTAAGAATCTGCCTTCCAAAGCAGGGGATATGGGTTCAGTCCCTGGTTGGGGAACTCAGATCCCACATGCCACAGGGCAACTAAGCCCATGCACCACAACTAGAGAAGACCCCGTGGGCTGTACATGAAGAAAGCCCAAGTGTTGAAAGGAAGAGGCCACATACTGCACTGGACATTCAGCACAACCAAAACCCAAACAAAAGCAAACAAAAAAAACCTTAAGGTGCGCAATCCCACGGCACTTAGTCCATTCACAATGTTGTGCAACCATCACTACAGTCAGTTCTAGAACATTTTCATCATCCCAGAAAGAAGCCCTGTACCCTTTAGCCGTCACTCCCTGCTCCTCCCTGGCCCCTGGATATTAACAGTCTGCTTTTCTGTCCCTATGGGATTCCCTGGTGGCTCAGAAGGTAAAGAACCTGCCTGCAATGCAAGAGATCAGAGTTCAATCACTGGGTCGGGAAGATGCCCTGGAGAAGGGAATGGCTACCCATTCTAGTATTCTTGCCTGGAGAATTTCATGGACAGAGGAGCGTAGCAGGGCTACAGTCCCTGGGGTTGTAAAGAGTCAGACAGGACTGAGCAAGAAAGGCCTTTCTATCTCTATTCATTTGGTTACTCTGGATACTTCATGTAAATGGAATCATAAGATAGGTGGCCTTTTGTTTCCGGCTTATTTCACTTGCCTTATTTTTTTTAAGGTTCATCTATGTTGAAGCATGTGTCAGTACTTTGTTCCTTTTCATGGCTGAATAATAGTCCATTGTGTGGATGGACCACGTTTTCTTCATCCATTTTATTCATTATGGACGTTGGGCTGTTTCCCCTTTTTGGCTATAGTGAGTACTGCTGCTGTGAACCGTGATGGTCAGGCTTTTTTGTTTGAACACCTGTCTTCATCTCTCTTGGGATTATACCTAGGCGTGGAATTGCTGAGCCATGTGATAATTTTGTATGTAACTTACTGCACAGCCACCAAACTGTTTCCATAGCAGCTATACTGTTTTATATTCCTACCAGCAACACATGGGCTGTAGTGTCTCCATGCCCACACCAATGACTGTTGCTTTCAATATTTTTCTTTGTTTGTTTTTGTTTTGGCTGCACCACATGGCTTGCTTAATTCCCTGACCAGGAATTGATCCCAATCCTTGGTGGTGAAAGCACTGAGTTGTAACCACTGGACTCCCAGGGAATTCCCTGCTTTCCATATTTTTGATCACAGCCATCCTAGTGGGTGTGAGGTGTTATCTGAACTTCCACTGTTCAGTCCAGGGTCCCTTTCCTCCCACGTGTCAGGGCCACGGCAGCCTCTAGGCTGAGTGCAGGCAGCCTGGAAACTGAGGCCAACCTGCTGTCCTGGGGATCTCCCTCCCAGATTTGGGGAGCTAAAGACTGAGTTGGAGGAGTCTGAGGTGCAGAAGGTAAAGCTGGCCCTTGAGGGAACAGAGCCAGTCTGTGAGAGTCGAGAGGAGAAGGAGGTATGAACAGCTCCAGAAGGCTCTCAAGAACTGTTGCCCCCAAGAGTTGGGGTCCGGGGTCTAAAGCTTTAAAGAAGAGGATGTGGGAAAGGCAGAGACAGAGAAGGACAGGGAAGTTCTGGGGAAGGCTCTTCACTACTGCTAGTAGTTTTGAATAAAGCAAACAGGAACTTGTTTTGGTCAAAGTGCAGGCTAAATCTCATTACAGCAATGCCAGCGAGTGCAGCATGCAAGCTCCCCCCTCACTCTGGAATTCCATTGGCAGTCGTAACTGCCATTCCCGCAGCGCTGAGCACTTTCATGCATGGGCTCCCGTAATCCCACAACAGCCCTCTGATGGAGGTACGGTCGTTGCCCCGCTTTAAAGAAGAGGAAACGAAGGCACACAGAGAGGTCATGGAGCTTGCCCAGGATCTCCTGCCAGGAAATGGCTCAGAGCCAGGTCCGTGTGAAGCAGAACTCTACGCAGTCCTGCCATCCGGCTGGAAGCAGCATTTCCCTGCCTGGGACTTAGAATAACAGACTCTTAGATGGAGAAGGTTCCTGGGGCACGTTCTCTCCAATGCCTAGGAACACCTTCAAATGGGGGAATCTGTCTTTAAAGTGCCTGCTTCTGGCCAGTCCTATGGAGGGCCTGTATACTGACCTGACAACCGCAGTGTGGCAAGTGTGGGTTTTTGAATGAAGAGAGCTCACACTCAGCCCTTCCGCTAGCACTTCTGAGTCTCAGGTCCCCTCAGCAGGAAAATGGGTGCCCCATGGGTGCTTGTGGGGAGGCCCTCTGTCACAGTCTGCCCTCTTCGCCATTGCGTGACTCCAGCCAAGGCTGACCTCTGGGGCACCTCAGCCTGATACCAGGCTTCGAGGCTGAAGTTACAGTTTCAACCTCATAGAGAAGCTCTCAAGGGCCCTGTCTGGTCTCTCTCACTATGTCTTCTGAGAGACCGCTGGAGCAGGCGGCTGTGTGTGTGTGCGTGGGGTGGGTGTGGTAACTGTTTACCCCACAGCTCATTACCTAGCCCAGGGACTGCTGAGGAGGACAGTGCTCGGGGCCAACAGGGCAGGAGGGGAAAGCAGGGCAGGGGTCCCTGGTGTGGCCAGAGGCTCTGGCAACCTCTCTTCTCCTGCTTCAGAGGGGCTGCAGGTGCCTGCCTCCCTGGGGACACAGCTTCCCTACTGCCCCAAGTCAGGAGGGAGCTCAGGAAGCTGTGCCCCAGCTCTAGACCCCTGTCCTGAAAGGCAAGTCTTTCTTATCTTTGAAATGGCTTAATGACATCCACGAAGCTGTGGCTGGGAAGGGAATGAGAGGTCTAGCTACCTAAGCTGTCTATGGTGCTTTGTGTGTGTTGTGTGTAGGGCAAATAAATGCCCCTTTTTTTCTTTTGTCTGTCCACACAGCCCCAAACAAGCCTCTAAGTAAGCAGCTTTCCCCCACACATAGCCCATTTTGGATTCTGAGGACTCTCCTTCAGTCCCCAGTGAGAAGCGCTGGGAAGNTTTCTTTTGTCTGTCCACGCAGCCCCAAACAAGCCTCTAAGTAAGCAGCTTTCCCCCACACATAGCCCATTTTGGATTCTGAGGACTCTCCTTCAGTCCCCAGTGAGAAGCGCTGGGAAGGTGAGATAGAAGGGGCAGATACACTTTATTGCCCAGAGGTCACTGAACAGAGACCAAGCCGGCAGCTCTTCCATCCTGGCCCACGCCCCGGTGCCGGCTGGGGCGGGGAGAGGTTCTTGGGGGTCCCTGGCACAGGATGCAAAACCAGAGCACACGCGGGGAGGAAGCAGGACGTCACCCCAAGGCCCACCGACCTCGGTAAGTGGCGGCGCCCCCTCTGCCCCTACTGCCTCCGAGGGCTGCCCAGAATCTGTCCACCCAGGCGCGGGACAGGGCGACTCCCCCGTGGCGCCGTTCTGCGGCGCCCAGTCCCTCCGGCAGGTCGCCGAGGGCGCCGGGGCCTCGCGCCACACCTGTCCGCTCCTCCGGGAGGCCCCGGCGCCTCTGCTGCCGGCCCCTCGGCGCGGAGCCCTGTGTCCGCCGTCGCTTTGATCCCGGGGGCCCCGCTGGATAAAAGTCCCGGGCGGCTCCGCGCCAGCGCCAGAGGGGAGGCAGCCGAGCCGGGCGTACAGCGGGCTGGCGCTGGGCGAGCGACGCCAAGGAGCCGGGGCCGCAGGGCCGCCCGCGCGGGCCGCAGTGAGCGCGGGACTCCGAACCGGTTCGGGGTGGGGGGTGCCGACCGGGGTGCCAGTCGCACGCCGCTGCTCTGGGCCTGGGCGGCGGGAGCGAAGGGCCCCCGGCGGCTCAGGTGAGCGCTCCCCTTGCGCCCCCAGCCCGTCGGGCCGACCCGCCGCGTGGCCAACCGAGCTACCCCCGAGCGGAAAAACCCCGCTCCTTCCCCGCTGGCCCCCGCCCGCCGCCCCTTCCAGCCGCCCGGGGGCGGGGGCGGCGGCGCCGGGCTGGCCGCGGTGAATGAGCCGCCGGGGCCGCCGGGCCGCGCTGCCCCCCACGGAGCCAGGCCGGGAGCGCCTCCGGCGGCCGCGGCGGGGTAGTCCAGGCCCCTCCGTCAGGCTTGCGGTTTGGGAAGAAAAGGCGATGCCTCCGCCAAGAAAAGAGCGAGCGCGGCCCCCTCCCCCTCCGCCAAGCCGGGGCGGCGGCGGCGGCGGCGGCACATCTAACGCGCGGGCACCCGGGCCGCCGCGGCCCCCGCAAACTACGCCCAGGCTCGGCCCCCGCCGCTCATTGGCGCGGGCCGGAGCCAGCGCACCCAGACCCTGCGCTGCCCTCGGCCGGCAGCGCGCGGAGTCCCAGCTGCCCAGGCCGACGGCGCCCGGCCCCGAGAGCCTCGACGCCGAGTCGCCCGCGCCTCCTCGGCCGGGCCCAACGCGGGGAGCGGGGCGAGCGAGCAGGCGCGCCGCGGCCCGGGCGCCCCCGGCCTGGCGCCCTCGCCGCCGCGCCGCCTCAACGCCGCCTGCTCTCCGCAGGTGGCCGCGGGCCCGAGCGGTGCGGCCATGGGCCGAGGGGTGCGCGTGCTTCTGCTGCTGGGCCTTCTGCACTGGGCCGGGGGCGGCGAGGGCAGGAAGACCTGGCGGCGCCGCGGCCAGCAGCCACCCCCGCCGCCGCCCCCGCCGCGGGCCGAGGCGGCCCCGGCGGCCGGGCAAACGGTGGAGAGCTTCCCTCTGGACTTCACGGCCGTGGAGGGCAACATGGACAGCTTCATGGCACAGGTCAAGAGCCTGGCGCAGTCCCTGTACCCCTGCTCCGCGCAGCAGCTCAACGAAGACCTGCGCTTGCACCTCCTGCTCAACACGTCGGTGACCTGCAACGACGGCAGCCCGGCCGGGTAAGGCCTGCACCCGCCCGCCGCGACCAGCGCGCCCCCGTCGGTGGCCCCGGGACCGCGGGCTGCCTGGTCGCCAGCGGGTGCGCACCACCCGCCTCCCTGTCCCCGCTCAGACGCACGGAGCCTGCATTGGACCGTCCCTACTGGCCGCAGCGGTGGTTGCCCACAGGGGAAAGGGCTCCCGTCGGGCCTCGGAGGCGCTGGCTCCGGGTAGGGCCCTGCTAGGCTACTAGCTGCGCGGGGGTTGGGGCATTGTTGGTCCTGGGCCAGCCCCGGGCACTGACCCCTCGGCCACCGGTACCCAGTCCCTATGCTCGCGTTCTTCGTTCCCTGGGCGGGGATATGGCAGTCCGCGAGTGGCCCTGACTCCAGCGAGAGGAGGTGACACAGTGGGGCGGAGAGACGCCTGCCGTCCGTACCTCCACCCCGATCCCAGCTCAACTCGCCCCGTCTGCTCCGTGCTGCTGCTGGAACTGCCAGAGATCCAGACAGCCGGAGGAATAGGCAGGGGGCGCAGGTGGGACAGAAGGACCTGGGTGCCGCATTCACCCCTTCTCCAGCCCCTAGCAGATAATGGAAGGATGCGAGGCTGAGGGTTGGGGAGGGGTTAGGGGTGCCCATGCCTTCAGTGACTGCACAGCCTGAGAAACACGACGTTAGGTCCGGCCTTGGTAGGAAGGATGCGACTCCGCTCCGATGGCGCCCATGCCCCTCCACGCCCGCCTGTACGACCCCAGTGTCCCTGCCCCACGCACCCTCGAGAGTGCTTTTCACTCTCCAAGCCCCACTGCGCATCCCAGGAGGATCACGAGCCCTGGCGAAGACCCCACCCGCCACCCCGCCTGGCCGTCGGCGCCGAGGTTACAGCGGGTCCCGCGCGGGGCGGGCCGTGGGGATTTTCCACGGACCACACAGCCCCTCGCCGCCCTTCCCTGCCTCGCGAGCGCCACCTCCCGGGACTGACCGCCGCTGGCCTGGCCGGGCGCGCTCTGCGGGGGCCTGTCCGCTGGCGCCCCCGTGCGGCTGGCGCGTGCCCGGCGACAGGTGGAATGACCCCTATCTCCCGGGAGCTGGACCCTGCAGCCCCCGCTTGCCCCCCGCTCCATGACCACGCACTCCACCCACTTCCCTTGCAGCTACTACCTGAAGGAATCCAAGGGCAGCCGGCGATGGCTACTCTTTCTGGAAGGTGAGTGTCAGGTGCGGATGCAGCGGGGCAGGAGGAAGGTCTCCTCGGCACTGGATCCTGAGGTTGTGGGCTGTGCCCGCAGGAGGCTGGTACTGCTTCAACCGGGAGAACTGCGACTCCCGATATGACACCATGCGGCGCCTCATGAGCTCCAAGGACTGGCCCCGCACTCGCACAGGTCAGCGCGCCAGGTTTTGCCCAGGAATCCCCAGGAGGCGAGGGGAAGGGAAAGGGGTTCATAATTGAAAGTCCTGGAAGAAGCCTTTTCTCCTTCATTACCGACAGCCCCAGAGAGGCCTCACCCCATCTATCCCCCACCCCACCAAGGTTAGGGAACATTCACTCTAACATTTCATTCTTATTCCACAGGTAACTTTTCAGGGCTCACTCTGGCTACACAGTACAGAGCTGGTCCCTGGTCAAAGTAGCTGGTGGAAGGGGGGAGGTTGAGGGTCATGTCCAAAAGTCACAGCCCGGCTGGGCATCCTGGTCATGGAGACTCCTTGGAGTAACTAAACCCATCCATTCCCTACTTCCCCGGCAACCTTAGTTCAGGTGGGTGTCACCACCCACCTCCTTGCTGGAGCTTGATAGGACCCCTCCAAATCCACTTACCTTCCTGTATTCCTCACCCCCCCTGCCTGCATGCCCTACTCCCACCAGAAAGACCCACTGCCTCTGTCCTTCCCTGCTGCAGGCACGGGGATCCTGTCCTCCCAGCCAGAGGAGAACCCCCACTGGTGGAACGCCAACATGGTGTAAGAGGGAGCCAGAAGGTCCTTCCTGGCGGGGGGAGTCCTGTCTTGGGGGTCCTTTCTGGAGGCTTCTTCCTAAGAGGTTCTTAGGGGAAGTCCATCCTGGGGGAGCCTATCGTTAAGGGGGTCCAGTCCTGGGAGAGGTCCTTCCTAGGGAGGTCCTGTCCTCAGTAGTCCTTCCCGAGGAGGGTGATCCTTCCTGGGGTCCTCGGGCAACAGAGGAACACGGCAGGCTCACGCCATCCATGTGTCACAGCTTCATCCCCTACTGCTCCAGTGATGTGTGGAGTGGGGCTTCATCCAAGTCTGAGAAGAGTGAGTCTCATGCCTTCCCCCCACCTCCTTCCTCCCCAACCCCCACAGAGGTAGGGCAGGGAGGACAGCACTTCTGGGGAAATACAGACGTTCAGCCTTGT
Source organism: Raphicerus campestris (assembly GCA_006410735.1). Taxonomy (NCBI): domain Eukaryota; kingdom Metazoa; phylum Chordata; class Mammalia; order Artiodactyla; family Bovidae; genus Raphicerus; species Raphicerus campestris. The sequence continues at coordinate 223,897 of SJYW01052367.1, forward strand.
GACTCCCTCTAACTCTTCAATAGTGTGTCCCAGGGTGCCCGCCCCCAGCACCCACTGCCTGGTTTGTCCATGGCTGGCCTGACCCTGGGGGAGAGGGTTCCTCACTCCTAGGTGTTCCCCGAGGAAGGGCCCCCAGCACAGTCTTGTGTACCTGACCCACCTTCCTCCAATCTACCCCTGCCCCTGTTCCCATCCCTTGGAAGACCCTCCAGACACCCAGCTACACCTGACCTCCTTCCAACCTGGGGATGGGAGGACTGGCTGTCTGTCCAGGCCACCACTTGAAGCCAGCTCTCCTTCTCTGTGCAGACGAGTATGCTTTCATGGGCACCCTCATCATCCAGGAGGTTGTGCGAGAGCTCCTGGGCAAAGGGCTGAGTGGGGCCAAGGTGCTGCTGCTGGCAGGGAGCAGGTGGGCTGGGCAGGGGCTGGGGTGGGAGTGTGGATGGAAGGGAGAAGATGGGGCTGAGCCAGGGCAGACGCGTGGCCAGGAGGCTCAGCAACATGGGGCATCTCTGAGGTTTGGCTCCCGAATGCCATGTGGCTGGAAGCTGTCCTGCAGACACTTCTGGCTCCGTGGTTGTTGGGTGTGAGGGAGGCTTTGGATCACAGTGACCTAGGCAGTTGACTAAGGGCTAGCTGTGGACCAATGCATCGCCAAGGGCTGGGGTCCCTGTAGGCAAGATCACACCCGCTGGTCATTGTATCCTAGCCGGCATGTAAGGGACTCAGGGGTCGTCTTTGGAATGGACAGAGGGGCCTGGATCACCGAGTTCACCTTCATTTTCATATAAGGGAACTGAGTCAGAGAGTGAGAAGTGGTGGGTGGGAAGAGGGGTGGGAGGAAGTGAGATGATCCGACACTTAGCTCTGTGTCAGTGCCTGGAGCTCTGCCAGCCCTTCTCTGCCTCCAAGACCTGGAAGGGCCCAGGGGCCTTACACACAAACCCAGAACGTGGTGGCAGCTCAGAATGCTCTTGGCTCCCTGTGCCATGGGGAATGGGCTGAGGCTGGGCAGGCCTGGTGGGTGAGTGTCCTTCCTCAATCTGCCCGGCTTGACCTCCCACCTTCCCTGCAGCGCGGGGGGCACAGGGGTGCTGCTAAACGTGGACCGGGTGGCCGAGCAGCTGGAGGAGCTGGGCTATCCAGCCATCCAGGTGCGGGGCCTGGCCGACTCCGGCTGGTTCCTGGACAATAAGCAGTACCGCCGCACAGACTGCATCGACACCATCACCTGCGCACCCACGGAGGCCATCCGCCGGGGCATCAGGTGCTCCGGGAGGGAGGGCCCATTCTGTGCAGAGGGCCTGGGATTGAGTGGCATCGGGGGGTGGAGGAGCTCATGGGGGCTGGGTGGGAGGTGGGCTGTCTNCACCATCACCTGCGCACCCACGGAGGCCATCCGCCGGGGCATCAGGTGCTCCGGGAGGGAGGGCCCATTCTGTGCAGAGGGCCTGGGATTGAGTGGCATCGGGGGGTGGAGGAGCTCATGGGGGCTGGGTGGGAGGTGGGCGAGCAGCCTAACCTGCCGTATGTGGCCTAGGTACTGGAATGGGGTGGTCCCGGAGCGCTGTCGGCGCCAGTTCAAGGAGGGCGAGGAATGGAACTGCTTCTTTGGCTACAAAGTCTACCCAACTCTGCGCTGTGAGTGGGCACGCAGGGCGGTGGTGGGGGTGGTCGGCAGCGGGTGTGCAGCCTTTCTGTGTCTGCTGGAAACCCAGCCTGGAGTCCAGTCCTCAGAGGCTAGGCTTGGAGACCACTGCCACACCCAAGAAGGGTTGGCAAAGTCATCTGAGCCTGGCTGGGACTTTCTCAGTTTTAGCACTAAAAGTCCACTCGGTTCAAGGCAAACTAGGATGGTTGGTTACACTGACCACACCCACGGTGAGGAACGTGCTTTGGAGTTGAATCCCAGTGCTGTCCCTATGTGGGGCCTTGGCTGTCCCTCACCAGCACCACACTCGAAGCGACATAATCGCCATGTTCTGGTCAAAGCGGAGTCCTGGGAGCCAGGCCAAGGTGGGAGGAGGGAACGAGGCACCTCTTCAAGGCAGCATGCCAGGGGAACTAGTCGCCAGCACTCTGCAGCCAGAGCCTGGCTGGCCTGTGAGCCTGCTGTGGAGCTGGCTGTGGCCTCCACCCCTGGAGCCTGGGGTGGGGGGCAGAGCTCCGAGGCGAGGCCCAGATGAGCCATCCCCCCAGGCCCGGTGTTCGTGGTGCAGTGGCTGTTTGACGAGGCCCAGCTGACTGTGGACAATGTGCACCTCACGGGGCAGCCGGTGCAGGAGGGCCAATGGCTGTATATCCAGAACCTGGGCCGTGAGCTGCGGAACACACTCAAGGATGTGCCGTGAGTGTGTGGGGATCCCACTTGGCCCCCCAGATACATAGTAAACCAGTTGACTTGAAAAGAGAGGCCGCAAAGATGGAAAACAGGAAGCAGCCCAGGGGTCCTTGAGGTGATTAACTGCGGTCAATGTAGACAAAAGAGTACTACCCAGTGCTAGAGAGGGGTGAGCAACTGAGCTGCCAAAAGAGGAGGAACTGTAAATGCATGTTACCAAGTGAAAGAAGCCAATCTGAAAAGGCCACATGTGTTATTCCAGCTCGATGACATCGACCCCAAGTCTTTCACATCTCCTGCATTGGCAGGCGAAGGCTTTACCACTGTGCCACCTGGGAAGCCCCTCTGACATCCTGGAAAAGGCAAAACTATGGACACAGTAAAAAGATCAGTGGTGGCCAGGGGTTGGGAGAGAGAGGTATAAAGAGGTGGAGAACAGTAGAAGTTTAGGGCTGAGGAACTGCTCTGTATGGTACCACAATGGTGGACACATGTCATTACACTCATAGTGTAAGTTGCTCAGTCATGTCCGACTCTACGACATGTAGCCCGCCAGGCTCCTCTGTCCATGGAATTCTCCAGGCAAGAATACTGGAGTAGGTAGCTATTCCCCTCTCCAGGGGACCTTCACAACCCAGGGACTGAAGCCTGGTCTTCATATAGACAGATTCTTATCATCTAAGCCACCAGGGAAGCCCACAGGTCATTATACATTTGTCCAGATTCATAGACAGCACAACTCCAAGGATGAACCCTGATGTAAATTACAGACCCTGGGTGGTAAGAATGTGTCATCTAGGTTCATTGATTATAACAAACATAACAACTGGTGGGGGATAGTCATGATGGGGGAGGCCGTGAATGTATAAGAGCAGGGAATGAAAAAGAATCTATGCCTTCCATTCAATTTCAATGTGAACCTAAAAATTCTATGTAAAAACTAAGGTCTATTAACAAAACATTCACCTGTCCAGCAGAGCCCCCACTCTGAGCAGGACTTGGAGGCAGAAAGGGACAGGGTTTAGTAGGGCACCTGGGAGCTGGTGGGGATAAGGCCTGGGGGGAGCCACTGGCCAACCCAGCAAGTGGCAGGAGGGAAGTAGGAGCCAGGTAGGGGACAGCCTCCCAGGAGAGGAGCTGTGACCTGTGCGCTTTGGGGTGGGGAAGGAGCTGAGGTGGGATGTGATTGATCACAGGTTGCCTTCTCCCCAACAGGGCCAGCTTTGCCCCCGCCTGCCTCTCTCACGAGATCATCATCCGAAGGTCAGTGCCCCCTGGCCCAAGAACAGCTCGTATCCATGGCTCTCAATCCAGACATCTGTAACGCCCCCATCCCCAGCAGGCCTAGGCCTGCCCACCAGCCTCCCCAGCTCTGGCTTCTGAGGGTTTTCAAAACCACTTGCACAACCGGCTGTGTGGCAAGAACTCAGTGGTGGCAATGCCGTCCCCTGCTTTGGCCACACCCGAGTGATCCCCAACCTGGGTTTCTGTCTGCAGCCACTGGACAGACGTCCAGGTGAAGGGGACCTCACTGCCCCGGGCACTGCACTGCTGGGACCGAAGCCTCCACGACAGCCACAAGGCCAGCAAAGCCCCCCTGAAGGGCTGCCCCATCCACCTGGTGGACAGCTGCCCCTGGCCCCACTGCAACCCCTCGTGCCCCACCATCCGGGACCAATTCACAGGGCAGGAGATGAATGTGGCCCAGTTCCTGATGCACATGGGCTTCGACGTGCAGACGGTGGCGCAGCAGCAGGGCCTGGAGCCCAGTAAACTGCTGGGGATGCTGAGCAGCGGGAGCTAGGGCCCCTCGCCCCGGCCATCTCCCCTCCAGGCCCTCCTGCCCTCCTAGGACTGCAGGGCCCTGGCTGTCCCTGCCCTGGGTCTGGACGCCCTCCCTTGGCAACCTTCACTGTCTCTCTCCTACTGCCTGTGAGGGGCCCCGGCCAGAGATGGTGGACCTGCCATCAGCCTGGCTATGGTCCTTGGCCCCCTCCCGCCCCTCCCTCCTGACACGCCCCCCCAT
>SJYW01052367.1:228981-242266 GCA_006410735.1 Raphicerus campestris
CTCCACCTCCAACCCACGGTAGGGAGCCAGAAGCACTGGATTCCTCAGCCTCCAGCCCAGAAGGCATCCTCCCCCAGCCCAGCCCCCCAGCCTCTCCTGCCCTTTTGTATTATTTTATAAAGTGACTTTTTTATTAATTTTTTAAAAAAAGAAAAATAACAAATATATAGTGAATGATATTGTTTTGTAACATTTTTTTTAATAATGAAGAAACGATAACAAAAGAGCCTCACCCTGTAGATGTGTTTATTTGAGGGGGCACTTTGCCTGCTTCACACCCGACCTGACCCGGACCCCCTACCAACCCAAGGCAGCAGGGAGAAGCTGAGAAGGACTATGAGGCCTCCTGACCTCCAACCCCTGCTCCTTCTGTTCATCCTTTCCACACACAGCAGTAACAGGCCTGTCTCAGACGAGCCCCCAGCATGGTTTTTAAGCTCCCTTTCCTCTTTATTTTGATCTTGGGGTGACATTCACGCCACACCCCCTCCATTTCTAAGGGCATGACTTGGCATTTGTACATCTACAATGTTGTGTCTCCAACAGTAACCTCCACTTTCAAAACTTTATCGCAAAACACTCCCTACCCAGCTAGCACATTCTTTGAAGTTTGTATTGTATTTATTTTCACAACATCACACATGCACATGGTCCAGAATTTGAAAGAGGCAGAATTTTGGAGGGTGAGAATTCTCCCTCTAGGCCACCCCTTGCCTCTGCTTCTGTGGTTAGTCCCAGAGGACACAGCCTCCCCATAAACACACACACACACACACAATCTTGTTCTTTCACATGTGACTGCACACCACACTCGCTGCCTGGTTTCTACCTCCTGCTGCAACTTGGGGCTGAAGAGAACATTCCCAATTTTTCAGTGAGCTCTGTGCTTCATACCTTCTTCAGGTACAAAGGGCCGTGTGACCAGTCTGTCAGCGCCACTGCACACAGGCTCACAGGCCGGCATCTCCATGGAGGCACCCCGAGGTGGCATGTGCATCAAAGATAGTGAGCCCCTGTGGGTTTTGTGACATACTGATAAGCACCGCCTCCGAAGGAGGCCGGGTCATGACTCTCCAACAGACCTGGCTTCCTCAGCGTTCCCCGCATAAGTGCCCCACACACAGGACACCCTGATTCCCCCAGGTGCCCAGCAAGTAGGTCTTATTACAAGCCTCAATTTGCAGATTGGGATACTGAGGCCCTGGGACTTCCCTGGTAGTCCAGTGGTTAAGAATCTGCCTCCCAATGCAGGGGACACATCAATCCCTAGTTGAGGAGTTAAGATCTCCCACATGCCTTGAGGCCACTAAGCACCCCCCACCCCACCCCCAGCCACAACAAAGGATCCCACAAGCTGAAACTAAGACTTGATACAGCCAAATATCTTAATAAGAAAGAAACTGAGGCCTAAAGAGGCTATGCAAAGGGATAGAGGAAAGACTTGGTGCAACCAAATATCTTAATAAAAATTTTAAAAAAGAAACTGAGGCCTGAAGAGGCTTTGTGAAGGGACAGAGGAAGGATTCATGCCTGGACCCTGCTCCTAGCCTCCGACCACCCAGCCTCTCTCAGGCAGCCTGCAGCTTCAATCCCAGAGTAGGGAGCATCACAGAGACCCCATCTTCTCAACGGCCCCCCAAGACGGAGTACGCCCTGAGGTCTGACCAGCTCTGGACCCACCGAAATTGGCTTCCCCAAGGGGAGCTTAAATGGCCCATTTGTGATTTCTTGTTTGGACAGCTCCCGTGGGAGGCCACAGAGTCTCACTGACCCTGGGAAACAGTGAGGTCAGGGAGGGGTGTGGCCAAAGGCTGGAAATGAAAGAAGGGGGACCCTGGAGTGGCTGCTGGCTTGGGGAGCAGCCTCTTTGAAGGGGCATGAACAGGGTTCCCAGCATGACAGTGGGCTTCCAGTGGGAGAGGGGGCTCAGTTCAGTTCAGTTCAGTTCAGTCACTCAGTCGTGTCTGACTCTTTGCGACCCCATGAATTGCAGCATGCCAGGCCTTCCCGTCCATCACCAACTCCTGGAGTTCACTCAGACTCATGTCCATCGAGTCAGTGATGGGGGCTGGGAGGACCCAGAAGGGGCCTGGCCTTCAGCTACCAGGGGAGACTTGCATGGAGGGAGGGGTCCATGCTGAGGTCAAAGCTGGGCCTCTGGGAGAGGGACCCCAGAGGCGCTGGCTGGAGGCCAGTTCTTTGTGCGGAGAAGGGCAACAGGTGGTGACACTGGCACAGATGCCTTACTCTGTATACGGTAGACTGAAAAGAGTAACAGGGTGGCTTTGTGTGTTTCGGGCGTGCCAGGCCCACTGAACATTATACTTGTGGGTTAGGCCCAATGGGATTTCACCAAATGAATAACTCCTTTCTCCCCAAGTTCCTGGTAAAGAAGGAAGGAGGCTTAGCTTACCTCCAGCGTCTGCGCCTTACTGCGAGTGGTGGTGTTCAGTCTCTCAGTCGTGTCCGACTCTTTGTGACCCCATGGACTACAGCGCGCCAGCCTTCCCTGTCCTTCACCATCTCCCAGAACTTGCTCAAACTCATGTCCATTGAGTCAGTGATGCCATCCAACCGTCTCATTCTCTGTTGTCCCTTTCTCCTCCTGCCTTCAATCTCTCCCAGCATCAGGGTCTTTTCTAATGGTCTGTCTCTTCACATCAGGTGGCCAAAGTACTGTGGGTACCATTGGCAAAACGAGCCTGAGACCCATAAGGAGAGTGAGTGATGCCAAACATGTACTGCTCAGTGCATGATCAATGTGATAGACAGGACTGTCTACCCTGACGTCCCAAAGGACTGTCTACCCTGACGTCCCAACTTCTTTTCTTTTTCTTTTCTTTTTTTTGGCTGAGCCACATTGCAGGTAGGATCTCAGTTCCCCAGTCAGGGATTGAACCCATATGCTCTGGAGTGGAAGCAGCCAATTCTTTTCTTGTTGTTTTTAATTTAATTGTTTTGGCGACTTTGAGTCTTCATTACTTTGCCCGGGGTTCCTCTAGTTGCAGTGAGCGGAGGCTGCTCTTCACTGCAGCACTCAGACTTCTCATTGCAGTGGCTTCTCTTGTTGCAGAGCGTGGGGTCTAGGGCCCGAAGACTTCAGCATCACTGAGCTCAGTCTCTAGAGTGCACGCTCAGTGGCTATGGCACATGGGCTTAGTTGCACAGAGGCATACGGAATCTTTCCAGACCAGGGAACAAACCTTTGTCCCCTGCACTGGCAGGCAGATTCTTAACCACTGGACCACCAGAAAAGTCCAGATCTTGGTCTCTTACACCGTCTCCAGTAACAGGAACCAGGGCTTCTCCAAAAACCTCTGGTTCTAAGGCTGGCAAGAAATGCACAGGATGAAACTGGGATATCTTGCAGTGCCTGCAGTGAGGAGGTGCTGAAAACAAACCCCAACCCCCACTGATGGGGTATGTCAGGGGACATTTGGAAGGCTTTGAGCAACAGAATAAAAAAATGTAGTTTTGGATTATAACCCAAAGTATAAAATGAATGTCCTCAAGTCGATCCTGATACAAGTAAATAACTGAAGTTAAGTGGGGGAGAAAAGACCAACCTCTTTGCAGCATTCCAAATAATTTATGTCGATACTGTCCCCTCAAGGAGGGGGAGAATACACTCCCCTTAAGTGTGGGCCACAAGTGTGGGTCCCCTCCCCAGAGAGAACAGGATAGGAAGGGGGAGAAAGAAAGAGGAACTCCTCAGAGGTGACACCTGAAAGACACACCTCAGCCAAGTGATCAAGGGCATAACGTGAGGAGTCATGTTGACAGCACAGCCCTGATGGGACGTGATGAGAAGGGCACTTCCCCTCTGTGGTCTTCCTCCCCAAACCCACAAGCCCAGACTAATAATGAGAAAAACATCAGACAGGCCAGCAGAGGGACAGTCTGTGCATCACTGCCCAGCCCTCCTCNATGATCAATGTGATAGACAGGACTGTCTACCCTGACGTCCCAACTTCTTTTCTTTTTCTTTTCTTTTTTTTGGCTGAGCCACATTGCAGGTAGGATCTCAGTTCCCCAGTCAGGGATTGAACCCATATGCTCTGGAGTGGAAGCAGCCAATTCTTTTCTTGTTGTTTTTAATTTAATTGTTTTGGCGACTTTGAGTCTTCATTACTTTGCCCGGGGTTCCTCTAGTTGCAGTGAGCGGAGGCTGCTCTTCACTGCAGCACTCAGACTTCTCATTGCAGTGGCTTCTCTTGTTGCAGAGCGTGGGGTCTAGGGCCCGAAGACTTCAGCATCACTGAGCTCAGTCTCTAGAGTGCACGCTCAGTGGCTATGGCACATGGGCTTAGTTGCACAGAGGCATACGGAATCTTTCCAGACCAGGGAACAAACCTTTGTCCCCTGCACTGGCAGGCAGATTCTTAACCACTGGACCACCAGAAAAGTCCAGATCTTGGTCTCTTACACCGTCTCCAGTAACAGGAACCAGGGCTTCTCCAAAAACCTCTGGTTCTAAGGCTGGCAAGAAACGCACAGGATGAAACTGGGATATCTTGCAGTGCCTGCAGTGAGGAGGTGCTGAAAACAAACCCCAACCCCCACTGATGGGGTATGTCAGGGGACATTTGGAAGGCTTTGAGCAACAGAATAAAAAAATGTAGTTTTGGATTATAACCCAAAGTATAAAATGAATGTCCTCAAGTTGATCCTGATACAAGTAAATAACTGAAGTTAAGTGGGGGAGAAAAGACCAACCTCTTTGCAGCATTCCAAATAATTTATGTCGATACTGTCCCCTCAGGGAGGGGGAGAATACACTCCCCTTAAGTGTGGGCCACAAGTGTGGGTCCCCTCCCCAGAGAGAACAGGATAGGAAGGGGGAGAAAGAAAGAGGAACTCCTCAGAGGTGACACCTGAAAGACACACCTCAGCCAAGTGATCAAGGGCATAACGTGAGGAGTCATGTTGACAGCACAGCCCTGATGGGACGTGATGAGAAGGGCACTTCCCCTCTGTGGTCTTCCTCCCCAAACCCACAAGCCCAGACTAATAATGAGAAAAACATCAGACAGGCCAGCAGAGGGACAGTCTGTGCATCACTGCCCAGCCCTCCTCTAAACCCTCGGGGTCGTTCAAACCAAGAAAGTCTGAGAGACCCTCCTGGCCAAGAGCAGCTGAAGGAGACGGGACAGCTACTCGTCATGTGAGGTCAGGACAGGTCCTGGAGCAGCCGGAGGGCATGAGGCTAAACCTGAGGAAGCCTGAATAAATACTAATAATAATGTATTGATATGATGTGCCAATGTCTCATTAATTGTAACAAATGTTCCAAAAGATGTTTCCAATAGAACACACTGGATGTGAGGAATATAGGCGCTCTTCCAGTCAATTTCTTCTGTGTGTCTACTGTTGTGCTAGAAATTAAAGTTTATTTTAAAATTTTGTAAAAGCAAGTGTTTTTCTGGCCAAACTGTGTGGCACATGGGGTCTTAGTTCCCTGACCAGGCCTTGAACCCACGGCCCCCGAAGTGGAAGTGCAGTCTAACCACTGGACCTCCAGGGAAGTTCTTTATTTTTATTTATTTATTTTAAAAAATTTTAAAGAAGCTTTTTTAATTTATATAAGAATATAAACCTAACCATGTTTAGAACTGTAGCAAAATGTACTTCATTTGTTTTTTAAAATTATTTTCTTTTCCTGGTTTAGGAAGTAACAGCTATTTCATTTAAAACTGGGAAAATACTGAAAATCCAAAGAGCAGAATCACCCGCTGCCCCACAGCTTGGCGGTGGTGGCAGGGCATTCTCAGGCGTTTACCCAGCCTTTCTATCTTCCGATGCAGGTGTGCCACGGGTCCCTTAGTCTCCCCCGCTGCCCCTGTGACCTCCTGCCTCGCCACTCTGCTCTTCCACAAGGTGACCTCAAGGCAGCCTGCGCGTACTTCACACGGATGTTCCTTAGTCTACTCAACAGTCCCTACTGTTGAACTTTAGGTAATTTCCATCCAAACTCACTTAAAATTTTGTTGGCATTTCCATAGTATGAGAAGCTCTCAGTCCAGAATCACGGTGCTTCTGTAATTGTGACACATTAGCAAAAGCTCAATGGAGAAGGAAATGGCAACCCACTCCAGTGTTCTTGCCTGGAGAATCCCAGGGACAGGGGAGCCTGGTGGGCTGCCGTCTGTGGGGTCACACAGAGTCGGACATGACTGAAGTGACCCAGCAGCAGCAGCGGCACCAGTAGCAAAAGCTCAAAAGCAGAGGACATTGTCGCCAAGCAGCCCAGTGGCCAACCAGCTGGGAGTTGGTGTCTAGACCCAGAAGCATGGCCCATGGCAGGGTCCAGGGATCCTCACCACGGGTCCAGCTGTGAAGCGCTTCCCTTGACCACGGTGGGCCCAGAGCTCCCCCGGGGCCTCGTGGGTGGGCAGAACCCGACTGGCAAAACAAAGAAAGATGGCTTTGCTGTGATTTGTTCTCAGATTCTCAAGGCCTCTTTCAGGAAAGGAGCTGATGCTTTTGTATGTGTGTGTGTGTGAAATATAGTTGATTTACAATGTTGTGTTAGTCTCTGCTGTACAGTTAAGTGATTCAGTTATGCACATATGTATGTATTCCTTTTTAATTTACTTTTAATTTAAGGATAATTGCTTAAAATACTCTACTGGGTTCTACTATATACCAACATGAATCAGCCATAGGTATATGTATGTCCCCTCCCTTCTGAACCTCCCTCCCACCTCACACCCACTCCCACCCCTCTAGGTTGTCACAGAGCACCAGACTTGAGCTCCCTGCATCATACCGCAAATTTCCACTGGCTATCTAATTTTATATATGGTCATGTATACATTTGAAAGCTACTCTTGCAATTTGTCCCACCTTTTCCTTTCCCCTTCCTTCGTCATTCTGTCCTCTATGTCTGTGTCTCCATTGCTGCTATACAGAAGGGTTCCTCAATACCACCTTTCCAGATTCCATATATATGCATTAATATACGTTATCTGTCTTTCTCTTCCTGACGTACTTCACTCTGTATAAAAGGCTCTAGGTTCATCCACCTTCTCGGAACTGAGTCAAATGCATTCCTTTTCATGGCTGAGTGATATTGCACTCTGTATATGTACCACTGCTTCTTCATCCACTTCTCCTTCAATGGATATCTAGGTTGCTTCCATGTCATAGCTGTGATGAACACTGGGGTACGTGCCTTTTTCAATTATTATTTCCTGAAGGTATAGGCCCAGTAGCAGGATTGTTGGGTCATATGGTAGCTTTATTCCTAGTATTTTTAAGGAATCTCTATACTGTTCTCTGTGGTGGCTATATCAATTTGCGTTTCCACCAACAGTGCAAGAGGCCTCCCTTTCCTCCACCCTCTCTCCAGCATTTATTGTTTGTAGATTTTTTGATGATGGCCATTCTGACTGGTATGAGANCCAGCAGCAGCAGCGGCACCAGTAGCAAAAGCTCAAAAGCAGAGGACATTGTCGCCAAGCAGCCCAGTGGCCAACCAGCTGGGAGTTGGTGTCTAGACCCAGAAGCATGGCCCATGGCAGGGTCCAGGGATCCTCACCACGGGTCCAGCTGTGAAGCGCTTCCCTTGACCACGGTGGGCCCAGAGCTCCCCCGGGGCCTCGTGGGTGGGCAGAACCCGACTGGCAAAACAAAGAAAGATGGCTTTGCTGTGATTTGTTCTCAGATTCTCAAGGCCTCTTTCAGGAAAGGAGCTGATGCTTTTGTATGTGTGTGTGTGTGAAATATAGTTGATTTACAATGTTGTGTTAGTCTCTGCTGTACAGTTAAGTGATTCAGTTATGCACATATGTATGTATTCCTTTTTAATTTACTTTTAATTTAAGGATAATTGCTTAAAATACTCTACTGGGTTCTACTATATACCAACATGAATCAGCCATAGGTATATGTATGTCCCCTCCCTTCTGAACCTCCCTCCCACCTCACACCCACTCCCACCCCTCTAGGTTGTCACAGAGCACCAGACTTGAGCTCCCTGCATCATACCGCAAATTTCCACTGGCTATCTAATTTTATATATGGTCATGTATACATTTGAAAGCTACTCTTGCAATTTGTCCCACCTTTTCCTTTCCCCTTCCTTCGTCATTCTGTCCTCTATGTCTGTGTCTCCATTGCTGCTATACAGAAGGGTTCCTCAATACCACCTTTCCAGATTCCATATATATGCATTAATATACGTTATCTGTCTTTCTCTTCCTGACGTACTTCACTCTGTATAAAAGGCTCTAGGTTCATCCACCTTATCGGAACTGAGTCAAATGCATTCCTTTTCATGGCTGAGTGATATTGCACTCTGTATATGTACCACTGCTTCTTCATCCACTTCTCCTTCAATGGATATCTAGGTTGCTTCCATGTCATAGCTGTGATGAACACTGGGGTACGTGCCTTTTTCAATTATTATTTCCTGAAGGTATAGGCCCAGTAGCAGGATTGTTGGGTCATATGGTAGCTTTATTCCTAGTATTTTTAAGGAATCTCTATACTGTTCTCTGTGGTGGCTATATCAATTTGTGTTTCCACCAACAGTGCAAGAGGCCTCCCTTTCCTCCACCCTCTCTCCAGCATTTATTGTTTGTAGATTTTTTGATGATGGCCATTCTGACTGGTATGAGATGATACCTCATCATAGTTTTGATTTGCATTTCTCTAATAATGAGCAAGGTTGACTATCTTTTCCAGTGTTTATTAGCCGTCTGTATGTCTTCTCAGGAGAAATGTCTGTTTAGGTCTTTGGCCACTTAAAATTTTTTTTTATTTATTGTTTATTTTTGGCTGTGCTGAGTCTTCATTTCTGCACGGGCTTCTCTTTAGTTGCGGCAAGTGGGGGCTACTCTCCAGTTGCACTGCACAGGCTTCTCCTTGCTGTGGTTTCTCTTGTTGTGGAGTATGGGCTCTAAGGCATGTGGGCTCTAGAGCAGAGGTTCAATAGTTGTGGCCCACAACCTTAATTGCTCTGCGGCATATGGAATCCTCCCAGATCAGGGATCGAATCTGTCTCTTGCATTGGCAGGCAGATTCTTTGCCACTGAGCCACCAGGGAAGCCCCTTCTGCCCACCTTTTGATTGGGTTGTTCGTTTTTCTGGTACAGAGCTTCATGAGCTGCTGTGTATTTTGGAGATTAATCCTTCCTCAGTTGTGTCATGTGATATTTCCTCCCATTCTGAGGGTTGTCTTTTCACCCTGTTTATAGTTTCCTTTTCTGTGCAAAAGCTTTCAAATTTAGTTAGGTCCCATTTGCTTATTTTTGTTTTTATTTCCATTGCTCTAGGAGGTGAGTGATAGAGGATCTTGCTGTGATTTATGTCATACAGTGTTTTGCCTATGTTTTCTTCTACGAATTTTATAGTTTCTGGTCTTTAATCCATTTTGAGTTTATTTTTGTGTATGGTGATAGGAAGTGTTCTAATTTCATTCTTTTATGCATAACTGTCCAGTTTTCCCAGCACCACTTATTGACGAGACCGTTCTTTTTCCATTGTATATTGTTGCCATCTTTGTCAAAGATAAGGTGCCTATAGGTGCGTGGGCTTTACCTCTGGGCTTTCTGTCTTGTTCCATTGGTTTCTGTTTTTGTGCCAGTACCATACTGTCTTGATGACTGTATGTAGATATTCTTTTTCCAGTTCCTTTTTCCATTATGGTTTATTATAGGACATTGAATATAGTCCCCTGTGCTATACAGGAGGACCTTGCTGTTCACCTGGGAAGCCCACACATGGGCACAGCAGTCACTTAAGTGGGTCAGGAAAAGCTGGGCCCAGGAGAGGACTCAAGTCTGGACATAGCTCCCTGCCAGGCCCAAGCCAGACGGCTGATTGCAGTTCTACGCATACCCATGCAAGCACAGGTGGCTGCTGGAAGCTGGGCAGCTCAGGCCAAGCAGCTTCAGTTTTCTCACATGGAGAAGGAAAGTAAGGATGCCAAAGGTGGGCACCTTGCTTCCCAGAGAATTCCAACATATGGTACTGACTTTGGCTTGACTGCCATCTGAGATTCCCTCACTGAGGTCTCCCCTCCACACCCACACACTGACCTCCATCTCCAGGACAGCACCCCCTGCCACGTTCAGGCCTGCAGGCCAGCCACACCAGCCACAGCTCTCACCTGGTCAGGCCCAGATGAAAGACTCCAGGCTCCGAAGAGCNTGACCCCCATCTCCAGGACAGCACCCCCTGCCACGTTCAGGCCTGCAGGCCAGCCACACCAGCCACAGCTCTCACCTGGTCAGGCCCAGATGAAAGACTCCAGGCTCCGAAGAGCCAACTGGACTTCGAGTGGGCCCAGGTGGAGGGCTAGTTGGCATTTCTGGGCACTGCCGGACAGCCACGGACACGGGTCCCAGGATGCCACTTCACCTGGGTTCCACACTCTCACTCAGAACCTGGTGGCCCCAACCACTTTCAGGGGAGCTTCTCGGCCAGGCTTCCCAGGATGGCCATGTTGCTGTGCCTCGCCTCTGCCCAGCATTTGTCAACCCATTTTTCAATTTGATTTCCAGGCTTCATTGTGCCAGAAGATGGAGGCACAGTGCAGTGTCTGATTTTGAGGAAGGGGACCAACTTCCGGTGGAGAAGGCCAGTCAGGTGCCTGTCTCACCCGCCATGCCAGCCACAGAGTGCCTGAGAGGTTGCCTCCTACCTGCACAGGTGTGCTGGCATCCCTGAGCACCCTGACACCCCAAAGTGCCCAAGGCTCCAAGAGCTACAACCTGAACCCCTTTGGTTGGGGGTATGAAGGGAATGGAAGTAGGAGCCAAGAGTACGGCAAGGCTGATGCCCCAAGGACAGTTTGTGTGGTCGAGAAATGTGGGCATGTTCACTGTTAGGCATCACTGACTCGATGAACACGAGTCTGGGTGATCTCCGGGAGTTGGTGATGGACAGGGAGGCTTGGCGTGCTGCGATTCATGGGGTTGCAAAGAGTCGGACACAACTAAGCAACTGAACTAACTCACTGTTAGGATTCGCTGAGCTATGAACTTGGGCTGAAGTTGGCACATGTCTGCTTGAGATAAACTAAACCATCCGCTCTGTACAAGACTTCCTTCCAGGTTTCTCTGATCAGGGAGCAGAAGGAAGGTCTGGAACCAGCTTGTCTGTACCCCTGAAGCCTAAGGGCCAGTGCTCCCCTCATTCCCTTGTCCAGGGTCAGGAGCACCAGCTGCAGATGCCTGGAGAGAGGAGGTGGGTTATCCTTCCTAAAGTGAAAGTGAAAGTGAAGTCGCTCAGTCGTGTCCGACTCTTTGTGACCCGTGGACTGTAGCCCACCAAGCCTCTCTGTCCATGGGATTCTCCAGGCAAGAATACTGGAGTGGGTTGCCATTTCCTTCTCCAATCCTTCCTAACGGGCTCCATAAAAAGTTTGCCTGGTGAGACCTCACTGCCCACTCTGCTCCACTGCAGTGTCTAGACACTCTCTCAGAGATCCTGCAAATCCCCTGAACAGCAACAGGAATCCTGTGTTTACAATCATGTTAACTGCTCTGGAAACATTGCCAACAATCATGTTGTTGGATGACCAGCACAATTCAGCTTTTAAAGGGGGTGTGTGTTCATGGAGAACATTGCCCGCCAGAAGCATAAAGGGATGCCAGGATGCCTGGGAGAATCACCAGGGGACAGGACATGGACACCACCCCAACCAGACGGTCAAACTTCTTACTCTGGATGTACAGCCATTGTGATTCTCCTGACAGGTGACCTCTCCCACATGGTTCTCCTGCCAAGGGCATTTAGCCAGGATCTAAACATGAGCAAACAGACAGAACATACTGAAAGATCACCAATAAAGCTGCCAGCTGGGACATTTTTAAAAAATCAGTGTTATGAAATATATATTAAAAAAGGAGAGACTATTCTAGAATAAAGGAAAGTGAGAAACATGACAGCCAAATGCAATGTATAATTCCAATTAAATCCTGGCACAAAAACTTTAAATGCTATAAGGTGTATTTTCAGGACAGGTGGGGAAAACTGAAAGAATGTGTATTATGTGCTTAGTTGCTCAGTCATGTTCAACTCTTCACAACCTCATGGACTGTAGCCCATCAGGCTCCTCTGTCCATGGGGATTCTCCAGGCAAGAATACTGGAGTGGGTTGCCATTTCCTCCTCCAGGGGCTCTTCCCAACCCAGGGATCAAACCCAGGTCTCCAGCATTGCGGGCAGATTCTTTACCAACTGAGGCACCAGGGAAGCCCATGACTGTGTATTAGGTGATCATTCTTCAATTTCCCAAGTGTGGCCGCTGAGTTCAGGTTCTGCAGGAGAGTGGCCTCACTCTTAGGTGTCCATGGAAGTATCTAGTGGAGAATTGTCACATTGCCAGAATTAATATTATTATTAATTATTAATGGAGGTCCAGAGAAACAGCATGAACAAGGCAAAATATTAATAATTCTTGAATCTGGGTGAAAGACATATGAGTGTTCGTTGTGCTATTTTGAAACTCGTCTGTAAATCTGAAACTTTTCTAAATGGAAAGTTGGGGGAAATACACATAAGACTGTACTTATAATTGTCTCTCTGTGTCAGAAGGGATAGGTTCTAGGACCACCCCCCGTCCCACCACTAGGATACCAAAATCCATGAATACACATGTCCCTGTATAAAATGGCATAATATTATGCACTTCCTCTCATACACTTTATTTTTATTTATTTATTTATTTATTGGCCACACCTTGTGGCTTTCAAGATTTAATTCCCCGACCAGGGACTCAACCCAGGGACATGAGAGTGGAAGTGCCAAGTTCTAATCAGTTGAACACCAGGTAATTCCTCTCCTCAATACTTTGAATCATCTCTAGGTAACTTATAATACCTAATAGAAAGTCAATACTCAGGCAACTGAACCCAGGTGATAGAATAGTAGGCAAATTAATTACCCTTTTCATGTGTTGATTGGGCCTGAACAAAAATACTTTCACGGTAGTTTATTTTAATACTTATTTATTTGGCTGCGCTGCCCTAGGTCTGGTTGCGGCATGCAGGATCTTTAGTCGTGGCACGCGAACTCTTGGCGGTGGTGTGTGGGATCTAGTTCCCCAACCAGGGATCAAACCCGGGCCCCTACATTGAGGAGGCCACAGAGTCTTAGCCACTGGACCACCAAGGAAGTCCCTATTATTAATATTTTAGGCTAAAAATGGGAGAGTTGAGTTTTCCTTAGTTTACATGACTAGGAGGATCAAGTAAAAATTCCATTATAATCCCCACAAATAAAAGCTAAAACTCAGTCCCCAGGTCAGGGTGAAGAGAATGAGAGTAGGCACCTTC
>SJYW01052367.1:243449-269445 GCA_006410735.1 Raphicerus campestris
CACCACTAGGATACCAAAATCCATGAATACACATGTCCCTGTATAAAATGGCATAATATTATGCACTTCCTCTCATACACTTTATTTTTATTTATTTATTTATTTATTGGCCACACCTTGTGGCTTTCAAGATTTAATTCCCCGACCAGGGACTCAACCCAGGGACATGAGAGTGGAAGTGCCAAGTTCTAATCAGTTGAACACCAGGTAATTCCTCTCCTCAATACTTTGAATCATCTCTAGGTAACTTATAATACCTAATAGAAAGTCAATACTCAGGCAACTGAACCCAGGTGATAGAATAGTAGGCAAATTAATTACCCTTTTCATGTGTTGATTGGGCCTGAACAAAAATACTTTCACGGTAGTTTATTTTAATACTTATTTATTTGGCTGCGCTGCCCTAGGTCTGGTTGCGGCATGCAGGATCTTTAGTCGTGGCACGCGAACTCTTGGCGGTGGTGTGTGGGATCTAGTTCCCCAACCAGGGATCAAACCCGGGCCCCTACATTGAGGAGGCCACAGAGTCTTAGCCACTGGACCACCAAGGAAGTCCCTATTATTAATATTTTAGGCTAAAAATGGGAGAGTTGAGTTTTCCTTAGTTTACATGACTAGGAGGATCAAGTAAAAATTCCATTATAATCCCCACAAATAAAAGCTAAAACTCAGTCCCCAGGTCAGGGTGAAGAGAATGAGAGTAGGCACCTTCTGGAGGAGGGTCTCCACTCCATTTCTCCGCCACCTCCCAGGAATCAGAGCTGAGTGCTGGCTGAGGGACGAGGACAATGGGGTCCTGACACCATCCCAGCTCTGAACCAAGCCCCACGGGCCTCCCAGATAGATCCCTGCCTCAGAGTGGCTGCTGCCCTCTTCTCTCTGCGCCCCTCCCCCAGAACTGCCGCTGGAGGCTGCTCGAGCTGGGGCGCCTGGTCTCTTCTGCTCTTTTCCCTCCCCTTCTCCCCGGCAGTGGAACTGACTGACCGACAGAAGCAGGTGCTTCAGAGGCGGAGGCGGTGCCAGCAGCCAAGGGGTTAATGGCTGCGGCTTGGCGGGACGCAAGGGTCAGATGTCGCTCTGGGATGGGGACAGGCACTCCGGCTGCTATTCCGGGGCTCTGATCCCGGTCGCCTATTTATAGCGCTGGGTGGGGGGGCCTTGGCACCCCCCCGCCACACACACACAGGCAGCAGAGAGGCTGCTCTGCTGCAATGTCACCGGCGGCGTCACCGCCACTGCAGGCTGCCGGCACCTGCCACTGCCGCAGGAGACGGAGCCGAGAGAGACCCCAGGGTTTCCGGGCACTGTGTGAGGCGAGGACGCGGCCGGCCACATGGGCAGCACCATGGAGCCCCCCGGGGGCGGCTACCTGCACCTGGGTGCCGTGACGTCTCCCGTGGGCACGGCCCGTGTGCTGCAGCTGATCTTTGGCTGCACCACCTTCAGCCTGGTGGCCCACCGGGGCGGCTTCTCGGGCGTCCAGGGCACCTTCTGCGTGGCAGCCTGGGGCTTCTGCTTCGCGCTCTCCGTCCTGGTGGTGGCCTGCGAGTTCACCCGGCTACACGGCTGTCTGCGCCTGTCCTGGGGAAACTTCACGGCAGCCTTCGCCATGCTCGCCACGCTGCTATCCGCTACGGCAGCAGTCATCTACCCACTGTACTTCACTCGGTTGGAGTGTCCACCCGAGCCCGAGGGCTGCACGGCCAGGAACTTCCGCCTGGCAGCCAGCGTCTTCGCTGGGCTCCTCTTCCTGGCCTATGCTACGGAGGTGGCCCTGACCCGGGCCCGGCCAGGTCAGGTGGCCAGCTACATGGCCACAGTGTCAGGCCTCCTCAAGATCGTCCAGGCCTTCGTGGCCTGCATCATATTTGGGGCGCTGGTCCATGATAGCCGCTATGGGCGCTACGTGGCCACCCAGTGGTGTGTGGCCGTCTACAGCCTTTGCTTCCTGGCAACAGTGACGGTGGTGGTCCTGAGTGTGCTGGGTCACACAGGGGGCCTGGGCTGCCCCTTCGACCGTGTGGTGGTGGTGTACACCTTCCTGGCCGTGCTCCTCTACCTCAGCGCTGCAGTGATCTGGCCGGTCTTCTGCTTCGACCCCAAGTACGGTGAGCCTGGGAGGCCTCCCGACTGCCCAAGGGGCAGCTGCCCCTGGGACAGCCAGCTGGTGGTGGCCATCTTCACTTACATCAACCTGCTCTTCTACGTCGCCGATCTGGCCTACTCCCAGAGGATCCGCTTTGTGCCCACCTTCTAGCATTACAGATGGCAGCAGCCCACCCACCTCTGCTCTCCAGGGGCTCAGGCATCATGAGAGGACCCAGGCGAACCCAGACTCGTGAGGACGAATTGGAGGAAGGCGGCCAGGAGAGCCATGCCTGGGCTTCTGGCAGTGCTCAGCAGTGCAGCTCAGGGAGGTACAGAGAGGGGGCAGAGAGGCAGGGAGGGCAGGAGGCCACGAACAGGTTACGGGGGAGGAGTCTCGCCCAGCAACTCCCACTCTATCTCTCTGTCTTTCTATCTCTCTGTCTCTCTCTCTCTCTTTCCATCTCTCTCCATTTCCCGGCATGCCCTCCCTTAGTGCTGGCCCCTGTAACACATGAGAACCCTTTGAAGCAGGCACTCTTGTGACCCACTATGCAGATGAGAACCTTGAGACCAGGGTTACAGTTGGCCCAAAAGCCCATCAGTGTCTGGAGACCACATCTAGGTTGAGTCACCTAAGTAGAGTTGAAAAGCGACAATTCCCAGAAGTGTGGGAAGGAGTTAGAAGGGAACCCAGAAGAGTGCCAGAGCCAGGTCAGCGGAGGCGTCTGGGAAGCCAGTGCTTCCTCTGGGCTTGGGGAGGGGCAGTTTCTGGAACCCTGGAAAGATCCGGGCAGATGCCTTCCTGCTGGAGTATCTGTGCCCGCACGAGGAGAAGGAGCCGGGAACTAGGACCCTGCCTTGCCCACCTCTGGTGGCCACAGCCTCGGAAGCTGAACAAGGACTCTAGAGTGGTCTCATAGGGCAGCCTCAGCAAGCTATAGAGACAGCACACGCTTGGAGGGGCCCATAGCAGCCAGCAACGCTGCTAAGGGCACAGCATTCTAGGAAGACACTGGGTTCTCACTCACTAGGGAGTCACCACTGAGCCCCCAGCGTCTACCCCAATGTATCAGCTTCTGCCATACCTGCCAAGGACCCGGGGGGCCTGGCCTGGGGCAGCCCTGATCCAGAGGAGGACCAGCTCGGGGCTGCCACTGAGACATGAACCTGGGCACCAGACACCCCCTGGTGCTCACAGACCAACGACCTCTGCTCAAGAGTTCCTTTGCCTGGTAGCTGACCACCAGGGCCTGCTGGGGCCACTGCTCTCCACGCTCCAGCCAGCTTCTCCCACTCAAGGGCTCAGACTGGGCCAGCTTGGAGCAGACCATTAGCTGCCCAAGCACAGTAGCTGCTCAGCCCATAGCCTGGCCCAGGGCCTTGAGCAGGAAATAAACACCAACGCTGATTTGCACTGAGTAGTTTCTGCTAAGGGGGTGGTGGCCAGAGTGGGTGGTGGCCACCTGCACCTCCTGGGCCATCTGCCAGAATGTTCCCAGAGAAGAGCCTAGACTAGACCTGGCTGAGGAAGGAGGCAGCCGTGGGTGGGGAGGGGGTTGCTGGGATACTGGGTGGCGGGGGGCAGCCTCCTCAAGAAGTAGTGGGTGACTACAAAGGGAAGATGGGGATGGGGAGTTCTCAGCACTCACCACCACCACTGGATTTCCAGGGGTCCTGGGCATGGCAGTGGGCAGAGGAGCCACTATGCTTGTGGTAGCAGAGCCCAGGCAGCTTTTAGGCACAGGGTCCGAGGGCTTGCTGTGCTGGAACCGTGCACAGTGAGAGAGCCATGGCCTGTCTGCCCACCGGGGAGGGCACACGCACAGGGGCGCTTCACCTGCAGAGTTCAACAGCAGATCCAGCCCCTGTGTCCCAAGGTGTCCTAAGGAGGGTGGGGGTTGGGAGCATGTTGCTAGGTGACAAAGGCGCCTATAGGCCACACCCTTCCCAGCCCACAGGGAGGCCTTTAACAGTTTTCCTTCCTTTTCTAACCCAGTTTCTGAAATGAGTTATCTGTCACAAGTCCCCAGTTTGTTCACTGCCCTGTGATCTTCTGCTCCCAAAGCTCCATCCACTCTAAATTTCAAAGGTCCTGAGCGGGGAGACAGAGGAGGAGAGGGGTTCCAGGGCTCAAGATAAGCGTAGCAGATGTCCTCTGTCTCCCAGGAGGCTGCACTGGGGAATGTCCTCATGATATTCACTCTTTGGATCAGAGGACTCTCTTTCTTTTTGGAGGAAGGAGTTATTTGTTGTTGTCACATGAAAAACAATAGTTTTTAAAGGACAGACTCTGTTCTCTGATGATATGTGCCTGCGTGAATGCTAAGTCGTTTCAGTCATGTTTGACTCTTTGCAACCCCATGGACTGTAGAATTCTATGGCTCCTCTAGCCATAGAATTCTCCAGGCAAGAATACTGGAGGGGGTTGCCATGCCTTCCTCCTGGGGATCTTCCATATCCAGGATCAAACCTGGGTCGCTTGTATTGCAGGCACATTCTTTACCCACTGAGCCACCTGGGAGGCTCCCTCTCTAATAACATACAGCCAAAACATGGTAGGATCCCCGGCTTTGCATCTATGCGTTTGAGCCTGGGCCACTCCCTGAGCAATCCATTTTGGACCGGAACTTACAACAGCTCCTCCCTCAGAGAGTGAGATCTGAACGCCACCATAAACACAAGGAGGCCTGAACATCTGCTATGTACACGAGCTCACTGCACAGTGGTCTGGTGGTGTCAGTGTTGGTCATTCTTATGTCAAGAACTCACAGCCCTGCTTTCTGGGGCACAAACATTCAAATACATTGAAATTACATTTCAGAACAGCTTGTCATCATTTAAGATACAGAACCAAAAAAAAAAAAAAAGTAGCTCATCCCCTCCCCTGGTAGACGATGGTTGTCAATGAGGATCGCTTCTTACTTTTGCTCTTAACTTTGCTACTGACTGGGACTCCAGATTATTCTGAACCCCAAAAGCAAGCTCAGTTCAAATGAGCCCTGAGCATGTCCTTCACAAAGATAACTAGAGATCTTTTGAGAATCTTTTGAGAATCCAGGGCCAAAAGATTTCACAGACCCTGCAGACAAGATGTCGAGCGACATGGGGTGCTCTGTGGGAACTTGGGCCATTAGGAGGTCATCTTACTCTATCTACTGGTTGACCACTACCCATCCCGAGAGCCTGTTTGGGGAGGGTCACGATGGTAATAGGCCAGTGACCCCCAGAGTCATGCAGTTTTAAAAGGGCACCTGAGCCTGAGACTAACAGAGGGGAAACTGTAGTGGGGA
Source organism: Raphicerus campestris (assembly GCA_006410735.1). NCBI lineage: Eukaryota > Metazoa > Chordata > Mammalia > Artiodactyla > Bovidae > Raphicerus > Raphicerus campestris. The sequence continues at coordinate 248,828 of SJYW01052367.1, forward strand.
AGAGAGGGGTACCGAGCTCAGAGGGAGGGACCTGGACTTCCCAGGTGCCTCCCAGTTTTGAGATTCTAAGAAAGCCTGGGGCTGTCTTTCCAGTTTCCACACCTCCGGATACAATTAAAAAAAAAAAATTAAGTGACAAAATACAGTATCAAAATAGTGTTATACCTTAAATGCTATTTGATAAATTGTTTTCAATCCCCCCTTCCAGAAAATAAAGCAAGAAGCCTAGCAAGTAATTAAAAAAAAAAAAAAAAGCATTACAAGAAAGGAAACAATCCTAGCTAGTTGTACTCTTCCATACTCGATGATCAAGTTAATAACATGTCTGGATTCACAGCGAGCGAGAGCCGCGTCCGTGTTCAAACTACAGGACCCCATGAGGGGAGTCGAAGCCCAGGGCCGCTCTTTGAGAACCCGGCTCCTGTCGCCCCTCCCCCGCCGCTCTCGGTTCCCAAGCGCGGTCCGGGTTCGGGTGGGTAAGGGTCCAGAGCCCGGGCTGGGGTTAGCGGGATGAGGGTTCTTGAGCCCGGGGGCTACTGGGCCTAGGGGGCGGGGGCGGGAGGCCCGGGCTAGCGGATGATGCAACGGCTCCTCGGCACCTCCCGCGCCCCTGGATTGGTCGGCTCCAAAGCGGCCGCGCCGCGGATTGGCTGGAGCGGTGGAGGTGGGGCCCCCGGGAGTGGGTGCCGCGTGGCGGGCGCGGCGCTGCAGACTGGGGGCGACACGTACAGGGTAACTGGGTTATCGGGGGCCAGGCTGAAGTCGGGCTTGGGCGGGTGGTGGTACTCCGGGAGGGAAATGTGGGTCCGTGCCCTCGCCTTCGGCCTGGAGGGGGCTCGGACCTGGGGAGGTGTGGGCGTGGGGAGGGGATTCGGGCGTGGGTGCGTCGGGGCGCAGATGATTGTCTCCCTACCCCAAGCAGCTGCCGACCTCTTCCGGAGGCGGGCGAGCCTCTCCCTGCTCCCTGTGTCCAGGACCCTCGGGAACCGATCGGAAGCCGCGGTGGGCGGGGCACCGGAGTAGGGGAGAGTTAGACTGGCTGAGATACGGCGGGGGCGAGGGACTCCCGTTGGCGGTGGAGTGGCCAGAGCTGGCACTGTCTCCCTAACTTCTTGGGCTGGATTCTGCCCCATCGTCCCGCCTTGTTCTTGCAGAGCCAGTGCCAGCTGAGAGGGCGGTGGGCGCAGACCCCCAGACACCATGAGCGTGGGCTTCATCGGGGCTGGCCAGTTGGCCTTTGCCCTGGCTAAGGGCTTCACAGCAGCAGGTAGGCTCTACGGCCAGGAAAGGACAAACGTAAGAAGGTGGGCCGGTTACCCTTCCCCAGGCTGAGAGGTGAAGAGGGAGTAGGGATAACATGCCTCATTTGAGTCCTGTGGGAAACAGTAGCCTTGGGAAGTTTGGAGTAAGGCGGTGATTAATGTTTTACCCTGCGGGGGGCCGCGGGGGGGGGGGTTGTTTTCTGTTCTTCCTGGGAATATGGGAGAGGGATGCCAGACCTGGCCTTGAGGGAGGGACTCTTTCTTTGTCTCCTGCAGGTGTTGTGGCTGCCCACAAGATAATGGCCAGTTCTCCAGACATGGACATGGCCACCGTTTCTGCCCTCAGGGTAGGTGCAGGGTTGGAGGGCGACTGGGTGGCTGTCCCTCTGGAGGTTGGTCAGTACTTCTGGAAGCCAGTGACAGCCTTGACCCTGGAAGACTAGGAGTAGGGGCCCCAGTGGGGCACCATGCCGCAGTCCCCCACGCCAATGAGAAGAGGGTCCCTGGGCAAGACTATCTTAAAGACTCTGCCTCTCGGACTGCAGATGGCTTCCCTCTCTCGGCTCTTGGGACCTTCATCGGGCACATGTGCAGCTGGTGGGGAAAGGGTGCTGGTCAGGAATGCAGTTCCCTGAGTGGAGCCCCCACAGGGGTCACAGTCACAGTGTGGGGGCCAAGACTGAAATCCAAGGGCTGAATGCAGCTTCAGTTTGCCATGGCTGAGTGAGAGCTCCAAGGGTGCTGGCAGGTTCCCAGCTTAAGACCACTATCTATAGCACTACTCACACCTAGAGGGCACAGGGCAGGGGTCTAGGGGCTACAGACCCAGGTGGGCTGGGCCTGGACTGCGAGCAGTTTCCCTTTTCCACCCACAAAAGAGTTACCTTTCAGAGCAGAATGCTTCCTCCACCTTGGGGTGGAAGTGGCAGAGAATGTCATTGCCCCATGCCCTGAGCCACTGGCCCTGCCATGTCGACATTCCCAGAATCCTCTATGATGAGGGGCTACGTGAGGGGCTTTTGCCCTGGGGGGGGGGACACTGCGGGGGCCAGCCAGCCACGAATCACAGGCTCAGCCTGCCTGGGCGCTCCCTGCAGAAGATGGGGGTGAACCTCACGCACCACAACAAGGAGACCGTGCAGCACAGCGATGTGCTCTTCCTGGCCGTGAAGCCACACATCATCCCCTTCATCCTGGATGAGATCGCCGCAGACATTGAGGCTCGGCACATCGTGGTGTCCTGTGCAGCCGGAGTCACCATCAGCTCCATCGAGAAGGTGGGCACTGAGGCTNGCCAGCCACGAATCACAGGCTGAGCCTGCCTGGGCGCTCCCTGCAGAAGATGGGGGTGAACCTCACGCACCACAACAAGGAGACCGTGCAGCACAGCGACGTGCTCTTCCTGGCCGTGAAGCCACACATCATCCCCTTCATCCTGGATGAGATTGCCGCGGACATTGAGGCTCGGCACATCGTGGTGTCCTGTGCAGCCGGAGTCACCATCAGCTCCATCGAGAAGGTGGGCACTGAGGCTCAAAGCTGGCTCGAGGGTTTGGAGATGGGGCAGATGTGTGCGCTGCAGAGAGCTCAGGAGTCATGGCCTGCTCCACACCTGGGGTCCCCCCCCCCTGTGAAGTGGGTGCATTGGTGCAGCCTGTAGAGCTCAGAAAGTGTTCGGTTGGGTGAGTTGGGTGAACACATTCACACCTACATCCAGCACAGCCCGCAGGGCAAGGGGCCAGGATAGACACACAGCTGGTTTCTCCTCCAGAAGCTGACAGCATTCCAACCAGCTCCCAAAGTCATCCGCTGCATGACCAACACGCCGGTTGTGGTGCGGGAAGGGGCCACAGTGTATGCCACAGGCACCCATGCCCAGGTGGAGGACGGCAGGCTCCTGGAGCAGCTCATGAGCAGCGTGGGCTTCTGCACGGAGGTGGAGGAGGACCTGATTGATGCCGTCACAGGGCTCAGCGGCAGTGGCCCAGCCTATGTGAGAACTGGGGAGGGGCAGGGGCAAGTAGGCAGTTGCCAGGACCTCAAGGCATGTCTCCCATCTTCCACCCTCCTCCTTGCTCTGGGCTCCTGCGGGCAGAGCTACTGCAGACCCACCGCACATGGTGGTTCTCAACTACTGCCCACCAACTCGGTCATTCACACAGCAGCTGTTCATAGAGCTCTGGCCGGGCGGTGGGTAGGGCACAGGGAGCCATGAGGTTCCCTGGGGTTGCTGTTCTAAGCAGTGCCCGGAGAAAAATGATAATGGGCCTGGGATAACAGCTTAAGCATTTTCTCCCTGCAGGCATTCACAGCCCTGGATGCACTGGCTGATGGAGGCGTGAAGATGGGACTTCCAAGACGCTTGGCAGTCCGTCTCGGGGCCCAGGCTCTGCTGGTTAGTGTTTTTCCTGACCCTCTGGTGGGGGCCACTCCTTGCCAGGACCAAGACTGGTGCATTGGGGCGGATGGGTGGAGAGTCAGTGGGTATGGCTGGGATGGGGGGAGGCAGTACCCTCACAACCTTCAGCCCCTCTTTCTGGCTTTAGGGGGCTGCCAAGATGCTACTGGACTCTGAACAGCACCCAGGCCAACTCAAGGACAATGTCTGCTCACCAGGCGGGGCCACCATCCACGCCTTGCATGTGCTGGAGAGTGGGGGCTTTCGCTCACTGCTCATCAAGGCCGTGGAGGCCTCCTGCATCCGCACACGGTGGGCCTCAGCTACTGTCCACCCACTCTGTCACTGAGTCAGCAGATGGTTATCGAGCTTTGGCCTGGCATTGTGCAGGGCACGGGGAGCCCTGGGGTTGCAGTGTACAGCATCCCTCACCATCCCCCATCATGCTGTGAGAAGGCGCTGCCTCCCGGGCCCAGGCTGTGCTCCTCATTGTTTCATCACTTGTGGCCTTTTGACTGGGGTGGTCATCCAAGCCAGGGAGGCAGGCCAGGAGGAAATCTTTGTGGGGCTGACGATACCACTTTCCTCTTGGCCTTGGGGGGAGAGTGAGAGATACGCGGGAGGTACTGGCACAACGTCAGCGCAGTCAGTGAAAGCTGAAAGAGCAGGGGACAGATAGGTGTGGCAACTTGGCTCAGAGTCCCTGTTGCAAGTTCAGGTCTGCGGGATGGACAGACCTGTTTCTCAGCGTCCCGCCTGCCCTCCAGTCCAAGCCCCCAGGCTTCTCTACCACTGTCTGACAGTGAGGCTAGAACATAGCATTGCCTTCTGGGTGCCAGCCTGCAAGGGAGGCAGATGAGGCCCGTGTCCTGTGCTCAGGGCCAAGAGGGCTCCGTGTCTCAGGTGTTGCTGGTAGATTTGGTGACCCTGAGCTGACCTGAATGGGGTGAGCGGCAGATGGATGGCAGTGTAGGGGAGGGGTCACTGGCAAAGGGCATTGCAGAGACAAAGGCCCTGAGGTAGGAGTGATAGCGCAGCAGCTCCCTGCTGGAAGCCATGGACTTCCTCCCACTTCCTTCTTGGGCCCCTGAGCTTGGAAGGAGGTGGGGCCCCAGACGCATCCCTCCTGTCTCCCCAGAGAGCTGCAGTGCATGGCCGACCAGGAGAAGGTCTCACCAGCTGCCATCAAGAAAACCATCCTGGACAAGGTGAAACTGGACTCCCCTCCCGGCACCTCGCTGGCCCCTTCTGGCTACTCCAAGCTGCTGCCCCGCAGCATGGCCCCAGCAGGCAAGAAGGACTGAGGGGTCCAGCCTGCCTGTGGGCCACTCTCCGCCTTCTCCTGGGCTCACAGCTCTTGCACTGGGAGTATCTAGCCCCAGGCTACACAGGGTGTCCTCATGTTGATCCATACAGCCCATGGCTTGGACCTCTCAGATCTGTGAGTCATAGCCAAGGATGGGGCACATCACCTCCCAGTGGGAACCTCCATGGTCCCCCAAGTGTGTCCTGGTCCAAAGCAAGGATTCTCTGGCCTTAGCCTCCCGATTCATCTGTCCCCAAACCACGTCAGGACCACCTTCCTCCAAAGCTCAGGAGGCTTGAGGGGCCTTTACGCTCCCCACTCAGCATTAGCTGGCTTCAGCTTGAGTACAGAGGTCAAGGCCCCACCCCCTCCCCACCCCCACCACAAAGGCCCACCCAAGGAGAGCGTCTGCCCTTTCCCCACTCACACCTCTTTCCTCAGTGTGGGAGGGACCTGAGGGTCCCTGACATCTCGCAGAAGGGCGCATGGTTCTTGGTCAGCAGGACATTTGAGAAAAAGGCTCTTCAGGTGGTTAGACTTCCGAGGCCCCAACACTCATGCCATCATCTCCCTTTCCTAGCCTGACCCACAGACGCTGTCAGCTCTGTCTCTTAACTTTTTAGGTTAAATAAATTGGTTTCCAGCCCCAATGCCTGGACTTGCAACTTTGTCCCCTCGTGGGGAGGGAGGCTCCCACCTGTGCTGGAGGATCATTGCTGTCTGGTATAACATTGGAGGCTGGCCGCCCACATTTCCAGAGCCCTACATTCTAAGGCAGCCAGCCTGGCTGGTGGGGCTGAGTCTCCCAGTGAGCAGAGCGCAAGAGGGCTTCTGGGGAAAGTCACTAGAGGCATGACTGGAAGCTGGCACCATAGCTGGTCTTGGCAGGCCCTGCTGTGGCAGGGAGGGGTATCAGCCTCAGCACTCTGCACCTTTTGGTTTGGTGGGGGCTGGTGGAGACAGATGTCTCCCCAACTCACCCAGGCAAGGCCAAGGGCAGATAAGGAAGAAGCCCCTTAAGAAGATGTATTAGAGTTCTTCAGAGGAATAACCAGTAGGAGATGGCTTATATATATATAAAAACAGGATTTATCATGTTTTATATATGTTGCAAAGCTCATATCATGATTTATCATGATAAATTGGCTCACAATTATGGAGTCAAGCAGGCAGGTTGGAGACCTGCAGAGAACCAGTATTTCGATTTGAAGGCCATCAGGCAGAGAGAACTGATGTAGGCAGGTGAGGTCTGAAGTAGGCTGACGGACAATTCTTAATCTGCAGAGAGTCAGTCTTCTATTCAGGCCTTCAACTGCTCCAGTGATGCTCACCCACATAAGGAGGGCAATCTGCTTTATTGATTAAAATGTTAATTTGGTCTAATGTTGAAGTCTACTGATGTACATGTTACTTTCATACAAAAATACCCTCGCAGTAGTATCTGATCACCCCATGGCCCAGTCAGGTTGACTTAAAATTATCTATCATCAGAGGCCCACAAGATCAGAGGAGCTGCTGAAAGTCAGAATCTTTTCTGGGGCCAAGAGGGCTCACATTTGTTTGATGAACAGTTACTGAGCAAGAAGACAAGGCCCCTTGCCTCCAGAGGTTCACACTCACACACACCTGAGTGAATATGTCAGAGGAGCAAGACAAGCCTGGGTATCTGTAGGGTGTTGGTGGGGGGACATCCAGGTAAAGCGATGAGTCCTGAGAGGGCGAAGGGAGGGGACCAGCAGAGCCCCTGGGCAGAGGTTTTCCAGGAACCACATTGCAAGCTCTCAGCTCTGGTTCATTTCCTTCCCCTGGGCCCACTTAGAACCAAAGCCCTGTGCAAATGTGGGTAGAGAGAGCACTCTGGGGACAAGGACATGGCCTTCCAAATCTACAGGAAACAGAAAAAACGGCAGTTAAGGGGCAAGACTACAGCAGTTAGGGCTTCCCTGGTGGCTCAGTTATAAAGAATCCGCCTGCCAATGAAGGAGACACAGGAGACTAGGGTTCGAGCCCTGGGTTGGGAAGATCACCTGGAGGAGGAAATGGCAACCCACTTCAATATTCTTGCTTGGAAAATGCCGCAGACAGAGGAGCCTGGTGGGCTACAGACCATGGGGTCACAAAGAGTCGGACACAACTGAGCACGCACGCACACAAGGGTCAAGACTACATCCCCTCGTCCCTGTCAGGGTGGCCTCCAGAGTCCCAGTCGCTCTGCACGTACCAAGTGCCCAAGGCCCTCCTGAGGCCCGGAATCCCTGCAGGGCCCCCCTAGGGCATGAGCCCCTGGCACTCCATGCTGGTGGGTAGAAGCATGAGCGGGCTATGGGCCTCACCTGGTAGAGTAATTGACAGTGCAGGGAGACCCTGGCACCATCCCTCTGGGGGAAACGTGTCCTGGAAGAGATGGTCCCACAGACCGCACATCTGCCCAGGACCAAAGCTTCTCCTTGACTGTTCCCTTCAAGTCAAAGCCAGTCTCACTGTTGGAGTGCCTCCTGTGTGTCAGGTGTCTACCAATAAGATGAGGGGGGTCTTGCTGCTTCCACACGTGCCCTGGTCTGGGGTTTGGAGAAAGCCAGAAGATGGTTCCAAAGTAATGAATCACCTGTCACGGCCTTGGAGGAGGCACAGGGATCCAGATGAGCTTTTCAACAAACTTTGTGCTATCCCGTGAAGAACACACTGGGTTTCAGCCAGCAGGTCTGTGAACCTTGATTCCAACCACCAAAGGCCAGAGTTGGGGAAGTGTGGCAGAGCCACACAGGCCTGAGAAAAGGTGTGATGTGGGGAGAATGCTATGAAGTGTTTGGTATCCTGCAAGAAGTGACACTTGTGGAAATCCCTGCAAGTATGAGCAGACCTAAACAGAGCAGGACAGAAGAGTCTGAAGCTGGTGGTGAGGATGCGAGAGGTCCAAGAAGACCTCTTGGCCTCAGGGGCAAGTCTTTGTGGTCTAGTACATTAAGAGTTGAGGGTGGGATTTCCCTGGTGATCCAGTGGGTTAAGAATCCGCCTGCCAAAGCAGGGGACGTGGGTTTATTCCCTAGTCCAGGAAGATTCCACATACTGTGGGGCAACTTAGCCTGTGTGCCACAACTACTGAGGCTGTGTTCTGGAGCCCCAAGAGTCACAACTACAGAGCCCGCACATCTAGAGCCTGTGCTGTGCAATGAGAAGCCACTGCAGTAAGAAGCCCTCACTTGCCGCAACTAGAGAAAAACCCACGCAGCAATGAAGGCCCAGCGCAATCAAAAATAAGAGAAATTAAAAAAAGAAAAGAGTTGAGGGCTTNAGGGACCTGAGGGTCCCTGACATCTCGCAGAAGGGCGCATGGTTCTTGGTCAGCAGGACATTTGAGAAAAAGGCTCTTCAGGTGGTTAGACTTCCGAGGCCCCAACACTCATGCCATCATCTCCCTTTCCTAGCCTGACCCACAGACGCTGTCAGCTCTGTCTCTTAACTTTTTAGGTTAAATAAATTGGTTTCCAGCCCCAATGCCTGGACTTGCAACTTTGTCCCCTCGTGGGGAGGGAGGCTCCCACCTGTGCTGGAGGATCATTGCTGTCTGGTATAACATTGGAGGCTGGCCGCCCACATTTCCAGAGCCCTACATTCTAAGGCAGCCAGCCTGGCTGGTGGGGCTGAGTCTCCCAGTGAGCAGAGCGCAAGAGGGCTTCTGGGGAAAGTCACTAGAGGCATGACTGGAAGCTGGCACCATAGCTGGTCTTGGCAGGCCCTGCTGTGGCAGGGAGGGGTATCAGCCTCAGCACTCTGCACCTTTTGGTTTGGTGGGGGCTGGTGGAGACAGATGTCTCCCCAACTCACCCAGGCAAGGCCAAGGGCAGATAAGGAAGAAGCCCCTTAAGAAGATGTATTAGAGTTCTTCAGAGGAATAACCAGTAGGAGATGGCTTATATATATATAAAAACAGGATTTATCATGTTTTATATATGTTGCAAAGCTCATATCATGATTTATCATGATAAATTGGCTCACAATTATGGAGTCAAGCAGGCAGGTTGGAGACCTGCAGAGAACCAGTATTTCGATTTGAAGGCCATCAGGCAGAGAGAACTGATGTAGGCAGGTGAGGTCTGAAGTAGGCTGACGGACAATTCTTAATCTGCAGAGAGTCAGTCTTCTATTCAGGCCTTCAACTGCTCCAGTGATGCTCACCCACATAAGGAGGGCAATCTGCTTTATTGATTAAAATGTTAATTTGGTCTAATGTTGAAGTCTACTGATGTACATGTTACTTTCATACAAAAATACCCTCGCAGTAGTATCTGATCACCCCATGGCCCAGTCAGGTTGACTTAAAATTATCTATCATCAGAGGCCCACAAGATCAGAGGAGCTGCTGAAAGTCAGAATCTTTTCTGGGGCCAAGAGGGCTCACATTTGTTTGATGAACAGTTACTGAGCAAGAAGACAAGGCCCCTTGCCTCCAGAGGTTCACACTCACACACACCTGAGTGAATATGTCAGAGGAGCAAGACAAGCCTGGGTATCTGTAGGGTGTTGGTGGGGGGACATCCAGGTAAAGCGATGAGTCCTGAGAGGGCGAAGGGAGGGGACCAGCAGAGCCCCTGGGCAGAGGTTTTCCAGGAACCACATTGCAAGCTCTCAGCTCTGGTTCATTTCCTTCCCCTGGGCCCACTTAGAACCAAAGCCCTGTGCAAATGTGGGTAGAGAGAGCACTCTGGGGACAAGGACATGGCCTTCCAAATCTACAGGAAACAGAAAAAACGGCAGTTAAGGGGCAAGACTACAGCAGTTAGGGCTTCCCTGGTGGCTCAGTTATAAAGAATCCGCCTGCCAATGAAGGAGACACAGGAGACTAGGGTTCGAGCCCTGGGTTGGGAAGATCACCTGGAGGAGGAAATGGCAACCCACTTCAATATTCTTGCTTGGAAAATGCCGCAGACAGAGGAGCCTGGTGGGCTACAGACCATGGGGTCACAAAGAGTCGGACACAACTGAGCACGCACGCACACAAGGGTCAAGACTACATCCCCTCGTCCCTGTCAGGGTGGCCTCCAGAGTCCCAGTCGCTCTGCACGTACCAAGTGCCCAAGGCCCTCCTGAGGCCCGGAATCCCTGCAGGGCCCCCCTAGGGCATGAGCCCCTGGCACTCCATGCTGGTGGGTAGAAGCATGAGCGGGCTATGGGCCTCACCTGGTAGAGTAATTGACAGTGCAGGGAGACCCTGGCACCATCCCTCTGGGGGAAACGTGTCCTGGAAGAGATGGTCCCACAGACCGCACATCTGCCCAGGACCAAAGCTTCTCCTTGACTGTTCCCTTCAAGTCAAAGCCAGTCTCACTGTTGGAGTGCCTCCTGTGTGTCAGGTGTCTACCAATAAGATGAGGGGGGTCTTGCTGCTTCCACACGTGCCCTGGTCTGGGGTTTGGAGAAAGCCAGAAGATGGTTCCAAAGTAATGAATCACCTGTCACGGCCTTGGAGGAGGCACAGGGATCCAGATGAGCTTTTCAACAAACTTTGTGCTATCCCGTGAAGAACACACTGGGTTTCAGCCAGCAGGTCTGTGAACCTTGATTCCAACCACCAAAGGCCAGAGTTGGGGAAGTGTGGCAGAGCCACACAGGCCTGAGAAAAGGTGTGATGTGGGGAGAATGCTATGAAGTGTTTGGTATCCTGCAAGAAGTGACACTTGTGGAAATCCCTGCAAGTATGAGCAGACCTAAACAGAGCAGGACAGAAGAGTCTGAAGCTGGTGGTGAGGATGCGAGAGGTCCAAGAAGACCTCTTGGCCTCAGGGGCAAGTCTTTGTGGTCTAGTACATTAAGAGTTGAGGGTGGGATTTCCCTGGTGATCCAGTGGGTTAAGAATCCGCCTGCCAAAGCAGGGGACGTGGGTTTATTCCCTAGTCCAGGAAGATTCCACATACTGTGGGGCAACTTAGCCTGTGTGCCACAACTACTGAGGCTGTGTTCTGGAGCCCCAAGAGTCACAACTACAGAGCCCGCACATCTAGAGCCTGTGCTGTGCAATGAGAAGCCACTGCAGTAAGAAGCCCTCACTTGCCGCAACTAGAGAAAAACCCACGCAGCAATGAAGGCCCAGCGCAATCAAAAATAAGAGAAATTAAAAAAAGAAAAGAGTTGAGGGCTTTAGAAGTCTCCCCCCGGGTATAGTAAGGCCCTATAATCTGTGAGACTCAGGCTACACCCAGTGCAGGGGGACACGCCTTGCCCTTAACACAGACAGGATGATAAGACAGCCACATGCAACCCTGCAAAGTAGGTGACAAGGTCCTGTGGGATTCTGAGGGAATTAGAGTCTGGGAGAGAGAGCTGCTGACACTTTGTTGTCTCCTGGCTTTGGGAGCCTCCTGGGTTGCCCTCCATCATTCATTCAGTGGCACTGAATCCCCCTGAGGACAGGCAACTTCTCACTCATCCTTCTTTCAGCTCACCTGATCCCTCTGATCTGCCTGGCAGGGTAGGTCCCCCTTCCTGGCTTTTCATTTGAGAAGGTAAATCCAGAATTTCAAGGTAGAAATTGGATCCCTTCAATTTCCCATCTGCCTTTTGTCACCTTTTTCTCTGGGAATTTTGAAGAGCTGTGAGAACTTACAGAAAGTTCAGGAGCAGACATGGACCGGTGACCTGAGTTCCAGCCAGATGCTGATGAAACAGGAAAACAAAGGTACAATTCCTACATTAACTGTTAATTCAACAGATGTTTACTCTCACCCACTCTGAGCCAGACGTGTTCCAAGGACCACCTGAGTCCTTGTGAGGTCTCAGGATGTTGGGTGAAGACAGATTACACTACAGGAAGGATGCTGTAAGTGGCAGACAGACCTAAGTTTTGAAACCTGGACAAGCCCTTCACCTCCGGGAGTATATGGGTCTTCTGTGAGCCAGCCCAACGTTCCTGGCAGGGCTGAGGCCCGCTCATTATGGAGGCAGTGCATGCAGAGTCTGACAGGCGGCATCAGAACTACCGTGAGAATCTTCTCCGTTATGCGTGGGACCTCTGATCCGCACCTGCACTCTGGACACGTGGCCTTTGAAATGTCCTGCACACAAGGCACAAGAGAATATTTGTGCTGGATAGCCAGGCCCCGCCTTGAAGGGGGCGTTGCTTGCCGGGAGCGCGCTTCTGGGCCAGTCCCGCGAGACCTCACCCACCGGGCGCGGCGCGCGTTGCCCAGGCGACGGCGCCTGGGCGCGCAGGCGCACTGCAGGCGTGCCCCGCCCCCGTCGCGGCACCTTCCCCTTTAAGCCCCAGCCGGTCGCGTCGCTGCTTCATGAATGGAGCCCACGTGACCAAACATCATGTGACGTCTGTGGAGCGGCGGCGGCGGTGGCGGTGGCGGCGGTGGCGGTGACGGCGGCGGCGGCGAATCCCGAGCCCCGAGCCTGGTCCAGCCCGGCCTTCCAGCGCGCTCGGCGCGGCCCGCGCAGGCGGCGAGCCCCCACTCGGCCCAGAGTACTCGCTCGGCCAACCCAGCGCGGCCTCGGAGTGCCCGCCCCGCCCCGCCCCGGCCTCGGCCCGCCGGGCCCGCAGTGTGGTGGGTGAGTGCGGCGGCGGCCCGGCTAGGGCCAGACGGAGGGTGGCCGGGGATTCCAGGCCAGGGACGAGTGCTCGCTAGCCTGCGGCTCCTCCCGGCGGCGCGGGCCGGGTACTTAGGTCTTTGGGTCTGCCTGTGCCCTGCTGGCGGCCCATGCCTCGGTTTCCCCACCGGTCAGGAGCAGTTCCTGGCCTCTGAGCCGGGGGTAACGGGGTGGGCGCAGGGGCGCTCAGGGGCAGGGANCAGCAGGTCTGTGAACCTTGATTCCAACCACCAAAGGCCAGAGTTGGGGAAGTGTGGCAGAGCCACACAGGCCTGAGAAAAGGTGTGATGTGGGGAGAATGCTATGAAGTGTTTGGTATCCTGCAAGAAGTGACACTTGTGGAAATCCCTGCAAGTATGAGCAGACCTAAACAGAGCAGGACAGAAGAGTCTGAAGCTGGTGGTGAGGATGCGAGAGGTCCAAGAAGACCTCTTGGCCTCAGGGGCAAGTCTTTGTGGTCTAGTACATTAAGAGTTGAGGGTGGGATTTCCCTGGTGATCCAGTGGGTTAAGAATCAGCCTGCCAAAGCAGGGGACGTGGGTTTATTCCCTAGTCCAGGAAGATTCCACATACTGTGGGGCAACTTAGCCTGTGTGCCACAACTACTGAGGCTGTGTTCTGGAGCCCCAAGAGTCACAACTACAGAGCCCGCACATCTAGAGCCTGTGCTGTGCAATGAGAAGCCACTGCAGTAAGAAGCCCTCACTTGCCGCAACTAGAGAAAAACCCACGCAGCAATGAAGGCCCAGCGCAATCAAAAATAAGAGAAATTAAAAAAAGAAAAGAGTTGAGGGCTTTAGAAGTCTCCCCCCGGGTATAGTAAGGCCCTATAATCTGTGAGACTCAGGCTACACCCAGTGCAGGGGGACACGCCTTGCCCTTAACACAGACAGGATGATAAGACAGCCACATGCAACCCTGCAAAGTAGGTGACAAGGTCCTGTGGGATTCTGAGGGAATTAGAGTCTGGGAGAGAGAGCTGCTGACACTTTGTTGTCTCCTGGCTTTGGGAGCCTCCTGGGTTGCCCTCCATCATTCATTCAGTGGCACTGAATCCCCCTGAGGACAGGCAACTTCTCACTCATCCTTCTTTCAGCTCACCTGATCCCTCTGATCTGCCTGGCAGGGTAGGTCCCCCTTCCTGGCTTTTCATTTGAGAAGGTAAATCCAGAATTTCAAGGTAGAAATTGGATCCCTTCAATTTCCCATCTGCCTTTTGTCACCTTTTTCTCTGGGAATTTTGAAGAGCTGTGAGAACTTACAGAAAGTTCAGGAGCAGACATGGACCGGTGACCTGAGTTCCAGCCAGATGCTGATGAAACAGGAAAACAAAGGTACAATTCCTACATTAACTGTTAATTCAACAGATGTTTACTCTCACCCACTCTGAGCCAGACGTGTTCCAAGGACCACCTGAGTCCTTGTGAGGTCTCAGGATGTTGGGTGAAGACAGATTACACTACAGGAAGGATGCTGTAAGTGGCAGACAGACCTAAGTTTTGAAACCTGGACAAGCCCTTCACCTCCGGGAGTATATGGGTCTTCTGTGAGCCAGCCCAACGTTCCTGGCAGGGCTGAGGCCCGCTCATTATGGAGGCAGTGCATGCAGAGTCTGACAGGCGGCATCAGAACTACCGTGAGAATCTTCTCCGTTATGCGTGGGACCTCTGATCCGCACCTGCACTCTGGACACGTGGCCTTTGAAATGTCCTGCACACAAGGCACAAGAGAATATTTGTGCTGGATAGCCAGGCCCCGCCTTGAAGGGGGCGTTGCTTGCCGGGAGCGCGCTTCTGGGCCAGTCCCGCGAGACCTCACCCACCGGGCGCGGCGCGCGTTGCCCAGGCGACGGCGCCTGGGCGCGCAGGCGCACTGCAGGCGTGCCCCGCCCCCGTCGCGGCACCTTCCCCTTTAAGCCCCAGCCGGTCGCGTCGCTGCTTCATGAATGGAGCCCACGTGACCAAACATCATGTGACGTCTGTGGAGCGGCGGCGGCGGTGGCGGTGGCGGCGGTGGCGGTGACGGCGGCGGCGGCGAATCCCGAGCCCCGAGCCTGGTCCAGCCCGGCCTTCCAGCGCGCTCGGCGCGGCCCGCGCAGGCGGCGAGCCCCCACTCTGGGCCCAGAGTACTCGCTCGGCCAACCCAGCGCGGCCTCGGAGTGCCCGCCCCGCCCCGCCCCGGCCTCGGCCCGCCGGGCCCGCAGTGTGGTGGGTGAGTGCGGCGGCGGCCCGGCTAGGGCCAGACGGAGGGTGGCCGGGGATTCCAGGCCAGGGACGAGTGCTCGCTAGCCTGCGGCTCCTCCCGGCGGCGCGGGCCGGGTACTTAGGTCTTTGGGTCTGCCTGTGCCCTGCTGGCGGCCCATGCCTCGGTTTCCCCACCGGTCAGGAGCAGTTCCTGGCCTCTGAGCCGGGGGTAACGGGGTGGGCGCAGGGGCGCTCAGGGGCAGGGAGGGGCTTGTTCTGGGCTGGCTAGGTAAAGCCGGGCGTTCTGGAGGGAGGGGCGGCCTGGGTGGCGGGAGGAAAGGGTGGGGTCGAGCAAGGCGCCCAGGGCTCCGCGGAAGAGCTCGGCAGCCCCGGCCTGAGCTGCTGATTCATCAGGTGTCTTTGTCAAGGCTTCCCTGGCGCGGGGTCTTTGGCAGGTTGGGGGCAGCAGGCGGCACGTGGGGGGCGGGCTGGGAAGACCCTGCCCGCGCCGGCTTCACTCCGTCACACGCGTGCCAGAGCCCAGAGGGAGACTTGCTGAGTCATCAGCATGAGGTCACTAGATGTTTGTCCTAATGCCTGGGGGGATTTCAGCTAGAGGCCTGAGAGGCCGGTAAACGAGGGGTGAGAGGGAAACCGTGGGAAGTTAGAAGGGGCCAGGCCCAGGCTGGGGCGCCTGCTTAAGTTTGGACTGATATGAGTTTACGATAGGAGGGTGAAGAGTAAACGGAGCAGTCAAGGTGCAGGCTATCCCGGGGTAGAGGGTGAAACCCCTGGTGTGTCCATCCCCTCCCAGGCAAGCTTTTCTCAGGCTGCTGGTCCCTGACCCGCCTCTGGGACAGTTCCCCAAACTGGGAAATAGTTCTGAGAAGAGGGGAGGAGCTTAGGGGGGCCCGTCCTAGCGGGCTGAGAAGAAGGCTTTGCCTGTGGCTGATGTGGTTGGCCAGGTCCAGCTGTCTCAAGTGGGAAGACAAGAAGCAGTGGGAGAAGGAGGGGCGCCTGTACTTGAGTCCTCGGTGACAGTGGACAGTTCAGGGGACAAGTGCAGCTCTATCAGGAAATTGGCAAAGGAGAGGAAGCATAAGGACTTAGACTTTAGGGGAGTGAGGTGTCTGGTGAACAGGCTTTGGCTTTCTTCACAGCCTGGCCTTGGGGTCTGAGTGGTGGTAACTTTGAGGGTGTACTGGTGTGGATGGCAGGAGTTGACGCATCCCGGTCACCCCAGAGTGGTTCCACTTGAGGTTGGGGCTCAGTACTGTGCAGGTTAGCAAAGAACGTGGCCCTTCTGGGTATCAGGCCAGTGGTAGGGACTCTGGGGAGCGACAGCCTGAGGGTAGTGTGGCCTGAACTACTTTTCCTGGGTGTATGAGTGGTTCCTGGTCTTCAGGGTTAGGGGAGCACTCCGTCTAGACCAGAGCTGACTGCTCTTGCCCAGGGGTTCATGGGTAGCCAAGGCTGACCTTGTGGTTTGTCCTCCTTCCTCTCCAGCCCTGGACTTATAGATGCCAGGTGTTTTAACACTTAAGCTGATCTTTTGGCTGAAATTCTATGCCCTAGGAACATGTAGATTCTTCTCAGCTACTTATGCTCTGGTGGAAATTAAGTTTTAGACTTTTTACAAAGGGCTCCTGGAGAAGGTTGGTCTAAAGGGCAGGGTGGGAGTGCAGTGGGCTAGGTGAGGGTGCCAGAGTGACCAAGGCCACACCTGCCAGGGCAGTTTGGCCACTGGTGTTTGCGATCAGAAGGAGCAGGGGTGCACTGGCCTCCTGTCTGCTGTCCACACCCGGGAAAGAGGATGGTGCGCTCTCCCCTTTCTGGCTGGCTCTCACCTTGAGTGAGTGGCCCTGGGCACCTTGGTGGACTCCTGCCCTTGGGACCACCCATTCCTTCTCCACAAGGTGTGCTCAGCTTTAGCGGAAGCAGACATGAGAGGCAGGGTAAAGGTTCTTCTCGATCCGGCCTCTGAAATGCCCTCCCTCTGGTTTCTTGTGGTGGGCTGGGACTGACGGTCCTGAGCCATCAGTCCCAGCCCATGCCCCAAAGCTGTCTCCGTCCCAGTAGTGAGAGTCCCAGTAGTAAGAGTCCGCAGGTAGCGGAGACCAGGCCAGGAGGTCAGAAGCCCCTGCTTTGCTGAGACCCGCCCCTCCCCCTTACGAGTGGCTCACAGGCACACCTTTGATTAGGAGGCGATTGGCTACACTTGTGCTGAGTTCAGGGCTTCTGTGAGGGTGAAATCTGCCGAGGAGGCACTTTTCAGCTCCCAGCCGCCACGCTCGGCACTTTTCTGTGTGATCTCTTCAGGAAGTCACCGTGTGCTCAGCATTTGGGGGTAGGGGGGGTGGATGGAGGATGGCGCGTGGGAAAAGCTGGTGCCAGGGCTTTTCCTTCGTGCTGACAGACCCTGGACCCGGACTCAGGGCTTGGGGAGCCCTTCTGGCTCCACCTGGAGAACCTGGCTCCGCAGTAGGCATGGGGCCCTGAAGACCTTGTGACCTCCAGCTCCTCTGCCCCACCCTCTGCTCTGGAAGAGCAGTGGCGCCATAGCCTCTCCAGGAGGGCACTGCAGTCCTGGTTAGGCCTCCATTTACCTCCCTCCATCTAACCTGGAAGGTCATGGAGGGAGCAAGGGGACAGAGGTGGTCCAGCTGAGCCAGGAATCCAGGATTCAGTGGGGAGAAATATCCTTGGCAGGGCTGCGAAAGTGAGGGCAGGATGCAGAAAAGATGACCAAGTGGGTGGGTGAAGGGGCCCTCTGGCTTTTGTTCCCTGCCAGAGAACAGTCACTGGCCAGAAAGGGCTGAGCAGGCCCCTGGGGGGTCAGTTGTGGGCACTCTTGTGAAATACCCTGGATGGGGTGGGGCAGGGGTACAAAAAGCTGCAACCAAAGCCACAGGATGGTTACTCCATCGGCAGCAGAGGTGGACAAAGAGGGCAGAGGGGCACAGGGCTGGGCTCCCCTGCCAGGAGTTTCTGCCACCAGGAGGGTGGGGAGCTCCCACCTGTGCTAAAGACAAAATCAGAGCAATCAGAGCGACTTGGACAACTCCACTTGGTACTCTTCAAAGTGAGCAGTCTAGGATAATTGGCGGTCTCCTGCATCCTCCCCTCTGCTCCAGTCCCCAATGGGGACAGCCCACTGAGCCTTCAGGGGAGCAGGGCTTTGTCCCAGGTGGCTTAGGGGAGGTGAAACCCTGGCCCCGACCCTCACCTGCTGTTGGCCAGGCTGGTCTTCACCGCCCCAGCAGCTTGCTGCTGCCAGTCCCCTGGGGCTGTGTTGGCTGGCGGCCTCGGGGAGTGCCAGGCCGGTGAGAGAGCAGAGAGCGGGAGTGATGTGCTGAGTCAGCATGACTCGCCAGGAACAGCCGTGCTCTGGGGCGCACTGGGGTTATTTTTAAAGCTCCCGGCTTCCTTCTAGGCTGGCCCCTCCCGCATCCTTCTAATCTCTACCCCCAGCTCCCGGCCCCTTTTCTTGCCTCTGCCTCCCTAATAGCCCTTCAGTTCCCCTTCCCCCATCTGACCCTCCTAGCCTCCCACCTAGTTCCCTAGGGGCAGGGTGGACAGGGAGCAACCCAGCTTGGGAGAGGCCAGGTATCAAAGGGAAGGGGCAGGCAGGGGGTGAGGCTGGGGTGGGAGTTGGATGGGTGTCTTCCTCTGGGTAGACAGGGGGCTCAAGGGTCTGTGTGGATTGGGGAGGGAAAGGGAGTGGTCTCCAGGGTCCTGACCTTTGCTCCCTGTCTCGCAGAGTGCTGCTTGCTGTGCCCTCCGGGTTATGACGACCCCCAATAAAGGAAACAAGGCCTT
The DNA here is from genome assembly GCA_006410735.1 of Raphicerus campestris. Classification (NCBI taxonomy): domain Eukaryota; kingdom Metazoa; phylum Chordata; class Mammalia; order Artiodactyla; family Bovidae; genus Raphicerus; species Raphicerus campestris. The sequence continues at coordinate 267,383 of SJYW01052367.1, forward strand.
GAAGGTGAGCAGATAGGGTGGGCAGCATCTCAGGGCTGGGGTGGCACAGGGGCGGATAGCCCCCACTTGGCCCATGACCTCGTGCACTGTGCCCTCCTCAGGTGAAGCGGGAGCCGGGAGAGAATGGCACCAGCCTGACGGACGAGGAGCTGGTGACCATGTCGGTGCGGGAGCTGAACCAGCACCTGCGGGGCCTGTCGAAGGAGGAGATCATCCAGCTGAAGCAGCGCCGGCGCACGCTCAAGAATCGCGGCTATGCCGCCAGCTGCCGTGTGAAGAGGGTGACCCAGAAGGAGGAGCTGGAAAAGCAGAAGGCGGAGCTGCAGCAGGAGGTGGAGAAGCTGGCCTCCGAGAACGCCAGCATGAAGCTGGAGCTCGATGCCCTGCGCTCTAAGTATGAGGCCCTGCAGAACTTCGCCAGGACCGTGGCCCGAAGCCCTGTGGCGCCAGCTCGGGGTCCCCTTGCTGCTGGCTTGGGGCCTCTCGTCCCTGGCAAGGTGGCTGCCACCAGCGTCATCACAATAGTAAAGTCCAAGACGGACGCCCGGTCGTAGGGACACACTTGGCCAGGCGGGTCTGCAAGGGGCCAGTAGGCGCGTGGCAAATTCGGCAGCCCTGTCCCCTTCTTCCTTCCTCCTCTTCCTCTTCTCTCCTTTTCCTCCTCTCCTACCTCCTCCCTTCCCTGCAAAGCACAACCTGCTCCCCAGGGGCGCTGGGCTGAGCCCCTTTGATCTCGTCTTTGTCATCGTGTGTTTTGTACGTTGGGATTGGTCAGTTTGGCGGTGACGTGGGGTTGCCCCCACCCCCTGTGTACCATGGGCAGATGGGCTTGGAGTCCAGAGTCAGCCTGTGGGAGTGGACAGAGTAAGATCAAGTGGGTTCTCTGGGGCATGGGTATCCCCGAGCACGGAGGGCTGTAGGGCAAGAGAGGCTGTTCTCACTATGCAGTGGCCCACAGGCTCTGATGGCCACTGGGTTAGCAGGAGGCCAGGAGGTTCATTCTCAGCCCAGCCCGCAGGCCTAGACGGAATTGGCTGTTCCCGAGAGCCCTGGATGGGCGGGCCACCAGTCTGGCGCTAGGGGGATGGGGCGTCGTGTGGCTGTGGGCCAGGGGCCTTGGCACTCACGCCTGACGTGTTGCACTGAACAAGACCAAATCACTGGTTGTGAGCGTGAAGGGTGTGTCCAGTGTCCTTCGATGGGTCCCGTGTCACTGTTTACATGACCTGTTTGTGTGGTTACATAGCCCTTTATTTAAAAGAGAGAAGTTCCTTTTACGAAGTTATTAAATTATATGTTTAAAAGCTAGAGAAAAAAAAAAGCTGCAGAGTATTTATAAAACTGTCTTTTTAAAAAAAAAATCAACATTTGACCATATACATGGAAAAGGGAAGAAAGTATAATAGAAACTTTGCTAGTTTAAAAAAAAGAAAAAAAAATCCTTTCTTGTAAACTTACAGACAAGTCTTTGTGGCTGTTGGAGTTTAGTTTTTATATACACAGAGTTATCAGACGTTATTTATAAAACTTAGTTTAAAAAAAAAGACAAAAAAAAAAAAAAGCCAAGCCTCGAGCGACCGGAAGGCGCGTCCTGACGTCCTCCCTGCTATCTCTTTTGCAATTGTACCGAAAGTGACTTACTCCCTTGCCCCTTCCTGCTTCCGTCTCTTGCCGGTGCCGTGGTGTTGTCCGTGCCTGGTGAGGTCTTGTGCAGCGTCACGTGCTGGTGCTTCTGGTGACCTTTGACCTGTGGGTGTCACTTCTTGTGTCTGTTCTCCCGTGTTTGTTTTTTTGGATTGGTTGTGGTTTTGCTTCTGCTGACTTGTCAGGCCCAGGCTGTCGTGCCGGGCTGCGCCTGCTCCTGTGGAGCTTGGGGGGCTGCGCCGTCAGCCCTGCCTCTTCTGCTTGGGCACTCACCTTAAGCCCCAGAGCTGGGGTCAGGGGGGGTCAGTTGCAGGTTCTGCCGTACCCCAGGCTGACCCTTGGCTTCGCATGTGTGTCTCAGGCTTGAGCTGATCCAGCGGCAGTGTAGGTGAAACTGAGGGCTATCCTGGGCGCCGCCG
>SJYW01052367.1:278521-291331 GCA_006410735.1 Raphicerus campestris
GGGTGGGGGCTGCGGTGGGCAGGGGTCCTAGCAGATTGGAGAAGCCATTAGGGGTGCATTCCATCTGGGTGAATGTTAGACTAGGAAATGCTCAGCCTATGGAATGAATCTACCAGTTTGCGGATCAGCCTGGGAAGTACTGAGAGAAATTCTTGGGAATTCTATCAGTGCCTCCGATGATCTTTTCACTGGGCTTATCTCCTTTCTGAACCTGCAGGCAGCCTCTATCCCAGATTACCGGGGCCCTAATGGAGTATGGACGCTGCTTCAGAAAGGAAGAAGTGTTAGGTGAGTAACCTAGCACAGCATTCCTACCTGGTTGAACAGGGGCACATGTACCTGTCCTTGCAACTCCCCTCACCTTTGCTTCCCTTCCACCTGGCAGTGCTGCTGACCTGAGTGAGGCTGAGCCAACCCTCACCCACATGAGCATCGCCCGCTTACATGAGCAGAAGCTGGTAAGAGCCCAGGGTAGCTAGTGTCCAGCCATCCTTCAATATCCCCCTTAGATAACAAAGGCTGCAGATGCTCAAATCTTTTGTATAAAAAGGATGTAGTGTTTGTGTGTAATTTGGACATTCTCTCCTATACTATAAGTCATTTATAAAACCTAATATAATATCAGTGCTATTTAAACTGGTGTAAATGCTATGCAGATTCTTGCCAGTATGTGACCAATTCAAGTTTTGCTTCTTAGAACTTTATAGATTTCTTTCCTCCGAATATTCCCGCCACCCCTCCCCCCCCCCACCCCGGATATTTTTGCTCTTTGGTTGGTTGAATCTGCGGATGTAGAACCCTCAGATATAGAGGGCTGATTGTACTCACTGGGTCCATGACTAGGACCCGGAGGGCCACCTTGGTTCCCAGGTGACAGTTGCATACTACCTATATTAGCCGGTGGTACCCCTGATGAGCACCCACTAAGCAGTTTAGATTCTGGTTTGAGCTGCCATCTATTCCTCCTGTGTTTCCACTCCCAAGAGTAGAGGGCAGCCTGTTTGCTGAATCATCATCACACAGAGAGTCCACCTAGGCCCAGAGCTTGCGAGGGTAGCCCCTTCCTCTTGTGTTTCTCTTGCATTTTTCCACAGACCTCAGGAACCACCTAGATAACAGGGCAAACTAGTAAGAAGTCTCGAGATCCTCCACTAAGCACCTGTTGCCGAATGGGAGAGGGGTCAAACTTCTAGGACGTCAAGGACCTAAAGCATCAGTCTGGGTCCCCAGCCCCTTTTCAGCCAAGAGGAGGTGGTGCAAACGTTTGCCCTCCTGGGGGCTCCTAGTGCTTCTGAGTCGTTGGGGGGTGGGCCTGGTGCCCTCCTCATCAGAGCCTCCTGGGTCCTGCTGGGACCAGTCTGCTGCTCTGGGTTTGCCTTTGGTGCTTTGTGCAAGGTTGTAGTTTCTGCTGGGCTGGGGGCTCTGGGACTGGCAGGGTTTGGTATGCTTTGACACCTGAGTGCTGTGCCCCACTTCCTCCTGCTGACCGCTGCTGTCGCCCCTCCAGGTGCAGCATGTGGTGTCTCAGAACTGCGATGGGCTCCACCTGCGAAGCGGGCTGCCTCGCTCAGCCATGTCAGAGCTCCACGGGAACATGTACATTGAAGTGAGCGATCCCTCGGGGACTCGGGCCTGGGCAGGCCAGTGGCTCCCACTCACGGGTCCTACTTTCCTCAGGTCTGCACGGCCTGCACTCCCAATAGGGAGTATGTGCGGGTGTTTGATGTGACGGAGCGCACTGCCCTGCACCGGCACCAGACCGGCCGCACCTGCCACAAGTGTGGAGGCCAACTCAGGGACACCATCGTGCACTTTGGGGAGAGGGGGACGCTGGGGCAGCCTCTGAATTGGGAGGCAGCCACCCAGGCTGCCAGCAAAGCAGACACCATCCTGTGTTTAGGCTCCAGCTTAAAGGTATGCAGATAGCACCGTGGATGGGAACAGGGTGAACCTGGCTGCATCTGGTCAGCTCAGCCTTAGCCCCCATCTCCTGTAGCCTCCTTATCTGGGTTGTGTGTCGTCTGTCCATCTGTCCATTCCTGTAGGTTCTAAAGAAGTATCCACACCTCTGGTGTATGACCAAGCCCCCCAGCCGGCGGCCCAAGCTCTACATTGTAAACTTGCAGGTAACTGAGGTGCTCAGAGCCGCCTCCTCAGACCTGGGCCTTAGAACAGGAGAGCCAGCCATCCCTGGGACATCTGTGTTCCATAGTCATGCACTGTGGAGGTCTGGCTGAGCAGGGCCCAAGGCCAGCAGGCTGTTGGGAAGGAGTGAGGTGCTGTCCTCACTCACCTTCTCCTGTCCTCAGTGGACCCCGAAGGATGATTGGGCTGCCCTGAAGCTGCACGGCAAGTGTGATGACGTCATGCAGCTCCTCATGAATGAACTGGGCCTGGAGATCCCCTGCTACAGCAGGTGAGGGGTACAGGCACGTCCCCCACTTCCCTGCCCCTGTGTGAATGGGCCGTGTCTGTCGTCCTCTGTGAGCTGAGTGTAGAGAAAGCTCTGAGGTGTGGCAGCTGGCATCTGAGGCGTGACTGTGGCATGGTGGCCTCTGCAGGGCCCAGCCCCAGCATTGGCTGAGATGTCCTGGCTGGTGTGATTCCTGCGGGGAGAGGGAATCTGCCAGGGTATGCCTGGATGTCCCCCCTTCCCCTCAGGCAGCCTGGACGGGAAGGTGCCTTGAAGGGATGTGCTCTCAGCAACTCTGCTCTTCAGGATCTGGGTGCACTTGGCTTGGGGAACTGGAATACTTTGGGGAAGCTTAAACAAATTGTGCCTTGATACAGAATTTGTGATAATTTAGACATCGTGTGTGTATTGAGTAAAAAGTTTACACTTTCTTTCTCTGTGAATTTCCAGGGTCTTATAGGGGAAATCAATAACTTCTTTTAATCAAAGGGTTCAAGAATTAAGGATCCCTTCACCTTCTGGGCCTGGCAATTCTTGTATGTTATGTTTGTGGTGTTCTGTAATGTGGGCCTATTGTGTACTGTACTTTTTTTTTTCACATTAACTTAGCTCATTTTCTTTATCAGTGCTTATCTGTATCTTAAGTTTATAATATGTGGTTCTACATCTCAGACACATGATCTCGTCACGGTGCAGTGTTTAGGCCGCACCTCCCTAGTCAGCTTTCCTCCTGTCAAGTCCTGCCGTCTGGGAAGGGGAAGAGGGTCTGGTCTGCCTGTCCCTGGCCTTATGAGTGAAAAGTGGGGCCCAGGGTTGGCTAGTGACTCATGCTTCCTGGGGCTAGTGCCTCCCCAACCCCTGTGTGCACAGCCTCCTCGATCACCAATGAGGAGTCAGTTCTGCAGAGGCCAGGGTAGTCTGGGGCCTGGCCTTTGAGTTATTTGGGGAGCTTACCCCTTTCACAGATGTTCTGGAGCTACCACTGAGCACAGCCCAGCCATAGTTAAGACACGGGAGGGATGCAGGGTGACCTCAGTCAGCTTTCCCGTCCTGGGGCGGGTTGTGATTGTGAGGGGCTACCTGGCACACCTGACCCAGCTTTCCCTTTCCGTAGGTGGCAGGACCCCATCTTCTCCCTGGCGACTCCCCTGCGTGCTGGTGAAGAAGGCAGCCACAGTCGCAAGTCACTGTGCAGAAGCCGAGAGGAACCTGGGCCTGGGGACCGGGGTGCACCACTTAGCTCAGCCCCCATCCTGGGTGGCTGGTTTGGCAGGGGCTGCACCAAACGCACAAAAAGGAAGAAAGTAACGTAACCTGGTGCTTGACCAAGGACAATGATGGCACTTTGAAAATGGCCGGGACTCTTGTTCGGGGGCAGGTGGCACCATTAATGCCAGGACTGCCCCCTGAGAATTATCTGGGGGTGACATTTTCACCCTGACATGTTTAGCCATTTGTTCTCATGGGAAGCCCCCTTGCACTGCTGTGGTTGCCCCCTGCATGGGCCTAATGATGGAGGAGGCCTTGCTCAAGCGGCCTCTTCCTAAAGAGGTGGCAGTCACACCCTCTGTGAGAACATAACTCCAGTTATTTCACACCTGGCCAGCTAAGAGGAAGCACAAGGCTGCCTTACCTCATTCACCAGGCCAGTCTCAGGGGCATCAACCCAATTTCTACTACTTCTTACTGAAAACGTTAAGTTTATAGAAGCCTTTTTCTGTATTGAGTATGCTGCAAAGGGGTGATTTTTGAGCCTTGGCTCTCAGCAGGCCTTTTATTGTTATTAAACATCTCTGCACTGTCTTCCCCGTGTCAGCGACTACCTTCCTGAAGCGGTGGGTGGGAGCAGGCGCCTGCCGAGACTCCTGAAGAGGCGGGTGTGCCCCACGTGGTCCTGCCCCGCCCCTCTGCCAGGTGGGCGCTAAGGGATGCTGGACACAGGTCATTGGCCGGGAGCGGAGGGGCGGAACCCGGCTCGAGCGGGGCTCCCCATTGGCCGCATGTGGTGAGAGGGCGGGGCTTCGCGCGGGGGGTGGGGCGACGTTCGCCATTGGCCGAGCGAGGCGGGTGAGGTCCGCGTGACGGCGCGTGCGTGCGCGGGCTGCGGCGGCTCGGAGTCGGGAGCCGGCTGCACAGTGTCTCGCCGCTGCCACCGGGCCATGATCCGGAACGGGCACGGGGAGGCGGGCGGCGCCAAGCGGCCAGGCCCGAGGGCTAGGCGCGCCGTGCGGGTGTGGTGCGACGGCTGGTGAGCGCGGCGGGGGACGCGGGGCGGGGGCAGGGGTGCGGCGGCGACCGCTGTGGCCGCTTTCACCGGAATCGGGCCGCCGGCGAGCTCGGGGCGGCGGGCGAAAGGAGTCACAGGCTGCGGAAGAAGCCTTGGACTTGAGTTGCTGCGGGCAGCGCGGCTGAGGGTCGCTGGAGGCTTTCTGTGGATCCCTTCATGAGCGCCTTCCCTGGGTGCTCCTTTGCCCACGTTTGCCTTTAACCCGGAGACCCAGCCAGGCGGTCTCACCTGCCTGATTTGTGCACAACAGTGGCCAGAGTTGCGGCTCTAACCTTGGTGACTTTAATCATTTCAGTGCCTTAGGAACTGTCCCTCCGAGGGAGCCATGCACCCAGAATGTCTTCCCAGAGTTCTCCCTGTCCAGTCCCCAGCTTGCCCAGGACGAAACCTGGAAGTTTCTCCTGGGTGTTTGGGCAAGTGTCAGTGCAGGCATTGGCCAAGACCCTAGTGAAGCCCTCAGGCTCCTGGATCCATCTGAGGAGAGTTAAACAGTGCCAAACGGCAAGCCAGACAGTTGGAGTGGTGGTGTTAAGATAGGTTTGAGGCTGCTGGGGGACAAGAGGAAAGTGAACGTCTAGTGATACTTGCCACCTTGAATACTTCTCAGACCTTTATTTGATGAAAGCAGAGAAAGCAAGCCCAGGGCTTCAGCAGCCAGCCTGCGGGGCTGCCATACTTCTGTGCCTTCACCTGAGTCACCTTGGGGAGGGGGTGTGGCTTCCTGTCTGTGGACTCTGACCTTGGCCCTGGCCAGGCCTGGCCCCACCCCCAGCAGGCCACAGTGACTGGGGTACGGCCTGGACCCAGGACCACCCTGAATTCTGTACTATGCACCCCTCCTTCTGCCCAGCCTGTCTGATGGGCACAAGGGCCAGCCAGGTTCCTGAATTTAGACTCCCCTCTTCCCTTAGCCCAGGACCAGAGTACTGTGCTCCACAGGCTCATCTGCTGGGGCCCGGTGTGCTGTGGTGGTGTTAGCAAGTGGTGTTGAATAGAATGGTTCTGTATACCTGGTGGCCTTGGTCACCTGGAGAAGCAGGGACAGTTCCACCTACTCAGAAGGCAATACAAGGCTGGGAGGAAGCAGAGCAAGCATGAGGGTCCACCCCTGAGCCCACAGAGAAGTGGGGGTCTCCCCACCCCCGTGACAAGTGGAGCTGTGGTGCTATGTGTGGCCTTCAGCTAAGCGTTCTCTCTTTACCAGACCTGAATTTGAGGATGAATGCTCTAGAACCCCAGGTGACAGGGAGGTGGTTGTTGGTTCCAGGGAGCAAAGCCTCACTGAGTTTCCAGAAGCCATGAGGAGCAGGCAGAACTTTTAAAGCCAGCAATCGCCTTTGATCATTGGTTAGACTTCGTTATGTGTTGGCTCCAGGGACTGCATGGCTGTCTCAGGGTAGTACAGAGTCCACTGTACCCTTGAATTATCACGTTTATGTTACACCTTAAAGGGACTGCCCATGGGAGCCAAGAGCAGAGCACTGTTCCAGGTGTGGGGAGCAAGGACTGTTCTGTGCCTCACCAGCCCTCAGGGTCCCCAGACCTGTCCCTGTGCACAGCCACACTTGCTCAGTCTGACCCTGGGCCCAGGAACTGGTGATGAGAACTGAGCACCCCTCTCTCTGAAAGCCCAACTGGGACCCTGGGGCCAGTTCCTATGGTGGCTTCTTGGTGGGCATCCTGATGACACTGCAGAGGAACAAGGCTGCACCCCCAACACGGGGATGACAGCCCTGTGCTCTCCACAGCTATGACATGGTACATTATGGCCACTCCAACCAGCTGCGCCAGGCCCGGGCCATGGGTGACCACCTCATCGTGGGTGTGCACACTGATGGTAAGCCAGGCTGCTGTGCCCACCACCGCCCACCCCACTGCCCTGAGGCCCCACCCTCTGCCCCGCCCCGCCCATGCCTGTGACAGACCCCATGGGTCCTGGTGGAGGGTAGGGCCAGGCCCAGGCCATCCTCCCCATTAGCACAGCTCTGCAAGCTCACCCTAACCCCAGCCCAGGCCAGGCTGCCCATAGGTTTCCCATCTTGTATCCTGTCATGAGCTTGGGTGTAGGCGGTGTCCAGTGGATCCATTTGGGTATGCCACCCACTTCCTACCTGCTTTCTGATTCCCAAGGCCTTTGAGTACAGAGTACCCAACCATCAAAGGCAATCCGGACTATACCTGGAACTCTAATGGACTGAGGCGGGGGGTGGCATGCAGTTCTCATCAGGTACATCCCCAGCGCCTGTACCAGAGGACAGCAGGGCTGCTTGTTACTTCATGGGCTGAGGGCCCGGTCAGAGACAGCCTCCCTCCACAAGCCTTTGTGTGGCTGCAGACCCTACTCAGTGCTGGGAGGGGCCGGCAAGCCTGTGGCCAGCCCTCCGGGAGTCACCCACCTTGTCCTTTGCCCTCTTCTCTCTCCCTAGAGGAGATCGCCAAGCACAAGGGGCCCCCGGTGTTCACTCAGGAGGAGAGGTACAAGATGGTACAGGCCATCAAGTGGGTGGACGAGGTGGTGCCGGCAGCCCCCTACGTCACCACACTGGAGACTCTGGACAAGTACAACTGTGACTTCTGCGTCCACGGCAGTGAGTGGATGGGACTTGATCCCAGGGGCTGGGGACTCAAGCAGCTCAGGACCTGACCATCAGAGGGGTGTCTGGAGGTGCTGGCCGCCTTACACTTGGGGGAGCATGGAGCCCTTTGAGGGTCTGAGGAAGCTTTGGGTCCTTCTCCAGAAAGGAGTGTACACATACCGGGGCAGGCCTGGAGTGAAGGTATGGGCCTGGAGGTCTTCGTGGCTTTGGGTTAAATNCTGCGGGCAGCGCGGCTGAGGGTCGCTGGAGGCTTTCTGTGGATCCCTTCATGAGCGCCTTCCCTGGGTGCTCCTTTGCCCACGTTTGCCTTTAACCCGGAGACCCAGCCAGGCGGTCTCACCTGCCTGATTTGTGCACAACAGTGGCCAGAGTTGCGGCTCTAACCTTGGTGACTTTAATCATTTCAGTGCCTTAGGAACTGTCCCTCCGAGGGAGCCGTGCACCCAGAATGTCTTCCCAGAGTTCTCCCTGTCCAGTCCCCAGCTTGCCCAGGACGAAACCTGGAAGTTTCTCCTGGGTGTTTGGGCAAGTGTCAGTGCAGGCATTGGCCAAGACCCTAGTGAAGCCCTCAGGCTCCTGGATCCATCTGAGGAGAGTTAAACAGTGCCAAACGGCAAGCCAGACAGTTGGAGTGGTGGTGTTAAGATAGGTTTGAGGCTGCTGGGGGACAAGAGGAAAGTGAACGTCTAGTGATACTTGCCACCTTGAATACTTCTCAGACCTTTATTTGATGAAAGCAGAGAAAGCAAGCCCAGGGCTTCAGCAGCCAGCCTGCGGGGCTGCCATACTTCTGTGCCTTCACCTGAGTCACCTTGGGGAGGGGGTGTGGCTTCCTGTCTGTGGACTCTGACCTTGGCCCTGGCCAGGCCTGGCCCCACCCCCAGCAGGCCACAGTGACTGGGGTACGGCCTGGACCCAGGACCACCCTGAATTCTGTGCTATGCACCCCTCCTTCTGCCCAGCCTGTCTGATGGGCACAAGGGCCAGCCAGGTTCCTGAATTTAGACTCCCCTCTTCCCTTAGCCCAGGACCAGAGTACTGTGCTCCACAGGCTCATCTGCTGGGGCCCGGTGTGCTGTGGTGGTGTTAGCAAGTGGTGTTGAATAGAATGGTTCTGTATACCTGGTGGCCTTGGTCACCTGGAGAAGCAGGGACAGTTCCACCTACTCAGAAGGCAATACAAGGCTGGGAGGAAGCAGAGCAAGCATGAGGGTCCACCCCTGAGCCCACAGAGAAGTGGGGGTCTCCCCACCCCCGTGACAAGTGGAGCTGTGGTGCTATGTGTGGCCTTCAGCTAAGCGTTCTCTCTTTACCAGACCTGAATTTGAGGATGAATGCTCTAGAACCCCAGGTGACAGGGAGGTGGTTGTTGGTTCCAGGGAGCAAAGCCTCACTGAGTTTCCAGAAGCCATGAGGAGCAGGCAGAACTTTTAAAGCCAGCAATCGCCTTTGATCATTGGTTAGACTTCGTTATGTGTTGGCTCCAGGGACTGCATGGCTGTCTCAGGGTAGTACAGAGTCCACTGTACCCTTGAATTATCACGTTTATGTTACACCTTAAAGGGACTGCCCATGGGAGCCAAGAGCAGAGCACTGTTCCAGGTGTGGGGAGCAAGGACTGTTCTGTGCCTCACCAGCCCTCAGGGTCCCCAGACCTGTCCCTGTGCACAGCCACACTTGCTCAGTCTGACCCTGGGCCCAGGAACTGGTGATGAGAACTGAGCACCCCTCTCTCTGAAAGCCCAACTGGGACCCTGGGGCCAGTTCCTATGGTGGCTTCTTGGTGGGCATCCTGATGACACTGCAGAGGAACAAGGCTGCACCCCCAACACGGGGATGACAGCCCTGTGCTCTCCACAGCTATGACATGGTACATTATGGCCACTCCAACCAGCTGCGCCAGGCCCGGGCCATGGGTGACCACCTCATCGTGGGTGTGCACACTGATGGTAAGCCAGGCTGCTGTGCCCACCACCGCCCACCCCACTGCCCTGAGGCCCCACCCTCTGCCCCGCCCCGCCCATGCCTGTGACAGACCCCATGGGTCCTGGTGGAGGGTAGGGCCAGGCCCAGGCCATCCTCCCCATTAGCACAGCTCTGCAAGCTCACCCTAACCCCAGCCCAGGCCAGGCTGCCCATAGGTTTCCCATCTTGTATCCTGTCATGAGCTTGGGTGTAGGCGGTGTCCAGTGGATCCATTTGGGTATGCCACCCACTTCCTACCTGCTTTCTGATTCCCAAGGCCTTTGAGTACAGAGTACCCAACCATCAAAGGCAATCCGGACTATACCTGGAACTCTAATGGACTGAGGCGGGGGGTGGCATGCAGTTCTCATCAGGTACATCCCCAGCGCCTGTACCAGAGGACAGCAGGGCTGCTTGTTACTTCATGGGCTGAGGGCCCGGTCAGAGACAGCCTCCCTCCACAAGCCTTTGTGTGGCTGCAGACCCTACTCAGTGCTGGGAGGGGCCGGCAAGCCTGTGGCCAGCCCTCCGGGAGTCACCCACCTTGTCCTTTGCCCTCTTCTCTCTCCCTAGAGGAGATCGCCAAGCACAAGGGGCCCCCGGTGTTCACTCAGGAGGAGAGGTACAAGATGGTACAGGCCATCAAGTGGGTGGACGAGGTGGTGCCGGCAGCCCCCTACGTCACCACACTGGAGACTCTGGACAAGTACAACTGTGACTTCTGCGTCCACGGCAGTGAGTGGATGGGACTTGATCCCAGGGGCTGGGGACTCAAGCAGCTCAGGACCTGACCATTAGAGGGGTGTCTGGAGGTGCTGGCCGCCTTACACTTGGGGGAGCATGGAGCCCTTTGAGGGTCTGAGGAAGCTTTGGGTCCTTCTCCAGAAAGGAGTGTACACATACCGGGGCAGGCCTGGAGTGAAGGTATGGGCCTGGAGGTCTTCGTGGCTTTGGGTTAAACTCTGTTCTCTCGTGCATGTCACGCCTTAGATGACATCACGCTGACCGTAGATGGCCGGGACACCTACGAGGAAGTGAAGCAGGCCGGAAGGTACAGGTAAGCTCTAGCTGCCAGTTGGCCCACCTTTAGAGGAGTGGGTTTCCTGGGGCCCCTCGAGCGCCTTGTGCTCGTGAGGGCAGTGTCCAGGCTGCAGCCTGTGCTTCCTGTGACTTGTGAGGGTGTGGCGCGATGGCTGGGGCCGCCATGCACCTGGGTCACCCAGTATGGGAGCCACTTGGCCCCAGGTGGCTGCAGAGCAGTGGAGACATGGGGTTTGACTGGGGAGCTAGTTTTTATGAGTAACTCTTGAAAAGGCCTCATGGCCAGCAGCTCGAATTGGGCAGTAAGGCCTGAGATTCCCTTGGCAGAGTGTAGTTAGGCAGGACCTAGGCGTTAGCAGGCCTTACAGGATCAGAGCCACTTCCTCGGATGGTCTGTGAACTTGAGGCTTGATAATCCTGTTCTTCTGTCCAGTCATGTCGTTTGGTTGATAAAATGACTGTGGTCCCTCCACCCTCTGAGTCTTGGTTTTCTATCCTGGCCAAGAATAGCGAGGAAGTGCATGGTCTATGCACAGCAAGGCCTCCAGGGATAGACCATGGTAGATTCAGCCACAAGCAGAGTTGTCCTTACTCTTGGGTGGGGCAACTTAGGTGCCCTTAGGAGGCAGCCTTGTACGTGTGTCCCGGGATGAGAGCCCCAACCCTACCTCTGTCCCCAGAGAGTGCAAGCGCACCCAGGGCGTGTCCACCACAGACCTCGTTGGCCGCATGCTGCTGATGACCAAGGCCCATCACAGCAGCCAGGTGAGAGTGGGACTGGGAGGGAGGGATCGCCTACCCTAGCCTTGCCCCTCCGAGGGCACTGGAACAGCAAGCTTTGGGGTCCTGGGGTTGGCTGCGTCTGGAGGGCCAGGCCTCTCACCCCTGTACCCTTCTGTGCAGGAGATGTCCTCCGAGTACCGGGAGTATGCAGACAGCTTTGGCAAGGTGAGCGTCACCTGTACTGTCTGGGCCACTGCCTGACCCCCAGGCCACCCCCTGGGGAAAGGGGGTCTCGCTCGCTACCCTGCTCCCTGCTTTCTGGGTACTGACCGCCAATCTTGCTGGCTGGCCGGTCCCAGTGGCCACTGTGTGAATGAGGGTTCTCTAACCAGGTGGCCTGGTCCTCTCTCCTTCTGTAGCCCCCTCACCCGACACCCGCCGGGGAGACACTTTGCTCAGAAGGCTCCTCCCAGGTGACCAGACGGTGGCCTCAGGGTGCCAGGTCCCCACGAGGGCTGTGTCCACTGGCCTCTTCCTGGCGGGTGCTGTTGGCTGCAGTGCCTGCTGTGGCCACAGGGCAGGACCCCAGTCCCGCCAGCCACAGGTGCCCTGCCCACCAGGGTCTTGGTGTGGACCAGGCAATGCCAGCCGGCCCTCAGCATCCGTGCCTGAATTGCCTGCCTGGGAGCAACAGCAGAGCGAACAAGCGAGCGGCAGGCAGCGGCTAGGGGTTTGGAGTCCTGGCTGTCGCCCCTGTACCTGCTCCCTCCACCCCACACCTGTGCCTCCCAGAGCAGATGGACAGGCGGGTGTGGGCAGGCCCAAGGGTGGTCACAGGCAAAGGACATGCCTGCAAGGCTTACGTCACTGACCAGTCTGTTGTTGGCTTGCAGTGCCCTGGGGGCCGGAACCCCTGGACAGGGGTGTCCCAGTTTCTTCAGACATCCCAGAAGATCATCCAGTTTGCTTCGGGAAAGGAGCCCCAGCCTGGGGAGACGGTCATCTATGTGGCTGGCGCCTTTGACCTGTTCCGTATCCTCTGGGATTGGGTGGGGTTTGTCTCTGCCCAGGTCTTCTGTCTGTTCCTCCACATCCTCCCCAGTGGGCCCCAGGGCCCCAAGGGGCCTCCCTGACTCTCGAGGACCCTGAGCTGGGGTGGGGTGCAGGGACACAGCCATTGGCAGGGAGAGGCGTGAGCAGGCGGGTGGGAGGGGACCTCACTGAGCCCCTGTTCTGTGGATGGCTGCTCTATATTGATTCCTCGCTCCTTAACCTGGGCGCAGACATTGGGCATGTGGATTTCCTGGAGAAGGTATATGGCCTGGCCGAGAGGCCCTACGTCATCGCTGGCTTGCATTTTGACCAGGTCTCACCCTGGGGCATCTGATAGTGTGGGGACTCTGGAAGGGCTCCCAGGGATGGGGTTGGGCACAAGTGAGGAAGAGGTGGTGAGCTTGGGCCTCTGCCCAGGGAGAAACCCAGGGAGGGCCTCCCATCAGGGCCTCCCCATACTGGCAGACATCCCTGAGGGATTTTTGGGAGGGAGCACAGCTTCACACACACAAACACACTGGCCCCAAGGTTGCCAGCTGACTCAACCTTGCTCTGGCTCTAGGAGGTCAACCACTACAAGGGGAAGAACTACCCCATCATGAACCTGCATGAGCGGACCCTGAGTGTGTTGGCCTGCCGGGTAAGAGCTGGTAGGCGGACCAGCAGCCTGTCCTTCCCAGGCTGGAGCTGCTCCTCCCCATCACCCCACCCCCCACCCCCCCAGAACCCTC
>SJYW01052367.1:300444-320207 GCA_006410735.1 Raphicerus campestris
AGGCGCTGAGCGACAGGAAGACGTCGGCCTTGCACTGGAAAGTGGCACCTCCGTCGGGGAGCGGCTCGCAGCTCTGCAGGTTGGGAGTGACCTCCTCGACGCACACGGCCTGGGGGCGAGATGGGATGGATAAGGGGGCGCCCACACCCTCCAGCGCTCCGCACTCAGCAGCGCCCATTACTCACGAGACTCCGCAGGTTGGGGCGCATCTCCCGGAAGGTGCCGGCCCCTCCAAGGGATCGCGTGCCCCCGCGGGGCTCAGAGCGCCGTGCATACGGTGACCTGTGGAAGCCGGACAGCAGACCCGCGGCGCGGCCCACGGAGTAGTACCCCGGCCCCGCCGTCGGTTTGTACCACGCGAGGCCGGGGGACGCCAGCAGTAAGCACAGCGCCAGAGCGGCGGCCACCAACATCGCAGGCCCGGCCATGGGGGACTTGGTGGCAGCGGGGCGGCGGACTCGGTGGCAGCGGGCGGCAGGGTGCGGAACGGCAGCACCCGCGCCTTATATCTGCGGCGGGGCGGGGCGGGGCGCGAGGGCGGGCGCCGGGATGCACGGGCCTCCGCATCCTAGAGGGAGAAGCCCGCGCGGGGTTTAGAGCCTTTTGTCCAGAGCTTGAGGGCGATGCGACGCCCCCTTCCTCCCCACCCATGCCCACCTCCCCGTTTCTGGCCCACTCAACTCTTGCTGGGAGGCAGACCCCGGGCCCCTCCCACAGACCTTAGTCCCGACTCAGTGGGAGTGTTGCAGAGCCCTCAAGGAGTCCAACGGTGCCCCAACCCCGAGTCACCTCCCGGGGACTGTACCCTGTTTCCCGGAGACAAGGAGCAGTTGTCTCCCTGTACCCCGGGGACAAGGAGCAGTTCCCACCCTAAAGGGAGCTGACCAGAGGACCCGGTTTCTGGAGGAGGCACTGAAATCTAAGAGGGCTGGGGGATGGGGAGGGGCAGAGGTGGGTTTCACACCTATGGGAGAAGTTTTACACCACTGATCTGGTCCTCAAACAGAACTGGAAGGATGGCTCACCGGACAGATGAGGAGGGGAGGCCAGGGGAGAGCCGTTGCAGAGGTGGGTGCTGTGACCCTGTGCCACTGTGGCAGAGGAAGAGCTGAGATGATTATGGAGCATGAGAGGAACTGGCAGAGCCCTTGAGCTTCCTGGGAGGGAGCCAATGGCTGGGCTCTGGGTGTGTGCTGGGCCTGGCAGGCAGCTCTGTGTCCCGCTTGAGGGGACCACACAGGCCCTGGGAGGACCAGGCTAGAACCCAGTAAGGAATGGAGAGAAGCCCACCTGGCAGTGAAGTGGGAGTGGCCTGCCTAGAGGACTGTATGACCTGTGGCAAGCTCTAGACTTCTGGGGTGAGGCCGGTGCGCCAGGGCTAAAAGCCTGGAGGCTCAGTTCATGGCCTGGCACCCTAGGCATGTGGGTACTTCCTGTCACAAGGGAGAATTCCCCAGGGAAGGCACAACTCCAGGGAGGGAAGGCGAGCAGGGGTAGGCCAGATGGAGGCCGGGCCACCCTGTGGGATCCTCTGCAGCTGCCACTGCCCACTTTCCAGCGTGGGCTGGCCTTCCTACTGGTCTGTGAACTCAGTGACCATGGATCCAGACATGCTGCAGACAGGCATTTAGAATTCAGTTACTGCTTAAGAGCCCAAGAGCTAAATGGGAGCACCCAGGAGGCTGAGTCCAAGAGCCCAAGACGGAGGACACACAGCAGGTGACATGAGGCCTACTCAGCTGCCCCTCCTCCTGCTCACATTTTCCAAACACCCTGGCCATGTGCCTTCCCAGGACAGACACCAGCACAAGGGCCCTGGCAGCTGGGTTTCTGGGCAAGGAGCATATGACCTCCAGATTCCGTGAGGGTTCCTTCCCTCTGGGCACAGTGGCCCAGACCATGTACTGCCCTGCCTTCTCCCCTGGGGACTGATGCTCAGAAACCAGCTACCCACTAGGCAGAAGGCGTTACAGGGACACAGGGCAGTGACCCCAGGTGCAGGGGGAGGTCATCAAGAATAGACCGGAAGGAGCCCACGCTCACAGGACATGCAGCCTACAGTGGTTGCAGAAGGGTGGTTGCAGAAGTGGTTGCAGCTTCTGGATGCAGAAGCTGCTCAAAATCCTAGGGCTGGGTTCCTTGCCCCCGCCCTGGCAGGGGTGGTGGGGGGGGCGCTGAGGTGGAGCAGAGGTGCCCGAAAGATGTCCCAAGGGCTGACTTCCCTCAGACACACGTCCTGATGTCAAGGACATTGGCCCTGACAAGGAGCTGGGAGAAAGGGACTGAGGCCACGGAACACAGCCGCCTTGACAAAGCCCTCTTAGCACAGCCAGCACTTGGGAATAGCCTTCCAGAGGGAGGAAGCATGGCAGTGCCTGCCAGGGTCCCAGCGACCACCCTGAAGAGGGGGGCCCCGGCCTCTCTACCCCACCAGGCTCTTCCAACCCGAGCCCACTCCTCCCACCCTGGCTCCTCTGGCTGATCCCTGGCTTGTAAACCCAGGGGTGTGACTCAGGGCCTTTCGGCATCGCATTGGGATGTTTATTCATGAGTTTTCATACTGGCGCACACCGAGGCTGCCTCAGTACCAAGAAAACAAGCAACTGGAGCCTCCGGCCAGGCTTAGGTGGTTTAATGAGTTTTATTTATTTCATAAAATGTCAACGTTGTGATGGGAGAAAACAAACACAGCTCCAGTCCTCATTTCAACCCTGTCAGAGCCCAGAGGAGACTGTCCCCATGGAGGAGACAGCCACCCAGAGCCACGGTAGGGGTGAGGCCGTCTCAGGGTGAGGGCGGGGGCGTCGGGCAGCGCGAAGGGCCTCACTCCTTGAACTTCCACTCCTGGCGGCACATGGGGCAGTGCTGCTGCACCTGCTGCGCGTTCAGCCACTTGAGGATGCAGTGCATGTGGAAGCAGTGCGAGCACTGGCCCCACACCAGCGGGCAGTCGTCACCCGGCACCTTGCCTGCGGGAGGGACGAGAGGACCAGTGAATCACCCGCAGCACAGCACAAGTCTGATGGGGGAAGCATGCCCAGGGCGGCCTCAGGGCTCAGAGAGGACAGGAATCTGGAAGGAAACCACAGACTCGGCCAAGCCGCAGCCTCTACATGAACCTCTGCAAAGACCACCTGGGCTGCTCCCACCTCCACGCGGGAGCTCAGCAGCAAGAAGAGCTCTGGCTGGGCCTGAACCCCCGTCCACTGGCCTCCCAGGGCCTGGGCCCATCTGCAGACACACCGCAGCTCTGCCATTTGGCACCTGTGATGCCAAGAAGGTTACATCAGTGTGTCAAGGCGCCTGCACAGGTGACCTGCCTCTGAGAGGCAAACCATTCCTCTTGATCAAGGTGAGGTGAGCCAGGGCCTTAGAAACTAGATATCACCATCCCCAGGCATTAGGGACCCAGTTCAGTACCAGGGAGCAGGTCGGGGACACAGGGGCTTATGGCCCAGCCCATCAGCCACTGGGAGTGACGTGGCACTGCCTCCTGTTTCCTCCCCATTTCTATCCTACTTGAGGTCCAGAGAAGCTGGTGCTGGCCCTCCAGCCCACACACCTGCACGTGCTACCACTGTGAAGAGGGCCTGGCATCAAGAGAAACAAGTCTGATTTTTAAGAATCTAGAAAACCCCATCACGCAGCTGGTGCCGGCAGAGCACAATGTCCTCCCCCAGCAGGTAGGTCCCCATGAGCAGCGGTAGCTGCAGCTTGCTGCCTCCACCCTCTAGGGGGGGCCACTCCCCCAAAGCATTGCCACAGGGCCCCTTGTGCCTATCAAGCGTGAGCCAAATCCACAAGTCACTAGGGCACACAGTGCACCAGCCAGATAAGCTGGGGTGAACAGGAGACATCTTGTCCACGAAGTAGTTCCTAAGTGCTGGCCTGGTCACCTGTGATCCTGGTCTTCTCTCTTGACACCAGACACACGGACAGGTGACTGTACAATGTGTTAAAGAGATAACACCACGGTGAAGCCACATGACAGTGCTCTCAAGACCTAATGGAGCACCTGCTCTGAGCTGCACAAGGAGCTGGAAATCTGACCTGAGCGTTTGTCCAAACCTCACAGTGCTCCACAGTCTCTACCACCCCACCGACATCCCAGGGACAGACAGGAGGCCACGTGACTCACGAGGGCGGCTGCCACTGCCTGAAGGGAGCATACCAACCAGGAGGCTGGTGGGGGTGCCAGGTCTTAAATATCCTTCAATGGCTGCCGAAAACCTGCACCTCCTTCCCAGTTCGGGAGCAGTCCTTGCCCCACAGTGGTACATTCACCCTATGGAGTCAGACAGATGGGCACTGCCATCTTCTTACTCTCTTGTTTGGGGCAGTGTTTCTCAATCTTTTTTTTTTTTTTTTTTAACTTTTTATTTTGTATTGGGGTATATCCGATTAACAACACTGTGATAATTTCAGGTAAACAGTGAAAGGACTCAGTTATACATATACATGGATCCTTTCTCCCCACCAAACCACCAATCTTTTAAAAGTAATCCTCTCTAAAACAAAACATCACTCCTTTTCTGAATCTTTTATGACAAAACAATCAAAAAACAATTTACTTGGCAAATACAAAACTATCTAGCTCACTCTGTTTCCCAGGCCAGGGTTGGGGGCAAGGTGGATGGCCCTGTGCCAGGAGCCCACAGGGTGTGACACCTGATTTCTCTTGGTTCCCACCCCCACCCCGCCCCTACCCAGGGTCTTTCCCACCTCAGCAGAACGCCGCTGGGAATCACCCCTAACACATTAGAGCCCTTACAAATAGAGGATGCAAGAGGAATGCGCAAAGGCCAGCTAGCCTATTGGTAGGGGTACCCTAGCCATCATCACGTCCATTCGTGGGGAATCTGACACCACCTTCCATGCTGATAGTGACTCATGCTAAGCGTTGGTGGGATCCTCTCCATAAGACTTTCACTCACAAAGCCCTGAGACAAGGATCGGGTTTATCACAGTCTGAGTCACTCTGGATTTTTCGTAGGAATTCCATCTCAGTAGAGAAATCCAGCATCACTTGATCTGTATAGAAGGCACCCTGGGCTGACCAAACACTTTGATCATTACAGCTGGCTCACAACCCCCAAGTCCAAAGTTCAGCCTCAACCCCCCTCTTCCCAGCACCCAGCATACCTCAGCCCACCCTACACACTGGGTTCCACAAGCCGCATGCAACCCCTGGTGCCATCTTTGACACACAGGCTCACTCACCCACACTGGGTCAAGGGCATGACCACATAAATGCTACCCTAGGACTTTTCTTTTCAGAAGCCACATCTGCTGCTGAGAAAGTTGCAAGTACCTACCCATAACCTGTGTTGTACCTTTGAGAAAGGGTGGTTTTAGGATTTCCCTGGTGGTACAGTGGATAGGAATCCACCTGCCAATGCAGGAGACACGGGTTCAATTCCTGGGCCTGGAAGATTTCACATGCTGCAGAGCAAGTGAACCCAAGCAATGCAACTACTGAAGCCTGTGCGCCTTGACTGTGCTCCGCAACAAGAGAAGCCACAGCAACTAGAGTAGTGCTGCCTCAACTAGAAAAAGCCTGCATGTAGAAACAAGACCCAGCTGAACCAAAAAAAAAAAGGGGGCAGTTTAAACGGATTAAACCAAGCCAGACGTTGAGCTTCTATTCTCTCTCCCTTTACATAAAACCTCATCAAGTAGAACCAATCACTGATTTCCTAAGATTATATCCCAGCCTGATTAAATCAGGATGGATTAGCCCATAGGTGATGAGATTTCCTCTCCCAGATGGAAAGATTTAAAACTAGGATAAAATTATATTTGCACTAAAATCAATTATTTGAATTGCACTGTAAGAAGCAAAGATCTAGTACTATTTTGATGTTCATGGCCCCAAAGGACAGCCCTGGTCATTGACTTCTCAGTGGTCCCCAAATCTTACTTCTCTCTCGGGAACACCTTTGTTCCCTAGGCAAAGCCTTAAGATCCTTCCTACTGCTTCTGGTTCACTTGTGTCTGACTAAAAACTAAATTCACTGCTGTGAAAATCTCCTTTTGACCCAAATACTTTCACTTCACAGAACACACTAGAGACAAAGGAACAATGCAAAAGACACCGCAAAGATGAAATCTGATAAAACCTGAGGTCAGGCATTTTGCAAGCAACATGTTCTGAAAGAATCAGATGTCTACCGGGAATTCCCTGGCGGTCCAGTGGTTAAGAATCTGCCTTCCAATGCAGGGGATGTGGGTTTGATCCCTGGTCTAGGAACTAAAATCCCACATGATACAAGACAACTGAGCCCATGCAACACAACTGGAGAGAAGCCTGCTCAATGCAATGAAGGTCCCTATGCAGCCAAAAATAAAGAAAAATAAAAACAAATAATTTGATGTCTAAAACGCGATAGAGAAGTTGAAGCAAAACTATTCTAGATTAAGTAGTAAAGGCGGGGAGTGATCACACCTTAGGTCTTGGCTCACACCACCCAACAGTAAAAAAGACATTTGAGGACAACTAAAGAAATCTGAACAAGGACTGGGAATGAGGAGCAACAATGAGGAAATATGTTGTCTAAAGTGACAACAGTGCTGGGTAAAAATCAGCACTGAAGTAGGGCATCACATTTAGCATTCGCTATGGCTTCCCCGGTGGCTCAGTGGTAAAATGGTGAAAAAAAACCCTGCCTGACAATGCAGGAGATATTTAGCATTTACTTTAAAACAGCTGGGCAAAACCAACCAGATATGAAAACGTGTTATTCATCATTTATGTGCTGCATTGAGGGGGAAACCTTGTAGCATTACATTTTTTTGACTTGAAATTTTCAAATAAAATGTCTTAACACATTTTTGTGTTCCACGTGTCTCATAGTGACTTTTATCAGGATAGGAAACTGTGCTCTTTTCCTTACAAAACTTTTGACNAACAAGGACTGGGGATGAGGAGCAACAATGAGGAAATATGTTGTCTAAAGTGACAACAGTGCTGGGTAAAAATCAGCACTGAAGTAGGGCATCACATTTAGCATTCGCTATGGCTTCCCCGGTGGCTCAGTGGTAAAATGGTGAAAAAAAACCCTGCCTGACAATGCAGGAGATATTTAGCATTTACTTTAAAACAGCTGGGCAAAACCAACCAGATATGAAAACGTGTTATTCATCATTTATGTGCTGCATTGAGGGGGAAACCTTGTAGCATTACATTTTTTTGACTTGAAATTTTCAAATAAAATGTCTTAACACATTTTTGTGTTCCACGTGTCTCATAGTGACTTTTATCAGGATAGGAAACTGTGCTCTTTTCTTTACAAAACTTTTGACAGGATCTTTGTACAAATATGGGCCCAAATAGGCTGGCTTTTCTCTGTCAACTTTTCTTGGGAAGAGGAAACCAAACCCCAGAAACCCTGTGCGAGTACTTCTGGGGACACGCCAAGGCCAGATGATCGGCAGAGCTCGAGAGACAGCGGGCAGGGGACACTCACAGTCCGGGCAGCAGCCGTTGAAGGCCATCCGGCAGATGCCGCAGTTCTCGTCGTTGGCTACCCAGAGCCAAGTGGCCACGCCGTTCCAGCATTTGATCTTCACCTTCATGGCGCGAGGAGCCTGCGAGGAGGGAAGAGACCACCCGGCTGTGCTAAGTCTGCAGAGCTACGGCACCTGGAAGCCAAAGAAGGGGTCGCCCCGAGGGTCCAGCGTAGGCGGTCCAGCGTAGGTCCGCCGAAAAGCAGTAAGAGCTGTCTGCAAGGGGGCTGGGGCGGGGACCGGGTCCTCGGGAGGACCGGTGTTGGTCCTTCGCCAACACCGCACTTCTGCCTCGGCGTCCGCAGAAGGGCTCGTCGGCTTTCTTTAACAACCGCAGAAACGCGCCGTGCGCTACTTCCGAAAGGGCTGACGGGGCTGAGAGATGGAGACGCAAGCCCGCTCCCTACGAGGTCACCCCGGAAACAACCCTGGCGCACTCACTCCCGCCGCGGGACTAAGGTGCGGGTTCCTGGCGCCGTGGGGGGAGGGGCAAGGGAGAGGCGCCACGCTCGGCCACGCCCCCAACGGCCGCGCCCCCGCCGATTTAATCGCGCGCGGCACCACCCGCCTTCAGTTGGCAGCGCCGGCCCCGCGCGGGAAGGTACATAAACGCCTGTGGCCGCGGCTCGGCACTTCTCTGAGGCGCCCGCCGAGCTCCTTGGTTCTGCGCGCACGCGCGGCCTCGCCCCCTGAGACGCCGAAGGCCCGCAGCCAATCCGCGGTCGCTCCGAGGACGCGGCACCGGAAAACCCCCGAGCGGCGCTGGAAGTGACGCGCCGACGTGCTGACGCGCGGGCTCGAGCCGAGGCCGATTCCGCGCCCGCCATGGCCGACAAAATGGATATGTCTCTGGACGACATCATTAAGCTGAACCGGAGCCAGCGAGGCGGCCGCGGCGGGGGCAGGGGCCGCGGCCGGGCCGGCTCCCAGGGTGGCCGCGGCGGCGGGGCCCAGGCCGCCGCGCGAGTGAACCGAGGCGGCGGACCCATTCGGAATCGGCCGGCCATCGCCCGCGGCGCGGCGGGCGGCGGCGGCAGGAACCGGCCGGCGCCCTACAGCAGGGTGAGTGTGGAGACCGGGTGGCGGGCCGCGGCGAGGAGCGAACCGGCAGGGCGGCGCATAGGCGACCGGCGGGCCGTCCGGGCGGCCGACCGACTGACCGACTGGGCTGGGGGGCGCGGGCGCCGGCCAGTTCGGCTGGCGGGAAGGTCGCACGCCTGCCGGGCACCAAGGCGGAGACTCTGGCGGCCTTTGTCTTAACAGGGCGCCCGGCCTCACGGCGCTGGGGGCTGAGGGGCCGTTGGCGCGGCCGCCCCGGTGGCGGGAAGTTGGTTGGAGGGAACCGAGAAGTTGCGGGACCTGTGGCCGTGGCGGCCGGGTACGGCCTGACGCGGGCGAGAGGCGGGGGCTGCGGGTCTCTGTCAGCGCCTGCCTCCCCGCCGAGATGGGGGAGGCTCTTGCTGTGGCCATGAGGACGAGGGCGAGCCCTGGAGTGAGACTCACAGATCTTTTTCTGTTCTTGTGTTTTCTTTTCCCTCAGCCGAAACAACTTCCTGACAAATGGCAGCATGACCTTTTCGATAGCGGTTTTGGGGGTGGTGCCGGTGTGGAGACCGGTGGGAAACTGCTGGTGTCAAATCTGGATTTTGGAGTGTCCGACGCTGATATTCAGGTAAGGGACTGGAGTTTCTTGGTGGGCGGGTCACTCCGCACGGAATTGGTTGTGGCGTTTGGGACTTGGCCCTGAATCCCCCACACACACCTTGGGACGACAAGCTCTCCCAGGCACCGAAGGGCCAGCCACTGTTCCCTGTGAAGGGCTCCAGGAATGCAGAGCAGAGGTTGAGCTAGAGTTGAAAGCCTGACCAGTGTGTCAGTTTGTGTTGGAAGACAAGGCCCCGGCTTAGTCTGGGGCGCTGCTGTTCTTCCTTGCTAAAACATGTTCTGTAGATGAAGGCACTGTGCCCAAGCTCTTCTGACAGAAGCTTGGTTGAATGTGCTCCGTTTCTGTTATTGGAAGAGCTAGGCTACTTGTTTTCTTTACATTTTGCTTGTTTTAATGGTTTGTTGGGAGGAGAAAGTACTGCCTTTGTAGAACTGACAGAGCACAGACCAAGATGGTGCCAGTGCCACTTGGCTCCATTTGCCTTAAGCCCTTACTTGGAATTTCATCCCCTGTCTTCTCACTTATCCTCACCCCCTGGGTTTTGTTAGTGGCATGATTCTCAAACATCTTTGGTTGAAGCTTCTTTTTTTTTTTGCCTCTCTCTCTTTCCTCCCCTTTTTCTTTTTTTCCTTTTCTTTCTTTTTTTTTTGGTTGAACCCTAAAGGCCTTTAAATTTGCTGCCTAAAATGGTTAACTGATGACATCTTGGGGGTCAGTCCAGGAGATGGCTGGGCAGGGTACTGGGCCTTCCTGGGTTCAATTTCCCAGAGCCCAGCCATTTACTTTGCCTTGGGAGGACAGAGCAAGGCCAGTGAGCACTCACAGTGTCTCAACACTTTTTTTAAGGTGGTTTCTGGCATCCACTGGAAACCGCTTTTGGTGAACTCCACTTCCCGCTGTGTGCCTGCGGCCGGAGTAGCCCCACACTCTGGGTTCCCTCTCCAACTCCCAGCCTGCCTGAGGTCAGGGCAGTTTCCATGGCAGCGCTTGACTTCAGGCTTTGCGGCAGGCTTGAGTAGGAGGAGAGGGAAAGGTGAGCCAGAATCTGCCCTGGGGGAGGGGCTGGGTCAGGGCTCCCAGTCAGAGGGCCCTTGGAGCTGGTCCACAAGTGGATAGAGCCCCTTGCTCTGTGATCTTGGCCTTGGCTGCTTCTTGGCACAGTCCTTGGGTGTGTTGTAAATATTCCTTTGTTGAAGAAGATAGCAACTTAATCTTTGCCCTTCATTGGTGGGCTTTGTGATCCTTCACCTGCATCGTGGTATAGATGTCAGGTTCCCAAGTGGGCAGGAGCCCTCGGGCCCAGCTGCTCCAGGAAATTGCTGTCCCACCTGTCCCATCCCATACCCCAGGTCCCACCGCCACTGCCCTGCCCCACCACATGTATGTCTTCCTCCCAGGGAAATACCCCAAAGCAGTTTACACTTCCAGGGAGTGTCCCTGGGCCACCAGAAGAAAAATTGCTTTGCTAACAACTGCTCTTTCTGACTCTCAGGAGCTCTTTGCTGAATTTGGAACTCTGAAGAAGGCGGCTGTGCACTACGACCGATCTGGCCGCAGCTTAGGAACAGCTGATGTGCACTTTGAGCGGAAGGCAGATGCACTAAAAGCTATGAAACAGTACAACGGCGTTCCTTTGGATGGTGCGTTTGGGATTGGACCCAGAAAGGCTGCAGCGCTATAGCTAGTTTGCGGAGCCAGAGGCTGGCCCCATCCCTGCAAGAGTAGGGTCCCCTCTGCTTGGGGACACTTTGTGTTCGCCCCTTTGTCTCTCTTCCACACTGCCACCTCTCATGCTGCCCCACACATCTGGACCAACCTCTTCTGAATCCCCATCCAGCAAGCTACATCCCTCCCCTCCTTCAGCTCCTTCCGGAAGATTCACTTCTGTAAAGCCTTCTCAGAACCACCATAGTACAACTCTTGAGTGCGGGGCTGTAGTCGTAAAGACAAAGGTACCTTTCTGCTCCTGGGCACCCCGGACGCCCGACAGACACCCACCTGCACTGGATGAGAAGGAGCGAGGAGGCGCTGGTGGGACTGTTCTCCCACCAGCATTTCCAGGCTGTCCTCTCGTCGGGAGCATCGAGATGCAGTGTCCCTTTCCAGTACTTGCATGGAGGCCAGGGTGCTGCCCCTAGCAGGCTTCAGAGTCCTCTAACAGGAGCTGGCCCTCTTGTGTTCTCTGCCACAGGCCGCCCCATGAACATTCAGCTCGTCACCTCACAGATTGACACGCAGCGGAGACCTGCACAGAGGTGAGTTCCGGGGCCTCTCTAGTCAGGGCTGGCCTGTGGGGTGTCTCCTCACGCTGCGGTCTTCCCACGCATGTGAGCAAAGTTTCCTTTTCTTGCTAGTGTAAACAGAGGTGGGATGACTAGAAACCGTGGTTCAGGAGGTTTCGGTGGTGGTGGTGGCACCCGGAGAGGCGCCCGTGGAGGCAGCCGGGGCAGAGGCAGAGGCACCGGCAGGAGTTCAAAGCAGCAGCTTTCTGCAGAGGAATTAGATGCCCAGCTGGATGCTTATAATGCAAGAGTAAGTCACAGAGGAGGGCTGGGTGAGGGCCAGTCCCAGACCAGCTGGAGGAGGGCCTCATTTTGAGTGAGCACCTCTCTTCCTCTGTTTCAGATGGACACCAGTTAAACAGACCAGCAAATCCGTGCATGGACCAGGACCCAGAAGTCTCGTCCGTGCTCCCTGGCGGGAGGGGGTGACAGACTGGGGCTGTGTGGCCAATGATGGATTTGTTTCTTTTATGTTTTAAAATAGGATTTAAAATTCATGTAAAGGTTTCTTTTTCCTTTTTTTTTTTTTTAAATTCTGAAACAGACCTGTTTTGTACTGAGTTATTTTTGGGATAACTTTTACTGGTTGTTGTTGTGGAGAAGGTGGCGTTTTCACCTTTGCCATAATAAAATAGAAATGTGTGTAGAACTGGAACTGTTTAATTCATCCCATTCTCAGAGTCCTCACCTGGACCAGAATGCTGGTGTGATCTGGTAGGCGGGAGGGACGTGGGATCTGAGGAGGAAATGAGGCAGGCCTTCCGGGCACATGGCACCTGGCCTGTGGGTTGGAGTTCGGCAGGAGGATGCTGGCTGCCATGCTGTTCCCACAGATCCAAACCCCTTTTTCTCACCCCATTATCCCCCCTAGGTGGGAGGATGTGGAGCAGTGGTCCTCCACATGCAGCCACCTGTTCATTGCCTATACTGCAAGGTGAGGAGCGGGGCAAGGTGGGGTGCCCTGTGCTTTTGGCTGATTTCAGGTGACCCTCTGCTTTTCAGTAAGCTGTCCATGTTTATCATAGCTTTTCTTCTAGGGAGTCTTTCAACATCAGAGCTGTTGGGTTGAGCTGTTCCTTTGTTTCTCGTGCTCTGGTTCTCAGAAATCTGCGTTTAGTAGTTGTGACTTTGCAACATAATCCCTGTGTGTTTTTCATCTTTTGTGTCATGAAGGAAAGATCACTGTATTCGGCGGTGTTTTCTTAATTATGTACTTGGAGATGTAGCTAGTGGGAGCTGTGGTAGAATCTCCTACAGGGAGAGAGAGACCCACAGGGAACGGCGGGGGGGGGGGCAGACACTGGTGCCCATCTGGACCCCTCCTGGGACAGACTAGAGCAGGATGGTCATGTTACTTGCCCAAATGTTAGTGTGACCTGTCGTGCAGTTCCTATGGTTCAGGAGGAGCCTGAAGGCTCCCTGAGGTGTAGGGCATGGACATCTCTTTGGGCCTCCCCTCCTGAGGATCTGCCTTTGAGCCACTCAGTTATGCCTACAACCCAGCTAGAGGGAAACTGGAAAATTCTTAAAGAGATGGCCCACCTTACCTGTCTTCTGAGAAACCTGTACGCAGGCCAAGAAGCAACAGAACCAGACATGGAAAAACAGACTGGTTCAGAATTGAGAAAGGAGTACCGTCAAGGCTGTATGCTGTCACCCTGCTTATTTAACTTACCTGCAGGGTACATTACGCAAAATGCCAGGTTGGATAAATCAAACTGGAATCAAGATTGCTGGGAGAAATAACCTCTGATATGCAGATGATACCACTCTAATGTCAAAGCGAAGAGGAACTAAAAAACCTCTTGAGGGTGAAAGAGTGAAAACAGTTAAAACTCACCATTCAAAAAACGAAGGTCATGGTATCTGGTTCTATCACTTAATGGTAAACAGAAGGGGGAAAAGCGGAAATAGTAAGATTTTATTTTCTTGGGCTCCATTATCACTGTGGACGATGACTGCAGCTCTGTTAAAAGACTCCTTGGAAGAAAAGCTATGATAAACCTGGAAAGCTTATTGAAAAGCAGAGAGAGACATCACTTTGCTGACAAAGGTCCATATAGTCAAAGCTATGGTTTTTCCAGTAATCATGAACAGATGTGAGTTGGACCATAAAGAAAGCTGAGTCCCAACGAACTGATGTTTTCAAATTGTGCTGGAGACTTGAGAGTCCCTTGGACAGCAAGATCAAACCAGTCAATCCTAACAGAAATCAACCCTGAGTATACACTGGAAGGACTGATGCTGAAGCTAAAGCTCCAGTACCTTGGCCACCTGATAAAAAGAGCCGACTACTGGAAAAGACCCTGATGCTGGAAAGACAGAAGGCAGGAGGAGAAGGGAACAGTGACAGCCTTTTGAGAATAGGGACTATGGGGAGGGATAAGTACGGGCCAGGAGAGTCACCCAGCCTTAACAGCAGCCAGTGCCTTGGCTCTTCCGGAAGCAGCTGCCATGGNTTTTTTTTTTTTTTAAATTCTGAAACAGACCTGTTTTGTACTGAGTTATTTTTGGGATAACTTTTACTGGTTGTTGTTGTGGAGAAGGTGGCGTTTTCACCTTTGCCATAATAAAATAGAAATGTGTGTAGAACTGGAACTGTTTAATTCATCCCATTCTCAGAGTCCTCACCTGGACCAGAATGCTGGTGTGATCTGGTAGGCGGGAGGGACGTGGGATCTGAGGAGGAAATGAGGCAGGCCTTCCGGGCACATGGCACCTGGCCTGTGGGTTGGAGTTCGGCAGGAGGATGCTGGCTGCCATGCTGTTCCCACAGATCCAAACCCCTTTTTCTCACCCCATTATCCCCCCTAGGTGGGAGGATGTGGAGCAGTGGTCCTCCACATGCAGCCACCTGTTCATTGCCTATACTGCAAGGTGAGGAGCGGGGCAAGGTGGGGTGCCCTGTGCTTTTGGCTGATTTCAGGTGACCCTCTGCTTTTCAGTAAGCTGTCCATGTTTATCATAGCTTTTCTTCTAGGGAGTCTTTCAACATCAGAGCTGTTGGGTTGAGCTGTTCCTTTGTTTCTCGTGCTCTGGTTCTCAGAAATCTGCGTTTAGTAGTTGTGACTTTGCAACATAATCCCTGTGTGTTTTTCATCTTTTGTGTCATGAAGGAAAGATCACTGTATTCAGCGGTGTTTTCTTAATTATGTACTTGGAGATGTAGCTAGTGGGAGCTGTGGTAGAATCTCCTACAGGGAGAGAGAGACCCACAGGGAACGGGGGGTGGGGGTGGGCAGACACTGGTGCCCATCTGGACCCCTCCTGGGACAGACTAGAGCAGGATGGTCATGTTACTTGCCCAAATGTTAGTGTGACCTGTCGTGCAGTTCCTATGGTTCAGGAGGAGCCTGAAGGCTCCCTGAGGTGTAGGGCATGGACATCTCTTTGGGCCTCCCCTCCTGAGGATCTGCCTTTGAGCCACTCAGTTATGCCTACAACCCAGCTAGAGGGAAACTGGAAAATTCTTAAAGAGATGGCCCACCTTACCTGTCTTCTGAGAAACCTGTACGCAGGCCAAGAAGCAACAGAACCAGACATGGAAAAACAGACTGGTTCAGAATTGAGAAAGGAGTACCGTCAAGGCTGTATGCTGTCACCCTGCTTATTTAACTTACCTGCAGGGTACATTACGCAAAATGCCAGGTTGGATAAATCAAACTGGAATCAAGATTGCTGGGAGAAATAACCTCTGATATGCAGATGATACCACTCTAATGTCAAAGCGAAGAGGAACTAAAAAACCTCTTGAGGGTGAAAGAGTGAAAACAGTTAAAACTCACCATTCAAAAAACGAAGGTCATGGTATCTGGTTCTATCACTTAATGGTAAACAGAAGGGGGAAAAGCGGAAATGGTAAGATTTTATTTTCTTGGGCTCCATTATCACTGTGGACGATGACTGCAGCTCTGTTAAAAGACTCCTTGGAAGAAAAGCTATGATAAACCTGGAAAGCTTATTGAAAAGCAGAGAGAGACATCACTTTGCTGACAAAGGTCCATATAGTCAAAGCTATGGTTTTTCCAGTAATCATGAACAGATGTGAGTTGGACCATAAAGAAAGCTGAGTCCCAACGAACTGATGTTTTCAAATTGTGCTGGAGACTTGAGAGTCCCTTGGACAGCAAGATCAAACCAGTCAATCCTAACAGAAATCAACCCTGAGTATACACTGGAAGGACTGATGCTGAAGCTAAAGCTCCAGTACCTTGGCCACCTGATAAAAAGAGCCGACTACTGGAAAAGACCCTGATGCTGGAAAGACAGAAGGCAGGAGGAGAAGGGAACAGTGACAGCCTTTTGGGAATAGGGACTATGGGGAGGGATAAGTACGGGCCAGGAGAGTCACCCAGCCTTAACAGCAGCCAGTGCCTTGGCTCTTCCGGAAGCAGCTGCCATGGCCCGCAGCTCAGATGGCTTCCATGTTTGGGCTGAGGCTGGAGTGAGTCACAAGGAAGGAGTGTGATTAAGGGGTGGCCCTTTAACAGTCAGTTACTGTAGAACCAGCAGCTGCCATTTGAACCATCTGAGCCATGCCAGGCACTGATGGAAAGATGGTTGAGGTGACTCATCCCTACCTCTAGCCCAGTCTTAATGGGAAGGGATCAACCAGGGCTCAGCTTTAGCTGCAGTGTGGTGAGGGGTAGAGGTTAGACCATCTGGACAGAGCCAGGCAGCCTGTCCAATGAGGTGGCCTTGGGCCATGCTAGGCAGGGAGACTTTCTGAATGTTGACTCTGGTGTTTGGAGGGAGCAATGACTGGGAATGGGGGCCTTGTGGGGCATGGTAAGGGGTGGCCAAGGTGCCACATGGGTGGAGGGTGTCACTAGTGAAAAGAAAGTAAGTTCCAGGATGAAAGGCAAAGGACGGGCTGTGCTCAGTGCTGGGTCTAATAGGCAGAAACACCGGATATGGGTTAGCATCCAGATGTGGACACAGGCAAGTGTTGCTGTCAGCTAGATGTCTGTGAGCTGGAACTTGACATGTGGACACTGCAAGTAGGGATATGGGGCTGGAGGTGACAGGAGTAGGGAGGGGTGACATCATATTTGCTGGAAGCATATAGTGGGAAGGTGACTAAGTCAGAAAAGCTTGTAGTTTGGTAGGGAGCTGAGAGAAACCTCCCCATGACTTTATTTTTTTAAATTATTTTTGGCTGCACTGGGTCTGTTGCTGGGCATGGGCTTTCTCTAATTGCAGTGAGTGGGGGCTACTTTCTAGTGGCCGAACACAGGCTCCAGAGCACAGGCTCAGTAGTTGTGGTGCGTGGGCTTAGTTGCCCCACAGCATGTAGAATTGCCCCTGACCAGCCATTGAATCCCTGTCTCCTGCGTTGGCAGGCAGATTCTTAACCACTGGACCACAGGGAAGTCCCCCCACCACCACTTTAATCTTTAATCTCCATAACTGTGAAATGCGAAACCACGCGTTATCTCAAGGGCTGGAGGGCCATGTGCTTTGCTGTTCACGTGGGGGTGCTCTTGGGAGGAAGCGCTCTTGGGTGGTAAGTATGCAGGGGCAGTTGCTGTGCTCCAAGGCAAACCAGGCTTCTCATTACCTGAGGGCAGTGCTGGGTATCCCTGCAATGGCCAGCACTTCATCCCTGAAAGTACAGACCGAGTGAGTGAAAGGATAAGATGGACTTGGTGCTTTTGCTCGGTTTCTCCTTTATGTTCTTTTCTCAAGTGCTGGATTGCAGCCTCGCAGACCAGGTGGATGGGGCTGTCCCACTTGCAGGGCACTGGAATGTACCCCAGCTCACTTCCACCTTGTGGTCTGAGTAGAAAGTTCAGTGATCAGTCCAGGAGTGGGCACATGCCTCATTTGGACAGTCAGTCAGTCTTCAGGAATCTCGAAGATGTTGAGGAAGCCAGCGCCAGGGAAGAGGGTGGCATGCCCACAGGGCCTAGGGCTCCTGGACTCTGACAGGATGCTTGTGTGAAGAGGAGCCACTCAGCTCCAGATGTGTTCTGCTTTGCTTGGTTGAGCAGAGATAAACGTGGTTTACAGAGCAACTTGGATAAGGAGGAACAGCCCTGTCCCTTGGCAGGTTGTGTGAGACCCAGCAGGAGTCAAGGTGCCAGAGTCATTGAACGGTTGTCGCACTCAGACGTGGTCTGAAATACCAGAAGAGGAATGTTGCTTTCTGTAGACAACAAGGGTTTTTTTCTTGCTTGCAGGGAGCTAAGGCTCTAATACAGGAAACAAAAATAAGAAATTATGATAATAGTGTAACAACTACAATGGAAAAGAAATAAGTGAAGCAGGCAGGACATAGAGGATTTTCTGTTCTGGAATATACATTCCAGTGGGGGAAAGATGGGAAAAGTGAAACAAGATGTCAGGTGGTAACAAAGCTGTGGAGGCAAACAGAGCAGAGGGTGCTAAGGAGTAGGGAAAGGCCTTGCTGGTGAGGTGGAGTTGTGAGCACGTGGATATTCAGAGGGGAGCCTCGCTGGCAGAGAGAAGAGCAAGTGTAAAGGTCCTAGGGTGAGGACACGGGCACAAGCCAGAGGCCCACTGTGGCTGGTGGAGAGGGCAGAGGTCATGGGGCCTCTGTGCTGGGCTTCAAAGGAAGGGCATCTACCAGAGGTGCAGCCTGACCTGGGGAGGGGCTGCCAGGACTGAGCATTTAGGGACTGACGGGGGGGCCATCCGTAGACAATGACTGGAAAGGCAGAGCCATGGAGTGGGCTCCTGTGTTTCTGTTTCAATGAGTGTGGAATGTGAAATACTCTTAAGAACACTGGTTTTTAACCTGAAAAAATAACACAGTACAGAATTTGAGGTAACAATGTATACAGAATAAGCTTCCCAGCACTGTCCAAATGAAACCCTTATTACTGCAAGTTATTTTTCTTAATAAGAGCTTTATTATCATGTAGTCGACATACCATGGAGTTAACCCATTTACAGTAATTTTATTCTATTCACCAAGTCACA
This sequence comes from Raphicerus campestris, assembly GCA_006410735.1. Lineage (NCBI taxonomy): Eukaryota > Metazoa > Chordata > Mammalia > Artiodactyla > Bovidae > Raphicerus > Raphicerus campestris. The sequence goes on from SJYW01052367.1 coordinate 318,844, forward strand.
AATTCACCTCCACATTCAAATTCCAGGATATTCTCATCACCCCAAAAAGAAACCCACTAGCCATTATGCCTCTGTTCCCGTTCCTCAGCCTTCACTTGTCCACTTTTGATTTGCCTATTCTGGATGTTTCATACAAATGGATTTATACAGTCTGTGACCTCAGTGTCTGGCTTCTTTACTCAGCACAGTGTCTTTGAGGTTCATTCTTGTTATAGCCTGTGTCAGTATCCAGTCCAAATGAAACCCTTGTTACGGCAAATAATCCTGTGGTGGATGGTTCACATTTTGTTTTGTCCGTTCATCAGTTGATGGACATTGGGTTGTATCTACCTTTTGGCTATTGAAATAACGCTGCTGTGAGCATCGAGGTACACATTTTTATGTGGAGATAGTTTTCAGTGGTTTTGGAGTAGAATTGCTGGATCATAAAGCAACTAAGTTTGCTTCTCTGATAAAGAATCAGCCTGCAGTGCAGGAGACCCCAGTTTGACCTTCCCTAATCATTTCTATTAACATCAGCCTACTTCTCCATTTAACTGGGAATGTTCTTAAGTGTCAGTTTGTAATTCTGATACTTTAGTCGCTCAGTGTCCGACACTTTGCAACTCCATGGACTATAGCACTCCAGGCCTCCGTGTCCATCACCAACTCCTGGAGGTCACTCAAACTCATGCCCATTGAGTTGGTGATGCCATCTAACCATCTCATCCTCGGTCATCCCCTTCTCCCGCCTTCAATCTTACCCAACATCAGGATCTTTTCAAATGAGTCAGTTCTTCACATCAGGTGGCCAAAGTATTGGAGTTTCAGCTTCAGCATCAGTCCTTCCAATGAATATTCAGGACTGATTTCCTTTAGGATGGACTGGTTGGATCTCCTTGCAGTCCAAGGGACTCTCAAGAGTCTTCTCCAACACCACAGTTCAAAAGCATCAATTCTTCGGTGCTCAGCTTTCTTTATAGTCCAACTCTTACATCTATACATGACCACTGGAAAAACCATAGCTTTGACAAGATGGACCTTTATTGGCAAAGTAGTGTCTCTGCTTTTTAATATGCTATCTAGGTTGGTCATAACTTTTCTTCCAAGGAGCAAACGTCTTTTAATTTCATGGTTGCAGTCATCATCTGCAGTTATTTTGGAGCCCCCCAAAATAAAGTCTGTCACTGTTTCCACTGTTTCCCCATCTATTTGCCATGAAGTGATGGGACCACATGCCATGATCTTAGTTTTCTGAATGTTGAGCTTTAAGCCAACTTTTTCACTCTCCTCTTTCACTTTCATCAAGAGGCTCTTCAGTTCTTCACTTTCTGCCATAAGGGTGGTGTTATCTGCATATCTGAGGTTATTGATATTTCTCCCAG
>SJYW01052367.1:323211-369626 GCA_006410735.1 Raphicerus campestris
CTGCATATCTGAGGTTATTGATATTTCTCCCAGCAATTTTGATTCCAGCTTGTGCTTCATCCAGTTCATTTCTCATGACGTACTCTGCATATAAGTTAAATAAGCAGGGTGACAATATAGTCAGATGTATAGAAAAGAAGTGATAACAAAGAATTCCTGGGTTGCCACCCAGACCACCAGATGGAACCCTGCTCGTTTTCATTCTCTTGTTTCTTCTGAACTGATAGAGTAAGTTGCAGCGTGGTGCCACTTTACCCCTAAATCCTTCCACATGCATGTCTTTAAAAACAAATGCATCATCTTCTATAATCAGACGTGAACACTGATAACAGTACCATTATCTGAACTGTATCCTTATTCAAGTTAGCCAGCTGTCCTAATAGTCTGTGTTGTAAATGCTTTTCCCTGGCTACATGGGAAAGGAATGTCTGGATCACTGCCTTGAGCTAAGGATGTCTGGTCAGCTGCAGCTGGTAGTGCTTTTAGCCTTTTCATGTCTTTCATGACCTTGGCACTTTGTGAAGGTCAGTCCCATTGGGGACTGTCTTGCTTCGTTATGATTAGACCACGGTTACACACTCCAAGCAAAAATATCACTGAAAGGGTTTCCCATGGGGTACAGCATGGTGGGCTATCTCTCTCATTACCCATCTTATAACCTTGCTTGCATGATTCAGTGGGAGCTGCCAGCTTTCTCCATAAATAAGGAACAGTTATCCTTCTCTCCTTTGTAATCTATAAATGTTTTTGAGAACTTTGAGACTAAGTGAATACTTGTTTCTCACCATTTTGCCTGCTAACTTTAGTCTCCTATGGTGCGACAAGGGCTTCCCTGATAGCTCAGTTGGTAAAGAATTTACCTGCAATGCAGGAGGCCCCAGTATCAGTTCTCTACTGGAGAAGGGATAGGCTACCCACTCCAGTATTCTTGGGCTTCCCTTGTGGCTCAGCTGGTAAAGAATTCCCCTGCAATGTGGGAGACCTGGGTTCGATCTCTGGGTTGGAAAGATCCCCTGGAAAAGGGAAAGGTTACCCACTCCAGTATTCTGGCCTGAGAACTCTGTGGACTATACAGTCCATGTATAGTGTTGGACACAACTGAGGGATTTTCACTTTCACTTTTTTTCACCTTCATGGTGTGATAATTATTATTGTAGTGTTTAATGTTGAATTTTTTGTCTTTCCCTTATTCTCTCAACATGAATTGGAATTCTTNGTGGACTATACAGTCCATGTATAGTGTTGGACACAACTGAGGGATTTTCACTTTCACTTTTTTTCACCTTCATGGTGTGATAATTATTATTGTAGTGTTTAATGTTGAATTTTTTGTCTTTCCCTTATTCTCTCAACATTAATTGGAATTCTTTTCTAAGAAAGAACAGTCCCTTCTCCACCATTTATTCAGTTATTTATTTCAGTCAGTATGAACTTATGGCTATTTGATTCTGTGAGTCATAATCTGCTGATTATAATTTATGTGATTCTGTGAGTCACAATCTGATAAACTCTGTTGCTCAGATATTAGGGTTCCTCCTATGCCTTTTCTTTTTTTCTTCACATTTTTCAAAATAATTTATTAAGAAATAGGAAAAAAGGATATAAAGCACATAAAGGAATCAAAGAGTTTGCAACATAGATTATTCAGGCTGGTGGCAACTAAGAAATATCCGCTGGGCTGACACCAAGGATACCGAGGCCCCAATTCCATTTTCAGTCCCATTTCTTTTGACTGCTAACCCAGCCAGCTCAAACTTCCTCCAAAGAGAAGTCAGATTGCCTTCCAAAACCTCCCCAAACTACTTTCCAATTGCCTTCCCAGCCCTTCTCTGTCTGGCCCTAGAGTCCTTACCTAGGCTTCCCGTGAGGTCAGCCAGACCCTGTTGAGCCTTCTCCACTCCTCCAATCACTCTGTGGTCCCTAAATCTATTTTTGTTCCCATCTGGATTCATTTAATTAAACTACATTCCTGAACCAGTTGGGTTGGCTTGTTCTGATGCATTTGGTCAAGTTACCTATTTTTCTAACCCTACATGTGAACTCCATCTTTCTCCTGTTGGGAACAACTTCTTGNCTGGATTCATTTAATTAAACTACATTCCTGAACCAGTTGGGTTGGCTTGTTCTGATGCATTTGGTCAAGTTACCTATTTTTCTAACCCTACATGTGAACTCCATCTTTCTCCTGTTGGGAACAACTTCTTGAGCTGTCTCTCTAGCAGCTCCCTGCCCCAGTTGGTTCAAGACTACTTTCTTCCCCAGACAGAACTCTGCACCCCCCTCCAAACCCCCCCCCCCACTTAATTTCCAGGTGGCTCTAGTTCTCAGCTAACCCACCTACCTGGGTGGTGCTTTAGTCACTAAGTTGTGTCCAACTCTTGAGACCCCATGGACTTGTAGCCTGCCTGGCTCCTCTGTCCATGGGATTCTCCAGACAAGAATACTAGAGTGTGTTGCCATTGCCTTCTTCACGCCTATGCCTTTTTAACATGCCATGTCCTTATGTTTTCTTTTTCCTTAAAAAAAAATTTTTTTTAATGTTTTGGCTGCACTGTGTACATCATGTAGGATCTTAGTTCAACCAGGGATTGAACTAGTGCCCCTTGCAGTTGAAGCCTAGAGTCAAATTTAATTGCTGGACTGCCAGGGGAGCCTGTTTTTTTAAAGCACTTCCTGACTTTCTGGCCCCAGAAGAGGCTCCAGGCTCACCTTCTATTCCCTGGCTCCTTTCATGGAGACTAGTATTTAACAACCAAGATCTGGGTATTGGGTGTGCTCATTGCTATTGGGCTTTTATTTCTTCTGGGGCCTCTCAGGACAAAGCTAGAAATATATGTACTAATTCATGCATATACATCAATATTTATCTCTGTTTTTAGCTGTATGTATGCATTTTTAAAAAAACATGAGTTTTCGCTCTTCTCTGATTCCAACCCAGTTCCATAGGATTCATTCTCATCTCCCCTTATTTGTAAATTATTTCCGTGGCAATAAGAAACCTGGCTCTCATTGTCAACATGATATTTGCTTAAATGATGTCAGTCCTTTAAGTATCTATCTAGTCTGATTTTAGAACTGCTAACATACACCCCTGTTAGAAGCATTTACTAACTCCTGTACAATATTGGGTTCATCCATGTGTTGAGCCATAAAGTACTGATTTCCAGTGAAAGTACCAGTTTCCAAAGTTGCTTAGGCAAGTCCTTCTCTTCTGCCCCCTTCAGAGTAATTTGTACTACAATTAGTTTCTTTTGCTACACTTTGTATTCTATTGTGCCTTTCCCACATATCCTGATTTTTTTTTGTAATTTACATTTACTACTTGTTATGGAATTACATAGGACTGTGTAATTTTCATAAAAGTTTATATGGTTTACATTAATTACCTGTCATTATTAATGAGTCATTCTGGAATCAACTGACCATTTAGGGGAAAGTGGCAATAATGGTAAAGAACCCACCTGCCAATGCAAGAGATATAAGAGATGTAGGTTTGATTCCTGTGTCGGGAAGATACCGTGGAGGAAATGGCAACTCATTCCAGTATTCTTGCCTGAAGAATCCCATGGACAAAAGAGCCTGGTGGGCTACAGTCCATGAGGTTGCACTGAGTTAGACACGACTGAAGTGATTTAGCATGTATGCAGCAATAAATATACATCAGTAAAGATTTAATGTGAAAATAAGCCATCAGAGTAATGGGAGATAATCTCATTAGTTTAAAATATATCATCTTGTCTAAGTTATGCCAGAGTTAATTTTTATGTTACCTGTGCAGGTTGTAGAAACAAATTATACAATGTTTTAGCATGTTAACTAACTATAAATTAGTATCTATACAGAAGTCACTGTGAGCATTCCAGTTTTTTAAATGTACAAATCCATCATTAACAAGCCATTCAAATTACCATTAGTGCTTTCATAAAATTAATATTTTATTTTTTTGGTCAAATAAATAAATATCCAAGAGTCCATAATGATACTTTAAAAAAAACCTACTGTTCCCCTCTGGAGATTACTTGGGCACTAATTCATTCTAAAAATTGGCCAATAAAAGGAAAGAAACAAATATTTTTTCTATACAAACTGTAGTTTGAAGGGATTAAGTAGCTGATGACTGGAGGTTTTTAAAAAGAATTCCAGCTAAGGGACTTCCCTGGTGGTCCACTGGCTAACACTCTGAGCTCCCAAAGCACGGGGCCTGCCTGGGTTCCATCTCTGGTCAGGGACGTAGATCCCACGTACTGAAACTAAACATTCTGCAGGACACAATAAAGATTGAAGGTCCCATGTGTTGCAGCTAAGACTGGGCGCAAGCAAGTAAATAAATATGAAAAAAAAAAAAAATCCAGCTAAGAAACACAAAAAGTGTTAGGAAAAAAAAGAATCACCATTTTGTGATGCCTAATAAAATGATGCATGTTGGGAAGAGTCCTCAGCAGCTAATGTCATGATAGATGCTAGTGGGCCAGGCAGTCCCAGAAGCCTACCATACCTCACTGCAGGTAGGACCAGCAGAGTGTCCCCTGAGATAAAGTACTGGGAAGCCCACAACACTTCCTCAAACTGACCTGGGGCTCAAACCCCCTGAGTTGTAAGGGGAACAGAAGACACACCACACTACATCACACCCGAGGATTCACCTGGCAAATCCACAAGTGCCCACAGCAACTTCTCACCACGGGTGTCCTGGCTTCCTCCCCACCGAAGTGCCACAAGCATAGAAAAGGAATCAAAAGTGAATGTGAAAAAAAAAAGTGAATGTGGTATAATAACTATATAAATTGATCTTTGTCCTTCATTCCTAAATCCTTTGAGATTTCCTGAGTGATAGGATCATCTTTTGTTATTCATAACAAGGCCTTTTCAATTTATGTTAATGAATGACTCTTCGTGGACCCCTAGATAGTTTTAGGGTGGGTGCTGGTCGCCAGAGACTTAGGTTAGACTCAGCCCCACCCTCTAACCTCTGACCTCTGCAGAGGGGAGAGGGGATGGAGATTGAGTTAATCACCAGTGGCCAATGATTTAATCAATCACGCCCTGTATTGTAAAACATCTAAACCATGGGATTTANATGATAGATGCTAGTGGGCCAGGCAGTCCCAGAAGCCTACCATACCTCACTGCAGGTAGGACCAGCAGAGTGTCCCCTGAGATAAAGTACTGGGAAGCCCACAACACTTCCTCAAACTGACCTGGGGCTCAAACCCCCTGAGTTGTAAGGGGAACAGAAGACACACCACACTACATCACACCCGAGGATTCACCCGGCAAATCCACAAGTGCCCACAGCAACTTCTCACCACGGGTGTCCTGGCTTCCTCCCCACCGAAGTGCCACAAGCATAGAAAAGGAATCAAAAGTGAATGTGAAAAAAAAAAGTGAATGTGGTATAATAACTATATAAATTGATCTTTGTCCTTCATTCCTAAATCCTTTGAGATTTCCTGAGTGATAGGATCATCTTTTGTTATTCATAACAAGGCCTTTTCAATTTATGTTAATGAATGACTCTTCGTGGACCCCTAGATAGTTTTAGGGTGGGTGCTGGTCGCCAGAGACTTAGGTTAGACTCAGCCCCACCCTCTAACCTCTGACCTCTGCAGAGGGGAGAGGGGATGGAGATTGAGTTAATCACCAGTGGCCAATGATTTAATCAATCACGCCCTGTATTGTAAAACATCTAAACCATGGGATTTAAAGAGCTTCCGGATTGGCGAACACATCATAATGCTGGGAGGATGGTGCACCCGGAGATAGCACAGAAACGCCAACAACGCCCGCACCCCATGCCTTGTCCTAAGCATCCCCTCCCTTAGGCTGTTCCTGAGTTGTATCATTTATAATAAATGGATACTTGGAAGTAAACGTTTTCCTGAGTTCTGAGTCGTTTATTGAACCTGAGGAAGCAGTGAAGGGAACCTTTGAATTTGTAGTCTGCTGGCAAAAAGTGTGGGTCACTCATGACTGGTGTCTGGAGCAGGGGCAGTCTTTGGAGTGAGCACTCAACCTGCAGGATCACTCCAGTTAGCAGTCAGAATTTCACTGATGTGTGGCTTCAGACAGGTATGAGAATAAACCTCTCAGTGGCACATTATCCAAGTGTGTAGTGTGGCCTCTATCTGGATCCTGATGTGAATAAGCCAACTGAAAGGATGGGTTGTTTTTGTTTTTTCTTTTTAAGGTATTTTATTAAATATAGTTGGTTTACAATGTTGTGTTAATTTCTGCTAAACAGCAAAATGATTCTGCTTTATATATGTATTGTTATTGTGCCACAGGGCTTATAGAATCTTAGTTCCCTGATCAAGGATTGAACCTGGGCCCTCAGCAGTGGAACTGCAGTCTTGGGGGGCAAAGTGGTAAAGAATCTGCCTGCTGATGCAGGAGACAGACACAAAAGACGTGGGTTAGATCCCTAGGTTGGGAAGATTCCTTGGAGTTGGAAATGGCAACCCACTCCAGTATTCTTGCCTGGAAAAATTCCATGGACAGAAGATCCTGGCAGGCTACAGTCCATGGGGCTGCAAAGAACTGGACGTAACTGAGCAACTGAACATGCACAACCACTGGACTGCCAGGGATTTTCCTATATATTCTTTTCCATATTCTTTTCCATTATGCTTTATTATAGAATACCGAATATACTTCCTTGTGCTATACAGTATACAGAATGCTATTTACCCATTCTATCTATAGTAGTTTGCATCTGTGAATCCCAAACTCCCAACTGACTCTCCTCGACTCCCCGAGACAAGAGCTTTGAGACAGAAAAATTGAACATGAACTATTAGATAATATTAGGAAAGCACTGTTAATTTTGTAAGCAAGTTAATGATACTGTTATGTTAAAAATAACATAAAAATTTCCCAGTGGTCCAGTGGTTAGGATTCCATGCTCATAATGCAGGGGTGTGGGTTCCATCCCTGGTAGGAGAACTAAGATCCTACATGCCACACAATGCAGCCAAAAAAAAAAAAAAAAGGCTTAGGAACAAATTTAACAATAAAAATACAAGACCTGCATACAGGCCCACGGAAAACTATGAAATTCTACAGAAAGAAACTAAAGATTAAATGGATGCCTGGGGTGGGATGGGGGAGGGACAGAATGGGAGTTTGGAGTTAGATGCAAACTATTACATATAGAATGGATAAACAACAAGGTCCTACCATACAGCATAGGCAGCTATATTCAGTATCCTGGGAATTAACCATGCTGCTGCTGCTAAGTTGTTTCAGTCATGTCAGACTCTGTTCAACCCCATAGACGGCAGCACACCAGGCTCCTCAGTCCCTGGGACTCTCCAGGCAAGAATACTGGAGTGGGTTGCCATTTTCTTCTCCAATGCATGAAAGTGAAAGTGAAGTTGCTCAGTCGTGTCCAGCTGTTAGCGACCCAATGGACTGCAGCCTACTGGGCTCCTCCGTCCATGGGATTTGCCGGCAAGAGTACTGGAGTGGGTTGCCATTGCCTTCTCCGGGAATTAACCATAGTGGAAAAGAATATTATAAAGAGTATATATATGTATACAACTCAGTCTAAGAGTCCCTGCTTCCACTACAGGGAGCACAGGTTCAATCCCTGGTCAAGGAACTAAGATCCAGTGTGCCATGCGGCTTGGTAAAAAAACAAAAGTTTTTTTCTTTAAATAAATACATGCATAGAAATCTCATGTTTGGGGTTGAAATATTTAATATTGTTAAAATGGCAACTCTCCCCAAATTGCTCTATAGATTCAGTGTAATGGAGCTTCCCAGGTGGCTCAGTGGTAAAGAATCCGCCTGCCAATGCAAGAGACACAGGTTGATTCCTTTGTTGGGGAGATCCTCTGGAGAAGGAAATGATAACCCATTCCAGTATTCTTGCCTGGTAAATAGCATGGACAGAGGAGCCTGGTGGGGCTATAGTCCATGGGGTCGCAAAAGAGTTGGACACGACTCAGCAACTAAACAACAATATCTGTCAGTAAGTGCTTTTGTAGAAACTGAAACCAGATTTTAAGATTTATATGGACATTCAGAGGACCTCGAATAGCCAAAACAATTTTGAAAAGAATAAAGTTGAGAACCTACACTGCTAGGTTTCAAAACTTACCACAAAGCTATGGTTATCAAGAGGTTGTGAAATATAGGTTACAAAACAGAATTGAGTCTATAAATAAAGCCTTAAGTTTGTGAATAAAATTTCAACAAAGGTGCCAAGACAGTTCAGTGGATGAAAACTGAGTCTTTTCAACTCTTAACTCAGTTATACACAAACATTAATTCAANAAAAAAAAAAAAAAAGGCTTAGGAACAAATTTAACAATAAAAATACAAGACCTGCATACAGGCCCACGGAAAACTATGAAATTCTACAGAAAGAAACTAAAGATTAAATGGATGCCTGGGGTGGGATGGGGGAGGGACAGAATGGGAGTTTGGAGTTAGATGCAAACTATTACATATAGAATGGATAAACAACAAGGTCCTACCATACAGCATAGGCAGCTATATTCAGTATCCTGGGAATTAACCATGCTGCTGCTGCTAAGTTGTTTCAGTCATGTCAGACTCTGTTCAACCCCATAGACGGCAGCACACCAGGCTCCTCAGTCCCTGGGACTCTCCAGGCAAGAATACTGGAGTGGGTTGCCATTTTCTTCTCCAATGCATGAAAGTGAAAGTGAAGTTGCTCAGTCGTGTCCAGCTGTTAGCGACCCAATGGACTGCAGCCTACTGGGCTCCTCCGTCCATGGGATTTGCCGGCAAGAGTACTGGAGTGGGTTGCCATTGCCTTCTCCGGGAATTAACCATAGTGGAAAAGAATATTATAAAGAGTATATATATGTATACAACTCAGTCTAAGAGTCCCTGCTTCCACTACAGGGAGCACAGGTTCAATCCCTGGTCAAGGAACTAAGATCCAGTGTGCCATGCGGCTTGGTAAAAAAAAAAAAGTTTTTTTCTTTAAATAAATACATGCATAGAAATCTCATGTTTGGGGTTGAAATATTTAATATTGTTAAAATGGCAACTCTCCCCAAATTGCTCTATAGATTCAGTGTAATGGAGCTTCCCAGGTGGCTCAGTGGTAAAGAATCCGCCTGCCAATGCAAGAGACACAGGTTGATTCCTTTGTTGGGGAGATCCTCTGGAGAAGGAAATGATAACCCATTCCAGTATTCTTGCCTGGTAAATAGCATGGACAGAGGAGCCTGGTGGGGCTATAGTCCATGGGGTCGCAAAAGAGTTGGACACGACTCAGCAACTAAACAACAATATCTGTCAGTAAGTGCTTTTGTAGAAACTGAAACCAGATTTTAAGATTTATATGGACATTCAGAGGACCTCGAATAGCCAAAACAATTTTGAAAAGAATAAAGTTGAGAACCTACACTGCTAGGTTTCAAAACTTACCACAAAGCTATGGTTATCAAGAGGTTGTGAAATATAGGTTACAAAACAGAATTGAGTCTATAAATAAAGCCTTAAGTTTGTGAATAAAATTTCAACAAAGGTGCCAAGACAGTTCAGTGGATGAAAACTGAGTCTTTTCAACTCTTAACTCAGTTATACACAAACATTAATTCAAGACAGAGTGTAGACTTAAAAGAAAGCTGAAATTATACATATAATAGAAGAAACTATAGGAGAAAACCTTCACAGTTTTGGCTTTCGCAGAGTTCTGAGACACAGCATCAAAAACATGAGCCATGAAAAAAAATTGATGTTAGAATTCACTAAAAGGTTGCCCTTCAAATGATGTCATTAAGAAAAAAAACAATGTTGGGCTTCCCTGGGGGTCCAATGGTTAAGAATCCACTCTGCAATGCAAGGAACAACGTTGTTCTATACCTGGGCAGAGAAGATCCCACATGTCACAGAGCAACTAAGCCAGTCTGCCACAACAACTGAGCTCACAGACTCCAACTGCTGAAGCCCTCGCATCGAGAGCCCATGCCCCCCAGCAAGAGAAGCCACTGCAGTGAGAAACCTGGGCACAACTAGAGAGCAGCTCACACTCGCCACAAGCAGAGAAAGCCCGAGTGCAGCAACCAAGACCCACCACAGACAAGAATAATAATAAAAATAAATAAATAAGGAAATATATCTTAAAAACAAAACACAAAGAAAAACAATGTCAAGGAACAGAGATACATCTGACAAAGGACTCCTATCCAGGACCCATTAGTGGTCTCACAACTGAATAGAACAATCAAAATTTTAAATGGACAGAAAACTTCAATAGATGTTGTACCAAAGAAGACTCATCATCAAGGAAATGCAAATCGCTCTTTCCTTGCCGCTGCGCAGCCACGCGGAGGCGGAGGCTCGGGTGTATTTAAGATTCGGCTGCGCCCAACCCACCACCATGGCCGAGGAAGGNCCACAACAACTGAGCTCACAGACTCCAACTGCTGAAGCCCTCGCATCGAGAGCCCATGCCCCCCAGCAAGAGAAGCCACTGCAGTGAGAAACCTGGGCACAACTAGAGAGCAGCTCACACTCGCCACAAGCAGAGAAAGCCCGAGTGCAGCAACCAAGACCCACCACAGACAAGAATAATAATAAAAATAAATAAATAAGGAAATATATCTTAAAAACAAAACACAAAGAAAAACAATGTCAAGGAACAGAGATACATCTGACAAAGGACTCCTATCCAGGACCCATTAGTGGTCTCACAACTGAATAGAACAATCAAAATTTTAAATGGACAGAAAACTTCAATAGATGTTGTACCAAAGAAGACTCTTCATCAAGGAAATGCAAATCGCTCTTTCCTTGCCGCTGCGCAGCCACGCGGAGGCGGAGGCGGAGGCTCGGGTGTATTTAAGGTTCGGCTGCGCCCAACCCACCACCATGGCCGAAGAAGGCATTGCTGCTGGAGGTGTAATGGACGTTAATACTGCTCTGCAAGAGGTGCTGAAGACCGCCCTCATCCACGATGGCTTAGCACGTGGAATTCGCGAAGGTGAGAAAGCTTTAGATAAACACCAAGCCCATCTATGTGTGCTTGCATCCAACTGTGATGAGCCTATGTATGTCAAGTTGGTGGAGGCCCTTTGTGCTGAGCATCAAATCAACCTGATTAAGGTTGATGACAAGAAGAAACTAGGGGGATGGGTAGGCCTCTGTAAAACTGACAGAGAGGGAAAACCCCGTAAAGTGGTTGGTTGCAGTTGTGTGGTGGTTAAGGACTATGGCAAAGAATCTCAGGCCAAGGATGTCATCGAGGAGTACTTCAAATGCAAGGAATGATGAAATAAAAAATTGAGTTCTTGTTTTCAAAAAAAAAAAAAAGGAAATGCAAATCAAAGCCACAAACATCATGTCCCACCCACTGGGACAGCTTTAATCAAAAACATAGACAATGCCAAGTGTTAGCAAGGGTGTGCCCAACTGGAACTTTCCCACATTGCTGTCAGGATTGCAAAATGGTACCTTCCTACCTTGGAAAAGGGCTTTCCAGTTGGGACTAGGAGTAAAGAACCCGCTTGACAATGCAGGAGACATAAGGGCACAGGTTCAGTCCCTGGGTTGGGAAGATCCCCTGGAGGAGGGCCTGGCAACCCACTCCAGTATTGTTGACTGGAGAATCCCATGGACAGAGGAGCCTGGTGGGCTATATAGTCCATAGGGTCACAAAGAGTTGGACACAACTGAAGCGACTTAGCACGCATGCACACACCTTGGAAAACATGGGGAAATACACTCTTGGCAATCTACCCAAGATAACAAACAAACCAAACATTCATGCAAAAACAAATGCAAATGTTCATAACAGACAAAAAGGAAACCAAAAGTGCATCAACTGACAAGTGAATACAAAACAAAACATGCTATACTTATACAACAAACAGGACAAAGTGCACTTTCTACTGTGGTTGGAGTGTGAAACCTTAGGTGAAATCACAAGACACCAGAGGTTATGTCAGGCGAGTGTATGCTCCTCAGTTTTTTTGTCTTGGCACAACAAAGATTTGGAGTGATGGACATTAAAGCCCCCTCAGCGTGTCACAGCTCTCAGGTCTTGGACAGATCGTGTTATAGCTCTTAGACAAATCTGTCACAGCTTTATTTTATTTAGAACAGAGCAGGAGAATCCATCTTCGAAGAAGAGAAGAGTGGAGGAGCACGCCACTGCGCATGCGGTGGGCGGGTGAGGTGGGCCAGGGGTAGAGAAAGAGTGTGTGAACACGGGAAAGAGAGAGCGCGCGTGGGAGCCCTTTGGCACCTTTTTTTGTTTTTTTTTTTCTTCCCCCTGGGCCTGCCCTATGCAAATCGGGCTTAGTCTGGAGTGCTGTTTTCCCTTGCAGTCCTCACTCCGGTCCTCGGACTTTCCTTTGACCTTCTTCTTCTGTTCTATATTTGCGGGCTTTTCCCTTCATTGTCTTTTAGCTGCCGCCATTTTGGACTCCTTTTCCCTATTCTACTTATCTAACAGTTACATATTGTGTAATTCCACCAACATGAACGGTCCAGGAAAGACAAATGTACAGACGCAGAAAGCAGGACAGTGGTTGCCAGAGTCTGCGGTGAAAGAGGGTTTAGGGTAGGTGTCAACTACAAATAGTGCAAGGCAAACTCTTGGCTTGAGGATTACGCCCTTCTACAAATTTACTAAAAAATAATTTAATTGTCAACTAATGGATTTTGTAAATTCTACCTCAGTAAAGCTGACTATGTCATTAAATATTTTTATTTGAATAATGTAAAAAGTTTTAATTCATCACAGGGCTTCTAAGTTAATACTTTATTTATTACAGTGTAGATGCTCTGGGTCTGCTCAATGATCTACTCTGCTTTTCAGATCCTTGTTATGAAAACGTTTGATACTGTGAAAATGCTGAAATAAATGTCCTTCTGTCTAGGACTTCCCTAGTGGTCCGTTGGCTATAAGACTCCTTGCTCCCAAGGCAAGGGGTCTGGGTTCAATTCTTGGTCAGGGAACTAGATCCCATAAGCCACATCTAAAAGAACCTGAACACTGCAAGGAAGATCGAAGATCCTGCAGGTCACAGTTAAGACCTGTTGCAGCCAAATACATATATTTTTAAAAAGTCCTTGTAAGTAAATCTTTGTACACAGCCACAGTTCTTTCCTCAGAACACTGTTAAGGTTCAAGGTATACTTTCACAGCCCTCCCCAGCCTGGGTGCTCTGGGTATGGCCATGCCACGTCAGGTCACATCTCTTTAAGATTTTTTGCTAATCCGACAAAAGGTTCAAAACAGTGTCATCCCTCTCCCCTGTAGAAATGTGTCACATTCCAAAAGGGTCCAGCTCCTGCCAGTCCAACCTGCAGCTTCAGAACGGATGGGGGGCAGGGACACAATGTCAGTACTGGGGGTTGTGCTGCCATCCAGAGACAGTTGTGGGAGACTCAAAGGACCAGTGACTCTGGTCCTTCAACAAGACACTGCAAAGAGCAGAGATGAGAATCCTATCATGAAGATATGAGCACAACTAATGCCTCACCAAAAGTAAAACAATTCAGTACAATCAAGGAAGATAATATTTAGATCTTAAGTGATAGATTTGTTGGATTTCCCTGGTGGTACAGTGGATAGGAACCCCCCTGCCAATGTAGGAGACATGGGATCAATCCCTGGTGCAGGAAGATCCCATATGCTGGGGAGAAACTAAAGCCTGCGTGATGCAAGTACTGCAGACTGCACCTACAGCCTGTGCTCCCTAATAAGATAAAGTGCCGCAGGGAGAGGCCCATGCGTCACAATCAAGAGTAGCCCCTGCCTGCCACCAGAGAAAGCCCACAAGCAGCAATGAAGACCCCATGCAAGCAAAACTAAATACAGATAATTTAAAAAAACAGAATTTGTTAATTTTCTTGATTAGTATTCCAGGTACTTACTGCTCTATAAATTACTACAAAACTTGGTGTGGAACACACATTTTATTATGATCACAATTCTGATGGTCAGGGAGTGAGATGATATAGGTTTGCCTCCTGCCACAAAGCAGGTCTTCAGCCCCCTTTTTCAGATTAAGAAAAGCCACACCCCCAGATTCATCCTCACCTGAGTCCTGACTAGAAACCATGATGGGATGAGACTTTGGGGGGCTCTTGGGAAGCAGTGCATGGTAGAAGCCACACATCCTTTGCTTGTCTTCTTATTGAAAGGTGGGATCTAATCTGTTATGAAGTGATTTGTTATGATTCCTACTCACCTTGTGTGAAACTCGTGGGATTTAAGCTATGTGAAGATATATTAAGTAGTTAAAAATGGAGTCACATTGGCCAATGTGAACTTACGTGTTAGTTGTTTTGAAATGTTTGCTGTAGCACTGAGNGAATCCTATCATGAAGATATGAGCACAACTAATGCCTCACCAAAAGTAAAACAATTCAGTACAATCAAGGAAGATAATATTTAGATCTTAAGTGATAGATTTGTTGGATTTCCCTGGTGGTACAGTGGATAGGAACCCCCCTGCCAATGTAGGAGACATGGGATCAATCCCTGGTGCAGGAAGATCCCATATGCTGGGGAGAAACTAAAGCCTGCGTGATGCAAGTACTGCAGACTGCACCTACAGCCTGTGCTCCCTAATAAGATAAAGTGCCGCAGGGAGAGGCCCATGCGTCACAATCAAGAGTAGCCCCTGCCTGCCACCAGAGAAAGCCCACAAGCAGCAATGAAGACCCCATGCAAGCAAAACTAAATACAGATAATTTAAAAAAACAGAATTTGTTAATTTTCTTGATTAGTATTCCAGGTACTTACTGCTCTATAAATTACTACAAAACTTGGTGTGGAACACACATTTTATTATGATCACAATTCTGATGGTCAGGGAGTGAGATGATATAGGTTTGCCTCCTGCCACAAAGCAGGTCTTCAGCCCCCTTTTTCAGATTAAGAAAAGCCACACCCCCAGATTCATCCTCACCTGAGTCCTGACTAGAAACCATGATGGGATGAGACTTTGGGGGGCTCTTGGGAAGCAGTGCATGGTAGAAGCCACACATCCTTTGCTTGTCTTCTTATTGAAAGGTGGGATCTAATCTGTTATGAAGTGATTTGTTATGATTCCTACTCACCTTGTGTGAAACTCGTGGGATTTAAGCTATGTGAAGATATATTAAGTAGTTAAAAATGGAGTCACACTGGCCAATGTGAACTTACGTGTTAGTTGTTTTGAAATGTTTGCTGTAGCACTGAGTATCTTAAGTGATAAACTAAGAGTATTACTTTAGATAAGAAGCTTGGCGGATGATGTATGTCACTTGAAGAAAAAAAAAACAGTTAAGAGTCAAGACCCCTTCCCTTGGGTTAACTGTTGCTCCCTTAAGAGCTATGCGCAGTGATTTTGAAAACTCTTCCCTGGAGGAACCTACTCCACACTGTTGAGAGCTGTTCCAGCTATTTCGGACACTGCCAGAGGCCCTGCTGGAGCAGAAGGCAACTTCCCATTCATGTTTGTCTTGAGACCTATGGCCCCGGGACCAAAGACGCTGCTCATGCTGAGAGGCCTCCATCTCAAGCTTCTCCCTGGAGTGGTTCATTACCCCCTTGTCCCTCCTTTGTAATTGAATGTAATAAACTAAGTGATTTGTGAACTGAATGTTGGCTACTGTTTCATATATCTCTATTCCTGATTTTCACCTGCTCTCCCTTCTGGCACAGAAAACAGGTTTCTTGGAACATTTGTTTTTGAAGTCCCAGTGGCCAAAATTCCGCAGGAGCCATGTGGGAAGTCCTTGGGTCAACAGCCCAGGCTGAGCACTATGCAACACGGTCATCTTTTTGTTTTCATTTTATCACCTCAAGCAGCATATGGGATCATAGTTCCCTGATCAGAAATTGAACCTGTTCCCCCTGCACTGGCAGCTCAGAATCTTAACCACTGGACCACCAGGGAAGTTCTGGAGTGATTTGTTACATACATGAGATGATGGTACTCCCAAAGGACCTTTTTACTTAGAATATTTTGTGTAGAAATTTTTATGGTAGAAGTGACATTTGAGGTTTGCTTCAAACTTACTCCATGTGGTAAGGAGATGAGGGCACACATGGCACAGGGTTGGAGACAAGCTGGAGGGCACCTGTAGACGCTGATGGCAGATACTTTGGGCTTCATATTCCCATTCTTTCTGCCTCCATCCATGTGGTGGGCCACCTCCAATATGGCTGAATGGCCCAGCTCATCTTGTCCTCACATCCCTGTGCTCCCCTCCNCGCTGATGGCAGATACTTTGGGCTTCATATTCCCATTCTTTCTGCCTCCATCCATGTGGTGGGCCACCTCCAATATGGCTGAATGGCCCAGCTCATCTTGTCCTCACATCCCCGTGCTCCCCTCCAGCACTGTACTGGGGAAGCTCCACATGCCCAGCAGAAGATAAGCAACAGCACCTCTGATACTAGGTTGTGAGGGGTACTGTGGCTTTATTTTTGGCACTTGCTGTTTCGCTGGCTCGAATTCTCTTTCTGAGGCCTCACTTGGGGAAAGCCAGCTGCCTTACAGAGAAGCCAGGAGCTGTGGGCAGCAGGGAACTAAATCCTCTAGCCAACAGCCTGTAAGGATCAGAGCCTCCTGCCCACAGCACGTGCGTGAGCTTGGAATTCCTGCAGATCCTGAAACCAGGGCCCTGGCTCAGAGTTCAACCACAACCTCACTAGACTGGAGCCAGAACCACCCAGCGGAGCTCTCCCTGATCCTCGGTAAAGACAGTGTATGCTGGTCGTTCTAAGCTGCTAAATTCCAGGGTTATGTTTTTACACAACAATAGGTGACTAATATAACAGAGTTTGATTGTTTTCAAAAAGCACTTGGGTTATCGAAAAACAAACTTTTGCTCAGTCGGCAATTCTGCAGTGTAGAAGGAAGCAGGATGAGTGCGGCGGGGTCTAGCAGCGCGGTTTTCAGGTGCGTCAACAGGAAGCCTCAAAAGTGCGTATGGAATAAATACAAGATTGGAATGCTCTGCCTTTGGCCAACTCAACTTTCTACATGTTAAGCTNGAGTCAGGGATGGGGATCGAAGGGTCGAGGGAAACGGAAGGCATAGGGCTCAATGTGGAAGACTCTGTGTTGGGTAGGTCTTGGTTACTTTTGGTGAGTTAAGCTTTTTGACCGATTGGGACCTACACTATGCACCTGTGCCGGCTCTAAGACTTGGCCAACAATTAGAATTCCTCCATAATAGGGGCCAATCCACTGGCTATATGTTTGTATACCCCAAGTTAGCCCGGAAACCCAAGACCTGTCTCACTTGGCTGCTTCTTGATTGAACCTTATTCTAACCTGTGCATAGTTTTTTGCCGGATCATTAAGATTCCTGATAGCCGACCTCTCTTCCATTTCTGGGGACTTGGGGTTTTGTAAATGAGAAATTAAGCAAGTCCTGGTTTCCTACCTCCCAGTGACTAGCACCATCATTGGAGGCTACACAACTCCAAGACCAACAGAAGTAATGTTGTAAACCCCCCACAAGTCCTCCAGTTGTTTCTTTGATGGCTAGGACATGCCCAAAACCCATACTCCCGAAGGAGACCCCTTGCCCAGGTTACATCTACCACTGCTTTGAGGTCAAAGTACAGATCTGGCCACCAAGTGTTTGGGGGATGAATTCCTGTGGTCGAGTTGAGTACCTCTTGTGTCAACCCGTTTTGGAGTTTCCAGGTGATCTTGGCCGGTTGATGTGGGCTGATATTCGCAGCTCCGAGGTTAAAAAGGGCAGTCATCAGCAGACAAATCATGAGGCCTTCTGGGCCCCCTGGCGAACGAGCCTCAGCTTCAAAGGGTTTAATGGGTGAGGTTCACAGTCTGTTCCTTCTGAGCCTTGTCCTATTCCTCCGGAGTGGCACGGCGCACATGGTTGCAGTGCACCCAAGGTCCTATGCCGTCAACCTTTAGGGCAGTAGGGGTAGTAAGAACAACATAAGGGCCCTTCCATCTGGGTTCTAATGTTTTGGACTGGTGTCATTTGACCCACACCCATTCCCCTGGGCCAATGCCATGTGAAGGGATCGTGCCCTTGTCCTGGCCCTCATGAATTTCTTTGACCAAGGACCAGATGTGCATATGGACCTTTCTCAAAGCCGGTAGGGCCTCTCGGAATATCCGCAACGAAGGTGGCGGCTTGATTTTTCCCTCAAAAACAGGGCATACGGGACGGGGACTCCCATAAACAATCTCAAAGGGGGTCAGGTTTAACTTGTAGGGGGTATTGCACACCCTGAAAAGAGCGAAGCGAAGGAGGGTCACCCAGTCCCCGCCAGTCTCTATTGCCAGTTTTGCCAAAGTTTCTTTTAATGTCCGATTCATCCTCTCTACTTGCCCTGAGCTCTGAGGATTGTATTCACAATGTAGCTTCCATTTGGTCCCCAGGGCAGAGGCCAGTCCTTGAACAATTTTACTCACAAAAGCAGGTCCATTATCAGAACCAATAGATGCCGGCAGCCCAAACCTAGGCACTATCGCCTCTAGGAGCTTCTTAGCCACCATTACTGCTGTTTCCCTCTTAGTGGGGTAAGCCTCCACCCATCCAGAGAAAGTATCAACCAGAACTAACAAGTAATGGTACCCATACTTGCCTGGCCCTACCTCTGTAAAATCTATTTCCTAATGTTGTCCCGGTCTCTCTCCCCAGTACCTTATACCCGTATGCTGTCCTTTTCCCGGTCTCATCATCTGGCATGCCTTGCAGGCGTGGACTATGTCTTGTACAGTTGCCTTTTGTCAGGGAAACCGCAGACGTGCTGTCTGTAGAAGTGCTAGAGTCTTCTTTTCCCCCAGATGGGTGGTCTGATGTAGGTGCATGCAAAGGTGCCGACCCAAGTCAGCCGGAAGCAACAGGTTGTCATTCTGGTCCTGATACCACCCGTCTTCACTCACAGGATGGTTGGCATTTTCTTGAATCCAATTCTGATCAGAGGAGGAATACTCGGAGGTCGGGGGCAGGGTTCCCATTCCCGGGGCTGGCAATCCCACAATCAGTATGTGGGTCTCGCAGTCTTTGATGGCTGCTTCGCGAGCCACCACATCGGAGGCACAGTTGCCTCGAGCCTTGATATCCTCTCCCTTCTGGTATCCTGGGACATGTACTATGGATACTGCCCGGGGCTGATGGACCGCTGCCAAGAGTCAGTGGATCTCAGGTAAGTTTTTAACTTCTTTCCCCTCTGCCATCAGGAACCCTCGCTCTTTATATACTGGGCCTTGAATGTGCACGGTGCCAAATGCATACCGGCTATCGGTATAAATGGTGACCTTTTTTCCTTTTGCTCTTTCCAAGGCTTGTATTAAGGCTATTAGTTCTGCTTTCTAAGTGGATGTTCCAGGGGGCAGTGCTTCGGCCCAGATGACCCTCTCAGAGTCATCTACAATTGCTCTCCCGCCCTTCTCTGTCCGTCCTTTATATAGCTGCTTCCATTGGTGAACCATATTAGTTCACTGTCCTTCAAGGGTATGTCTGTGAGGTCCTTCCGTGTGGCCTTCACGTCGGCCAATACCTCAACACAATCGTGGAGGGGTCTATCTATCTTGGGGATGGGTAGGAGGGTGGCTGGGTTCAGGAAGCAGGGCATCTGAAAGTGAATCTGGGGAGTGTCCAGCAGTAAGGCCTGATAATGGGTTAGGCGAGCATTGGAGATCCACTTACCGGGCAGCTGCTTAAGAATCCCTTCAATGGCATGGAGAGTGTAGACCAGCAGCCGCTGTCCATAGGTCAACTTGTCGGCATCATGGACCAGAAGGGCAGTGGCCACGATGATTCGGAGGCAGGGCAGCCACCGGGTCCAAACTTTTTTGAGAGGCAGGCTACAGGTGGCCTCCAAGGTCCCCATTGATGCATCAGGACTCCCTTTCCCACTCTGTTTTTCATCCACAAATAGCTGAAAAGGCTTGGACGGGTTAGGGAGAGCAAGGGCCAGGGCTTCTAGCAGAGCCTGCCAGACTTCTTGAAATCCTATCTCACTGGCCCAGTCCAAGTCCAGTTTTTACTCTTCCCTACTTCCTTCATATAGTGGCTGGGCCTTTTGGGCCAACTCCAGGATCCATAGCCAGCAGTACCCAATAGTCCCAAGAAACTCTCACCTGACGGGGAGTTGTTGGCACGGGGATATGCAAAATAGTCTCTTTCACGGCCTGTCAGCCATCTCCGCCCCTGCTTTATCATATACCCTAAGTAAGTGACCTCCTGTTTAGCAAATTGGGCTTTCTTTGCAGTAGCCCGGTATCCTAATATCCCCAAAGTTTGGAGGAGGTCGCCTGTCGGCTCTAGGCATGCCTCCTCAGTAGTAGCGGCCAGCATAAGGTCACCCACATACTGCAACAAGACAGCGTTGGAGTGGTCAGCCCGGTACTCACGGAGGTCTTCACCCAGAGCCTCATTAAATAATGTTGGTGAGGTTTTGATTCCCTGTGGGAGGCGAGTCCAGGTTAATTGTCCTGTGGTCTGGCTGTCCATCTCAGCCCATTTGAAAGTGAAGATCTCTTGGCTCGAAGGGACCAGAGGAAAACTGAAAAAGGCATCCTTCAAGTCCAGGACGGTAAACCAAACATAGTCTGGCAGCAGGCCACCCCAGAGGGTGTACAGGTTAGGGACGGTGGGATGAATGTCACTCACCCGTTTGCTGACTTCACGAAGATCCTGGACCGGTCTAAAGTCCATTCCCCCAGGCTTTTTCACAGGTAACAGGGGAGTGTTCCATGGAGATCGACACCTTTTGAGAATCCCTACCTTCAGGAGCCACTGTATATGTGGCGTGACTCCTCGCCGGGCTTCCAGACTCAGGGGGTACTGTTTCACCCGTACAGGGGTGGCAATCTGCTTTCACTTAAATAATGATGGGGGGGGTCTTCATTTGGCTAGCCCTACCCCCGGCGTTTCTGTCCAGGCCAGAGGGTATTTTTGGACCCAAGGTTGCACGATAGGGTCTATAGCCATGGGAGGCCCCATCTGGTACAGCCTGTATTCGTCTCTCAGCACGAGGGACAGAACATGAATGGGGTATCCGGCCCCATCCGTGACCGATATCCCTCCGTGGGCGAAGTGGATCTGCGCATTGACCTTGGATAACAGATCCCTTCCTAGCAAGGGTGCTAGGCATTCTGATATCACTAGAAATGAGTGGGACACTCGTTGGGCCCCTAAGTCCACCTGACGTTTAGTAGTCCAGTACTATTGTCTTGTCCCGGTGGCTCCTTGTACCCAGCTAGTCTTTTTGGACATTGGTCCATCCTTTTGATTGAGGACCGAGTACTGGGCTCCCATATCCACCATGAAGCTGACTGGTTTTCCCTTCACATGAATAGTTAACCAGGACTCGGGAAGGAGTGCCGGGCCCTGACCCCCCTAATCACTATCTTCTGCATATAAAATGCGGGCCCCTGGGGAAGGCTCCTCCTTCCTGGTGGGTCCTCCCCTTTGGTTTCTTTTGGGACACTCGTTTTTCCAGTGTCCCAGCTCTTTGCAATATGCACATTGGTCCTTTTTCAGTACCTGTTTGGCCGGTTTCTATCTTTTGATCTGACGTTCCTAGTTCTCTGGGAATCCGCTCCGTTTCACCCCCGCAAAGAAAATCTGAGCCAATTCTTTCTGATTCTTGGCCCTATATTCCCTCTCTTCCCATCTGATCCGTTCCTCCCTCTCCTCGGGGGTCTCCCTATTGTTAAAAACTCTCTCTGCTGCCCTTACTAGATCTTGTATCGAATGTTCTCCCAGTCTATTTTCTGTAGTTCCCTCCTAATGTCTGGGGCTGCTTAGTTCATGAAGGCTAGTATGACTGCCGCGCGCGACTCATAAGCCTGTAGGTCCATGGGGGGGTACTGGCTGAAAGCTTCCATTAGCCTCTCTAAGAAGGCTGCCGGACTCAGTTGGTTTTTGTCTAACCAAAATTACCTTGGCCAAATTTGGTGGTCTCCTGGCAGCTGCTCAGAGGCCAGCCATGAGAGTCTGGCGGTACACTCAGAGACGCTCCCTACCTTCAGCGTGTTCAAAGTCCCACTGGGGTCACGTAAGAGAAAATCCTTCATCAATGATATTGGGTTGCATGGTGGGCCTTCCATCCACCCCTGGTACATGTTTCCGTGCCTCTGACAGAATCAGTTCTCATTCTTCCGTTGTGAAAAGCACCTGTAGTAGCTGCTGACAGTCATCCCAAGTGGGATTATGGGTGAAAAGAACAGATTCTAGAAGATCAATCAGGCGCTGGGGTTTTTCTGAGAATGAAGGGGTTTGGGTTTTCCAATTATATAGATCACTCGTGGAGAAGGGCCAATATTGCTAAGTTCGTTCCCGTCCTGATGGGCTGGCCCCACCCGAACAGGGAGCGCCCAGATGGTAGATGTGGGGGCCTCCCGGTCGCCATCTTGTTGGCTTAAAAACTCCTCTGGTCCTTCCTCCAGTTCCTTGGGCGGGGCCCCCTTCCTGGGGTGGGGCCGAGGGTTCTGCGCCCCTTCCCGCCTCTCCGGACAATATCTGTGGTACCTGAGGGGGCAAAGGCGGCGGTACATAGGGAGGGGGTGAGAGTTCAGTGTCCAAATCAATTAGGTTAGGGTATAGTGAGGACTCTTGAAATATCGGCCCCGCACGATTGCCAAGGTCCCTATGTTCCTCCTTTTTGGGTGTCTTCACGACAAGTACCTGCGGGACCTGTGAGGTAGGGGAGGGGGAAATAAAAGGTTTCAGCCAGGCTGGTGGGTTTTCCACCAATTCTTGCCAGACTACAATGTACAATGTCTGATCCAGATGTCCATATGGGCTAGGAGCGAGCACCTTCCCTTTAACAGCTCGGATGGCGGCCAGGTTGAAGGTCCCCTCCTGCGGCCATCCGACATTAAAAGTAGGCCATTCAGAGGAGCAAAAAGTTATTAATTTGTTCTTCTTCACCAGTACTGGTAAGTCCTGTGCCCTAGATTTAAAATCAGAAAAATGGTCAGTCATGAGGGACAGTGGAGTGGAAGTCGTCTGTCTCATGATTTTATAGAACCTAACAAAGGAAACAAAATGAACACTCAGAGGGCAGAGACAACACCAGCACACACAAAGATGCGACAAAGGACAGACAAACGTCGGCCAAGAACACAGCACTAGGTCTTCCTGGGGGCCCCTGAGCCTTCTTATCCCTTGAGGTTACCTTACCAAAGGGCGTCTACTGCCCAGATTCGGGATCAACAGAGAAACTCCCTTCCCCGCAGAGCCAGTTGCCTTCCAGCTTGTCTGCTGGGCCTCAGCCTTATGCTGACTAGGGCGACCCATTCGCCCCTGACCAGACCTGACACCGGTGTTCGGATACCTTTCCTCTAAGTGAGGAAACCCCTTTTACCAGGAGGGTATTCTTCTTTCCAGTTAAAGGGATCCCGGACAAGCCCCCAAATGTTATGCCCAAGGTCCGGATCCCCAAAACTGAGAGAATAAGACGTCCACAGTAAAACAATAGCACAAAGGGATTTACTGCTAGCTCGAGCTAGGNGAGGGTATTCTTCTTTCCAGTTAAAGGGATCCCGGACAAGCCCCCAAATGTTATGCCCAAGGTCCGGATCCCCAAAACTGAGAGAATAAGACGTCCACAGTAAAACAATAGCACAAAGGGATTTACTGCTAGCTCGAACTAGGGCTCAGGTCTCATCCAGCGCAGTGGAATCTGACAAGAGCCCCGAGCTGTGGTTTACATCTCTTATATAGGGTATTCTCGCGCGCAAAACTGGAAAAATGGGAGTCTCTGGGTCTGATTGGTCACCCTCTGGTGAGGGGTTAGGTGATGAGTTTTAGGGTTCTGATTGGTCCGTGGGTGGGTGATTCCCATAATCAACTCACATCTTCAGGAAACCGAAACTTAAGCCTCATGGTTACTAAAACCTGTCATGGAGCTGGTCTGGCCCTAACAGGCTACTTGATGAGACCGGCTGTGCCGGCTCGTCCCCGCGGCGTGATGATAGCGGGCCCTCGGAGGGAGAGATGCCCGCTGACGGAGACGCGCCCGTGACACACGCCCCTCCCAGCACCTCGCAGAAATACCATGCCGCGCTTAGGTTTCCCCGTTGCTCTCAGCGAGACCGTCTCACTTCCCCGCCCCTTCAGCTTGCCGGCAGACTCCTGGGGATACCCGGGAGTAAGACAAGCCTGTGGCAAAGGGCACAGGAGCCCCAAACGGATAAGTCTTCTCTGCCGCGCTGCCCAAACGGATGCGCCCACGAGGCCAGTCCGCAAGATGGCGGCAGCGCGCTGCCGGCGGCTCCTCGCACATGCGCTATCCGCGGCCCGCCCGGCGCGAGCGGAAGTCGCGTTACCCCGGAAGTGGCCGGCAGGGCGCGCGCGGGCGGGGCGGCGACGTTCGTCATTCTGTGCGGGAGGGAGCGCGAGAGCTGCGCGGACGATCCTCTGGTGAGTGCGGGCGGCGAGGCCAGCGAGCGCGGTGGGCACGGCGGGCGAGGCGGCCGCGGGGAAGGAGACCGGGGCCGCTCCTTTGTTCTCGCTTCCGCCCCGCCTGGCAGTCCGGCTGGGGGAATCTGCGCAGGGCGGGGGCGGCATTGACAGCGGGCGGCGCCCCGGGCACAGGGCGGGCCCACGTGCGATCTGGGGCGCGGGGATCTGGAGGCGGGGGCGCGTGTGCCGGGGGCGGGAGCCGGGGTCTGCGCAGACCTCTTTTGTGGTCGCTGCTCGTACTCGGCAGCCTCCTGGTCGCTGGTGCGCGCGGACCGGGGCCGGGCGGGACGCCTCCTCCACTGGGAGGTGAGGTCCCTGCGCCCCACCCTGCTTGCCGGGCCTCGCCTGGCCCAGATTGCAGGCCCTGCGGAAGTGCGGGCCTCGCCATCGCACTTAAATGATTTTGTCGCCTGCGGCCGCGCTTGAGTGACATTAAGGCGTGAGCCTTCTAGAGGAATTCCAGAGGAAGCTGCACGGAAGCTTGGATAAAACGATCTGGCCCCACCCTGCTTGTGGCGGCCGGGCGGTTCCGGGTCCCCAGGGGCCCTTTGTAAGACCTGGTTCTCACGCACGTCCCGGCATTGGCTGTCTTTACTAGCAACCGGTGGCCCTGACCCACCTCCCACACCGCCGGGTCTAGTCTGAGTCGGTTTCAGATATTCCTCAGGGATTCTACGGGGTGCGACGGTCATCCTTAGCGAAGGAAGTCCTGTGGCTGCCCCATCACTTATCGCTTTGACAGCACTGCTCTGGGCTCTTCTGGGGCCCGGGCAGAAGGAGGATCTTGAGACTACCCATCACATGGCTGCAGCAGTTCCCAAATTCTAGGTCACAGACCCTCACAATTAGAGATTGGTTTGTCGGACAGGTAGGGTCTTTTAGGCCATTTTAGGACTTACCTGTGGGACTTAGGCTAGCCCCATCATCTGAGCTCTAGGGGAGCCCTGTGTTTGGGCTGGAGTGAGACATGACTGACCCATGTCCTGCACAAAGGCCTTGGTTTGTAGCTGGGGCGTCTTTGAAGGAACAGGCTGGTCAGAGAAAACCCAGCAAGAGGGTTTCCCTGAGGAGAGGGCCTAGGCAGCTCAGAACAGGAAGCAGCACTTGGTCCTGGTGCTTCCTGGTGGGACCCAGGTGCTGCTGCTTCCTGGACAGCAAGGAAGCTGTGCCTCCTTTCCTCTGAGAGCAGGCTGCAGCTTTCATTTAGCTCTGGATGCTGGGGTGAGGTCCTGTGAGGTGGGCAGGGCGAGGAGATGAGTGGCCCCTTTGGGCTTCAGGAGCCTATGTCTGGGCCCTTTATGAAGTTCTGGCTGTCACTGCCTTCCTGTTACAGAACATGCACCTCCCCTTGGGCCCAGGTTGGGGGCTTGGCCACTTGCAGAGAGCCAGGGCAGATCACCTGCAGGTACTGCAGAAGGGCAGTTGGGGACACACTGTGGTCCCTCCAGGCTGCCACAGCCCCTGCTACCCTGGTCACAGGTGTCTCACATCCAGCTAGAGGTGAGTATGGCTGAGCAGGAGCCCACAGCCGAGCAGTTGGCACAGATTGCGGCGGAGAACGAGGAGGACGAGCACTCGGTCAACTATAAGCCCCCGGCCCAGAAGAGCATCCAGGAGATCCAGGAGCTGGACAAGGACGATGAGAGTCTGCGCAAATACAAGGAGGCCCTCCTGGGCCGTGTGGCTGTGTCTGCCGGTAAGTGGGGTGTGTGGACACCTATCGCTTTTCTGGGTGTCCACCACTATTTCCCCTGCTGGTGGAGCTCTAACTTGCTGTCACTCTGCAGACCCCAATGTCCCCAATGTTGTGGTGACCCGACTGACCCTGGTGTGTAGCACTGCCCCGGGCCCCCTGGAGCTGGACCTGACAGGTGAGTGGCATTTCCAAGTTCCTGGCTGGGGCTGCCTGGCACCCTGCTAATGCCCCTAAAAATAATGTGTTGAGGTGCTGGCGCCCTCTTGTGGGGAGCCTAGGAAGTGCAACCAAGTGGTTTTAATAAGGCTCTGACTTTGGTGTGGCCTGGGATGCCAAGGGGGGCATGTGTGTGTGTGTTTGATGTGGCCTGGGATGCCAGGGTGTG
The DNA here is from genome assembly GCA_006410735.1 of Raphicerus campestris. Lineage (NCBI taxonomy): Eukaryota > Metazoa > Chordata > Mammalia > Artiodactyla > Bovidae > Raphicerus > Raphicerus campestris. The sequence goes on from SJYW01052367.1 coordinate 349,679, forward strand.
TGTGTGTGTGTAGAGGGGCAGACGGGGCACCCCACCAGGGCCAGAGTGGCCTCCCCTACCTGAACCTCCTAGTGTGGCGTTCCTCTCAAACGCAGGTGATCTGGAGAGCTTCAAGAAGCAGTCCTTTGTGCTGAAGGAGGGTGTGGAATATCGGATAAAAATCTCCTTCCGGGTAAGGAGGAGGCTTGGGGGGGTGCTGGGGTCTTGGACTGGAGAGTCTGGCTGAGCCCCGCTTGGGTGCCTCCTTGCAGGTGAACCGAGAGATTGTGTCCGGCATGAAGTACATCCAGCACACATATAGGAAAGGCGTGAAGAGTGAGTGAGGGGGGGCCCCAGGAGGGAGGTGGCCACCGGGGGCTTAAGGGCTGCTGGGAGAGAGCGGGGAAAGGCCTGCCTCAGCTCCCTGATGGACGCCCTTCCTGCACCCTGCAGTTGACAAGACCGACTACATGGTGGGGAGCTATGGGCCCCGGGCAGAGGAGTATGAGTTCCTGACACCCATGGAGGAGGCGCCCAAGGGCATGCTGGCTCGAGGCAGCTACAACATCAAGTCCCGCTTCACAGACGACGACAGGACTGACCACCTGTCCTGGGAGTGGAACCTCACCATCAAGAAGGAGTGGAAGGACTGAGCCACGGCCGAGAGGCGGGCAGGGCGGGCGGACGGACGGAAGGACGGACGCGCCCCACCCCACCCACCACCTCACCCCCCTGACCCCAGACCAAAGTGCTGACAGGGCCCGCCCACGCTGCCACCACTGCCCCTGGGCTGCCTCCTGGCTGGCCTGTCCCTCCTCCACCCTTCCAGCCCGCTGGCCCCAGCCTCCTCGGTGGTCTAGTGTTGTTGCTGCTTCCGCCTGTGCTGTGGGGAGGGAGGCCTCGACCTCCCCTTCTGTATCCCTCGAGATTCCCCCGCTGTCCTGACCCAACCTAAGTCTTTGGCATGGGAGTCAGGCATTGCAGTGGGGCTCAGGGTGCTCAGGTCCCCTGGGCCTTCTCTGTTATGTCACCTGGACTCCTGTCGCCCCCTTCCTGGTAGGGGTGGGGTGTACCACGTGAGGCCTCGTGGGGCCGGTTGTCCTCCAGCTTTCACTTCTCCCTGGTCAGTCCATCCATCACTGTCAGTAACGGTCTAACCATGATGCCTTAACATGTGGAACGTGTGCTGTGGGGGCGTCACTAATCTCTAACCCTGTGTCTGCATGAGCATGTGGTGTCTCCCCCCCAATCCCTACCCCGTCTGTGATCCCCGTGGCCCGGGAAGGCTTCTGGGATGTGCTGGTCCCTAGTCTGCCCTGGCCTGGCCAGGCCCACGGGGACAGCTCCAGGGGCTTGGGAAAAGCCAAATTGCCAAAACTCAAAAGCGGCCTCCAGTCCCACCTGGGAGGTTGGGTGTCTTCACGCCTCCGCCTTCTTTGTCCCACTGGGCAGTGCCTAGAGCCCACGGCCCCAAGAGAGAGCCCTTGGCAGACAAAGCCAGTGGCCGAGCCTTACTTGTCCCTCCTGGCCTGCCGGCCTGGAGTTGTGTGCCTGGCCCGCCAGTATTTATTGCCTCCATATGTGCCGTCCTCTGGGCCCGCTGGCCTGCCGCTCTGCCCCCGGGCTCGGTGCCACCATCCCCAGCAGGCCCTCCCTGGACCCAGCCAGGACAACCGTGGGACCAAGCTTGCACTGCTGGAGCCGTCCCCTCTGCCCCCACCCCACCCTACCCCACCCTCCCCGGTCAGGCCCGGCCTGGAATGCACAGGAGCCTGTCCCTGCTTCTCCTTTTCTGACCGGGAAATAAACTTCCCCCTAAGGAGCCGGGTGTCTGCTGCTCATCTGGTGGGGAAGGGGAAATGGGGACTCTATTGCTCTGCTTCCCTGGGGCACCCGCAGGAGGGCCAGGAGGCAGGCGCAGTCACCACTGTCTGCGGCTGGTGAAGGAGAAGGGGTTTACAGCCGTTACTCAGACACATCAGCCCACCAGGCGAGTGCTGTTCTTTTGGCTGGGTGGGCTCTGCCAGGGAAAGGGGGCTGGGACAGTTTGGTCCAGTGGGGCATCCGGTGTCCAGAGTGACTCCTGCACGCCACTTGTGGGCCCTGTCTGAGCCTCTGGGAGGGAATGGTTCCAACCTCAAAAAAGGGGAACCATGCTGAAGACTTGGGGACAAATAGAATGACTGGGTCCCAAGGAGCCCAGGACAGGAACTTAGCTGGATGGGAGGGTGGAGAAGTTGGCAGCAGGGCCAGTGAAGAGGGTGGCGTGGAAGGCCAGAGGTCCAAAGGTGGGATTGCTGAGGTGGGGTGGAGGAGGGGAGATGGGGACCCTCGCTGCAAGGAAGCGGAGAAGAGTGCCTGGGGAGCCCTGAAGGACCGACTGCCACCACTGCCAGTCCCTCTACTTGGCAGGGTCTCTCCAGGACCTTGGGGTGGCAGGGATGGTGCTACCTCAGCATCACCCCCTGGGCACAAGGGCACCCAGGAACTGAGACACCCCTTACCGACTGAAGGAGGAGAGGGGAAATAGGAATCTCCAGTTCCATCCAGATAGAAGGTTGAGTCCAGAAACCCCGTTTCATGGCTCAGTGGCAAAACTTTTAGGGTGAAATCTCCCTTTGTGCTCAGCTGGTGAGAAGAGTGTGTGCCACACCTAGGCTGCTGCTGTCCGTGTGCCCGCCCTGGCCACGCCTCCCAGAGGCTGCCACTTTTCCCAGTTCTTAGCAGCAGGGTAAGCCCTTGAAGGATTTATGGCCAGCCGGAGTAGACCAGGAAGTACCCTTTCACTCCCACCCCCTGGCCAGTGACCACATGCCATGCCAGGATGGCTCCCACAGGGCTGGTTACCGCCTGGCTTTCCTTACCCCACGGCCCCCGTGGGCTTCTGGAGGTGGGCCCCTGTGCTGGGTACCAGCACAAACTGCCACTTTGCAGCAGCTGATCCAAACACAAACCCAAGAGTCACAGCCACAGGGGACAAAGACCCTAACCAACCTCTCCTGGGACCACCAGCCTTAAGCAGGGGAAGACAGACTGCACAGCCCAGGGTCCCCAGGTCCAAGGCCTTTCTCACAAAACTGAGATGCCCCTACCTCTGAAATAGCCCTACCTTTGGAGGTGAAAGGCTTCCAGGCAGCAGCTAAAGTCTCGGCCAGCCAGAGGAGCCCCAGGGCCGGCCAGAGCCCCTCCAGCTCTCCCCGTCCACTTCCTAAAATGTCCAGTGAAAATCTTCAAAGCTAGGGTTAACCTATGCTGTCAGCAGTTTGGTTTATTGGGCAAGGGCTTTCAGAGGCTCTGGCAGGCCAGAAGGGCTAGTAATACTGTCTTAACTCTTGGATTTTTCAAGCTTGATTTTGATTCGTGAACTCAGACCCCAAGTGCCAGGTTGGACAGGCACCCTGCCAGCAGCCAGGACTTTGTTCTGGTTCCTCCCCTGGTGAAGGCTAACATGAGGTGGCACCTGTAGGACCTGCATGACGTGTCTCTTGGGTCCCAAGTCTAACCTGATCCTCCTGGTTCCACCCCAAACCCGTTTGTACAGCTCAGTGCTCCTGAGCGTGGCTTCCCCGCCCTTATGAGCAAGCACCTGTGACCCTCTCCACTCCTTCCTGTCTATGGCCCTCAGTCATCCCCAGGCTTTTGCCCCCTCAGCGATCCCCCACAGGGATCCTTCTTCCACTGAGGAGCATGGCGATGGGCACCAGATCAGTGCCTTTCATGTGACTACTCACCAGTTATTGCAGCTTACTAGAATCTTCACACCCAGCACTGTCATGCTTTACAATCCAAGTCCACTTCAGTCTACCATAGCCTCCCTCACCATTGCACCTGGTTCCTATGTCCCACCTGTGTCCCAGCTCACCTGTGTGCAAACCTTTGCGGCCCATAGCACAGCCCTCGGCCCCGTGCTGCTGCTCCATAGTAGAAATCTGCAAGTAAAGAGGATTCCTGGGCTGTCTCTTATACACATCTCTGCCCCCACCCCACCCTACCCCACCCTCCCCGGTCAGGCCCGGCCTGGAATGCACAGGAGCCTGTCCCTGCTTCTCCTTTTCTGACCGGGAAATAAACTTCCCCCTAAGGAGCCGGGTGTCTGCTGCTCATCTGGTGGGGAAGGGGAAATGGGGACTCTATTGCTCTGCTTCCCTGGGGCACCCGCAGGAGGGCCAGGAGGCAGGCGCAGTCACCACTGTCTGCGGCTGGTGAAGGAGAAGGGGTTTACAGCCGTTACTCAGACACATCAGCCCACCAGGCGAGTGCTGTTCTTTTGGCTGGGTGGGCTCTGCCAGGGAAAGGGGGCTGGGACAGTTTGGTCCAGTGGGGCATCCGGTGTCCAGAGTGACTCCTGCACGCCACTTGTGGGCCCTGTCTGAGCCTCTGGGAGGGAATGGTTCCAACCTCAAAAAAGGGGAACCATGCTGAAGACTTGGGGACAAATAGAATGACTGGGTCCCAAGGAGCCCAGGACAGGAACTTAGCTGGATGGGAGGGTGGAGAAGTTGGCAGCAGGGCCAGTGAAGAGGGTGGCGTGGAAGGCCAGAGGTCCAAAGGTGGGATTGCTGAGGTGGGGTGGAGGAGGGGAGATGGGGACCCTCGCTGCAAGGAAGCGGAGAAGAGTGCCTGGGGAGCCCTGAAGGACCGACTGCCACCACTGCCAGTCCCTCTACTTGGCAGGGTCTCTCCAGGACCTTGGGGTGGCAGGGATGGTGCTACCTCAGCATCACCCCCTGGGCACAAGGGCACCCAGGAACTGAGACACCCCTTACCGACTGAAGGAGGAGAGGGGAAATAGGAATCTCCAGTTCCATCCAGATAGAAGGTTGAGTCCAGAAACCCCGTTTCATGGCTCAGTGGCAAAACTTTTAGGGTGAAATCTCCCTTTGTGCTCAGCTGGTGAGAAGAGTGTGTGCCACACCTAGGCTGCTGCTGTCCGTGTGCCCGCCCTGGCCACGCCTCCCAGAGGCTGCCACTTTTCCCAGTTCTTAGCAGCAGGGTAAGCCCTTGAAGGATTTATGGCCAGCCGGAGTAGACCAGGAAGTACCCTTTCACTCCCACCCCCTGGCCAGTGACCACATGCCATGCCAGGATGGCTCCCACAGGGCTGGTTACCGCCTGGCTTTCCTTACCCCACGGCCCCCGTGGGCTTCTGGAGGTGGGCCCCTGTGCTGGGTACCAGCACAAACTGCCACTTTGCAGCAGCTGATCCAAACACAAACCCAAGAGTCACAGCCACAGGGGACAAAGACCCTAACCAACCTCTCCTGGGACCACCAGCCTTAAGCAGGGGAAGACAGACTGCACAGCCCAGGGTCCCCAGGTCCAAGGCCTTTCTCACAAAACTGAGATGCCCCTACCTCTGAAATAGCCCTACCTTTGGAGGTGAAAGGCTTCCAGGCAGCAGCTAAAGTCTCGGCCAGCCAGAGGAGCCCCAGGGCCGGCCAGAGCCCCTCCAGCTCTCCCCGTCCACTTCCTAAAATGTCCAGTGAAAATCTTCAAAGCTAGGGTTAACCTATGCTGTCAGCAGTTTGGTTTATTGGGCAAGGGCTTTCAGAGGCTCTGGCAGGCCAGAAGGGCTAGTAATACTGTCTTAACTCTTGGATTTTTCAAGCTTGATTTTGATTCGTGAACTCAGACCCCAAGTGCCAGGTTGGACAGGCACCCTGCCAGCAGCCAGGACTTTGTTCTGGTTCCTCCCCTGGTGAAGGCTAACATGAGGTGGCACCTGTAGGACCTGCATGACGTGTCTCTTGGGTCCCAAGTCTAACCTGATCCTCCTGGTTCCACCCCAAACCCGTTTGTACAGCTCAGTGCTCCTGAGCGTGGCTTCCCCGCCCTTATGAGCAAGCACCTGTGACCCTCTCCACTCCTTCCTGTCTATGGCCCTCAGTCATCCCCAGGCTTTTGCCCCCTCAGCGATCCCCCACAGGGATCCTTCTTCCACTGAGGAGCATGGCGATGGGCACCAGATCAGTGCCTTTCATGTGACTACTCACCAGTTATTGCAGCTTACTAGAATCTTCACACCCAGCACTGTCATGCTTTACAATCCAAGTCCACTTCAGTCTACCATAGCCTCCCTCACCATTGCACCTGGTTCCTATGTCCCACCTGTGTCCCAGCTCACCTGTGTGCAAACCTTTGCGGCCCATAGCACAGCCCTCGGCCCCGTGCTGCTGCTCCATAGTAGAAATCTGCAAGTAAAGAGGATTCCTGGGTGTTCATGAGCTTGCTGTTAACTCAGTACCTCCAGTTGGGTTGAAAAGGACTTGNCTCTGCCCCCACCCCACCCTACCCCACCCTCCCCGGTCAGGCCCGGCCTGGAATGCACAGGAGCCTGTCCCTGCTTCTCCTTTTCTGACCGGGAAATAAACTTCCCCCTAAGGAGCCGGGTGTCTGCTGCTCATCTGGTGGGGAAGGGGAAATGGGGACTCTATTGCTCTGCTTCCCTGGGGCACCCGCAGGAGGGCCAGGAGGCAGGCGCAGTCACCACTGTCTGCGGCTGGTGAAGGAGAAGGGGTTTACAGCCGTTACTCAGACACATCAGCCCACCAGGCGAGTGCTGTTCTTTTGGCTGGGTGGGCTCTGCCAGGGAAAGGGGGCTGGGACAGTTTGGTCCAGTGGGGCATCCGGTGTCCAGAGTGACTCCTGCACGCCACTTGTGGGCCCTGTCTGAGCCTCTGGGAGGGAATGGTTCCAACCTCAAAAAAGGGGAACCATGCTGAAGACTTGGGGACAAATAGAATGACTGGGTCCCAAGGAGCCCAGGACAGGAACTTAGCTGGATGGGAGGGTGGAGAAGTTGGCAGCAGGGCCAGTGAAGAGGGTGGCGTGGAAGGCCAGAGGTCCAAAGGTGGGATTGCTGAGGTGGGGTGGAGGAGGGGAGATGGGGACCCTCGCTGCAAGGAAGCGGAGAAGAGTGCCTGGGGAGCCCTGAAGGACCGACTGCCACCACTGCCAGTCCCTCTACTTGGCAGGGTCTCTCCAGGACCTTGGGGTGGCAGGGATGGTGCTACCTCAGCATCACCCCCTGGGCACAAGGGCACCCAGGAACTGAGACACCCCTTACCGACTGAAGGAGGAGAGGGGAAATAGGAATCTCCAGTTCCATCCAGATAGAAGGTTGAGTCCAGAAACCCCGTTTCATGGCTCAGTGGCAAAACTTTTAGGGTGAAATCTCCCTTTGTGCTCAGCTGGTGAGAAGAGTGTGTGCCACACCTAGGCTGCTGCTGTCCGTGTGCCCGCCCTGGCCACGCCTCCCAGAGGCTGCCACTTTTCCCAGTTCTTAGCAGCAGGGTAAGCCCTTGAAGGATTTATGGCCAGCCGGAGTAGACCAGGAAGTACCCTTTCACTCCCACCCCCTGGCCAGTGACCACATGCCATGCCAGGATGGCTCCCACAGGGCTGGTTACCGCCTGGCTTTCCTTACCCCACGGCCCCCGTGGGCTTCTGGAGGTGGGCCCCTGTGCTGGGTACCAGCACAAACTGCCACTTTGCAGCAGCTGATCCAAACACAAACCCAAGAGTCACAGCCACAGGGGACAAAGACCCTAACCAACCTCTCCTGGGACCACCAGCCTTAAGCAGGGGAAGACAGACTGCACAGCCCAGGGTCCCCAGGTCCAAGGCCTTTCTCACAAAACTGAGATGCCCCTACCTCTGAAATAGCCCTACCTTTGGAGGTGAAAGGCTTCCAGGCAGCAGCTAAAGTCTCGGCCAGCCAGAGGAGCCCCAGGGCCGGCCAGAGCCCCTCCAGCTCTCCCCGTCCACTTCCTAAAATGTCCAGTGAAAATCTTCAAAGCTAGGGTTAACCTATGCTGTCAGCAGTTTGGTTTATTGGGCAAGGGCTTTCAGAGGCTCTGGCAGGCCAGAAGGGCTAGTAATACTGTCTTAACTCTTGGATTTTTCAAGCTTGATTTTGATTCGTGAACTCAGACCCCAAGTGCCAGGTTGGACAGGCACCCTGCCAGCAGCCAGGACTTTGTTCTGGTTCCTCCCCTGGTGAAGGCTAACATGAGGTGGCACCTGTAGGACCTGCATGACGTGTCTCTTGGGTCCCAAGTCTAACCTGATCCTCCTGGTTCCACCCCAAACCCGTTTGTACAGCTCAGTGCTCCTGAGCGTGGCTTCCCCGCCCTTATGAGCAAGCACCTGTGACCCTCTCCACTCCTTCCTGTCTATGGCCCTCAGTCATCCCCAGGCTTTTGCCCCCTCAGCGATCCCCCACAGGGATCCTTCTTCCACTGAGGAGCATGGCGATGGGCACCAGATCAGTGCCTTTCATGTGACTACTCACCAGTTATTGCAGCTTACTAGAATCTTCACACCCAGCACTGTCATGCTTTACAATCCAAGTCCACTTCAGTCTACCATAGCCTCCCTCACCATTGCACCTGGTTCCTATGTCCCACCTGTGTCCCAGCTCACCTGTGTGCAAACCTTTGCGGCCCATAGCACAGCCCTCGGCCCCGTGCTGCTGCTCCATAGTAGAAATCTGCAAGTAAAGAGGATTCCTGGGTGTTCATGAGCTTGCTGTTAACTCAGTACCTCCAGTTGGGTTGAAAAGGACTTGTTCTATTCTGAGAATGTGCTTGCCTTTTTTTTTTTTTCCACATCATGTGGAATGCAGCATCTTAGTTCCCTGACCAGAAATCCAGTGTGTGTCCCCTACAGTAGAAGCCTGGTCTTAGCCACTGGATCACCAGGGAAGTCCAGAGAACTCTATTTTTTTTTTTTTGGAGGGGGATATGCATTTATTTTTAATTAAAAAAAATTTCCCCCAACAATTGAGGGCCATGACTCATTCTGTCAATTCTCACACATGTGTAGCTGCCTGGACCTGGGGAGGAGGACTCACAACTTTCTCAGCACACGTTTCCTGTCCTCCCTCCACAGGGGACATCAGCCTCCAAACCAAGATCAGCCTGAGGTGTTTGTTTTTCTTCCAACTTCAAGGGCCAAAGCCAGAGAGAACTCCTCCTAACTAAAGGAGGACCTTCAAATCCTTGAGAGGGTGTCTTGAGTTCTGCACGGCCCTCCTGGACAGCAGGGGTGACCACGCCAGCGTCACCACACCTGGCACGTCTGGATCACCTCCTTCAGAGCCTTCACCACCTCTATGCTCTTGTCCTTCATGTCCAGGGCGAGGATAACTCTCCAGCTTCTTGAGACACAAATGCCACCAGGTTCTTTGCGAAGACATGGATGAGAGGCTCATCCTTCCCGAGGAGGACTTTCGTGGTCAGCATAGCCTTGCCAATGTCACTGGTCACACTGCTGGGTTCCAGGGAGACCAGTTTACCCATCTTCCCCAACTGGGTCACCATCACCAGGATGTGACTGCTGAAGGCTGGGCAGACCCCCTGGGTGGGGACGCCACACACCACTGCAGTCTTCTGTTTGGGTATCACCGATGGTTTACCTTCCATAGCTGAATCTGCTCAACGGCACCCAGCCACCTGCCACGCTGCCCGCGCTCACCGTGCCCAAAGAACTCAGAGTATTCTTTATCAAAGCCCTTGATCACTCAGTTGTTTAACCGGTGAGCACCTTCTCTGGGTGTGAGAGACCCCTGGAGGTCATCCTGTTCAGAGATGCCAGAGCCACAGCTACCAGGTGGGTAGGCTCTGCCCTCCAAGGACACACTCAGTTCAGGGCACTGGTGTGACAGTGACCATGGCTTCATCACCTCTTCCTAGAGTTGCCCTTGAAAGGCATGTGAATGGCCTTAGGAAAAAAACACTAGCCCTTCCCTCAGAAACACTAGCCCTTCCCTCAGAGCCAAGGCCTGCAGAGGTGTACACTGAACCTGGCCTATGTTCTGGGGGACAGGCTGCACCCCTGCACCTCACCCAGCTATTTACTAACCCAGAAACTGGAGACCTGGGGCTATCACCATACCTGGCCTCCCTCCCACTTTTGGGGAACCCTGCTTCCCTGCTCCTGCACAGGTCAGTGCACAGGCTGATTCATGGTGGTTAACTGTGCTTTGAGAAGGTACATCAATGCAGACAAAGCATGGAAGCAGCATGCCCCCACCCACACCAGAGCCCTGGTGAGGCCCTGGTCCTCACAGAAGGATGACTTGGCTGTGTCCATCTGGGTTGCACAATAGTGGCCCTGTCATCACCTGCATCAAGATGTGTCCCAGTTGCCCTTGGTTTTGACCAGGAAGTTCAAATTTAACCACAGTGAGGTTCAACCATCGCCAGCAGCTCAAATCCTTGCTGTTCTGCATTTGGTCTGTTATTCCCTTGGTTCCAGTAGTCTCAACTATTTACCATATGCAAGAGGCCAGGCTCCCTCCAAACTGTCACCAAGTGTATCTTAAATTCTGTTAGCTGAAAAAACTATAAAGTCCCCAAATTTAGGTATCTAAACTCAGATTTCATGAGTGCCTCTGAAATCAAGATGTGGTATAAAGATCCCTTGTCTCAGGCCCCAAATTGTGGTCTGTAAAACAGTCATGGCAATCACAAAAATGTGGGAAGATTGGGCAGGAGACATGAGGCAGTTCCCACCGGTTCCCAGAGAGCAGAGCAGAACTGTGATGCTTATTATGAGCCCTGCCTCCTGCTCAATGGGCCAGCACCCAGGCCAGTGGGGTGGAGGCTGCAGACACATTATTCACAGCCTTTTGTTTTGGGAGGCCCAGCTCCTGTAAAGTAACCCCCAAGAGGTACAACCACTTCCTCCAGACTCTTGCTCTACTGGCACTGGGGGAGGGGCACAGAGAACCTGGTCTTGACCTTCCGAAATTCATATTCTAGAAGGAATACTACATAGGATATGAGAACACATGCCCTCAGGAGCAAGGTGTCAACAAATGCAAACTCTCTAAAGTACAAAAGCATACTTTTTCTGTTTTACCATTTTTAAAAACTAAGATGTTACTATAGCCAACGTGTACATTTAATGTAGCAGTGTCTCCCTCCTGCCAAGTTATTAAGTCGATGATGAGTCTCAGTGGGGGTGGCATTTTGCAACCGAGGAAGTGAACACAAATGGGGAAGAGAGAGTCGACGGGTTGGGCTTTGTCTTTGAGGGGAAGGCGCTGCTCCGTCCAGAATTGCGCCGCCGGACAGAAGCTAACATTCCGGCCACGTATGATATTTGCTCTGAAGTCACATTAAAGAAAAAGAAATCTGAAATTTTAATACTTTCACTTAACCCAACAAAATATTACAACGTATCCATACAAAAAGTCATCAAGGAAATATCGTACACTCCTCTTCCATCCTCAATCCGTGTGTTCACTGTGTGTTACACTCACTCCGGGCCACACTGCCCTGTCGCACTGTAGAGCTCAGAAACAGTGGCCGCTAGCCAACCCCGTGGCGGACGGCGCAGGTTTACCCGGTCGCCTGAAAGCTTCCTGGAGGCCGCTTCGTGGGAGGCAGCCGGTAGGAGGGAAGGGAGGTGCCCACAGTGGACGGTGTATGACCGGAGCCTCTCACCAGCCAAGTGGCCCCATTCCGGGCACAGCTCCGGTGGACCTTGCTGGCTCCTACATCGCATTCCGCCTGGGGCCGTCCCCGGCCCCCAGCGCGCTGCCCCTGCGCCTCGCTCTGCCGCCACCGAGTAGCGCCCGGGCCACTCAGGGAAGCCACCCCGGCAACGCCCGCACAAGAGACCAGCCGCCACGGCAGGCGCCGCACGGGCCTCACGCGCGCCGGAAGCGCGTCAACCCAGCTTCCGACCTGCAGAGTCGTGGGGGCGGTGTCAGGTGGGGATACGCGGTCCAGTCAGAAAGCAACACGAGGGGTTTCGGAGGCGCAGGCGTGGCTCCGCCCCTCAGCTGAGAAATCCTCCCCACTGCCACGTTCGACAAAGGATCGCGTGGGGAGCGCGCACGTCTTGGCCAATCAGGAGCCGCAGATCCCGGGTCCCCGAAGGTAGCAGCCATTCCAGGCCCGGGGAAGGTGTATGAGAAAACCACCAGTCACAAGTCGAGAGAGAGAAAGTTCTTTTCCAGGAGCCAATAAGATGCCAGGAGAGAGTGCGAGCGCGAGCTTCTCGACCAATCCCGGGCGAGGGCGAGGGAGGTACTTGTAGCAATTCCGAATCCGGGGCCGTGACTTGTGTGGGCCCCCAATGCGAGTGCAGCGGAGGCGGGCCCCGGACCCCCCTGGCCAATCGGAGGTGGTCACGGGCGGGCGCGCGCGCGGCGGCCGGACTTATAAGAGCGGGACGGGCGGCGCGCGCTCTCGTGGCCTGCTGTCCTGGCGGCGCCAAGTGAAGCGCCGCACCTGTGCCGACATGCTGCGCCGCGCTCTGCTGTGCCTGGCCCTGACCGCGCTATTCCGCGCGGGTGCCGGCGCCCCAGACGAGGAGGACCACGTCCTGGTGCTCCATAAGGGCAACTTCGACGAGGCCCTGGCGGCCCACAAGTACCTGCTGGTGGAGTTCTGTGAGTGCCTCCAGCTCGTCCATCCGTCCGGGCTGGGCCTCGCGGCCACTCGCGGGATGGAAACGAAGCAGGGACAGAGGAGGAGCCAGGGGCACCGGGGTGGACTGGGGGACCGAGGGGGGCTGGAGGATGGGGGACCTGGGCGCCCTTCCCCACGCTTCCCTCCCTGGCCCCGCCAGAGATGGGTTGGAGTCTAAAGGGGTGTCAGCGGGCCACCCCTGGACGCGCTGACTTCTATCCCCTGGAGAGGCCCATCTGTAAGCGGAAACAGCTCACGGACCTGTCAGCGTTCCTACCCTGCCCGCGTCCTGGGGGCATCCCTCGTGCCCGGCTGGACCTTGATGATCGAGGGCAGACATCCTGGATGTGCCTTTGTGCCTGACGTCCACATGGCAGGATCCCTCTGTTCGCCACTGCCACAAATACAAAGGACTATGCAAGGGGTAGCCTTCGAATTGCTCACCTGGACCAGTTCCTGAAGAGCCCTGCCCCTGCCCACACCACCGTTCACCAGGGACAGCTGTCTTCTGATGAACAGTGTTGCCCACCAGAATTCAAACCTTTGTGTTTGTAAATGTATGAGTCCTGACTGTCTCAGGTGGAAATCACAGCTGCTAACCTGAGTTGAGAAAGAATCTAAAGGTCTTGTGTTAGATGTGAGTCTCTGGCTGGTGTGCACAGATGTGTGTCTCATAGTTATGACTCGTCAGTAAATATACAGCAGCCATGGCTTTAGCTTCTTAATTTCTCTGGTTCCGAAAGGGAAATTCTAGGACCCGACTGCGTTAACTGCCTGTAGGTAGTAGGAAGTTATTAATCATTGAAGACGAGGGAGAGTAGGAACTAATGGTTTGTCTTTCGTGCCCCCTCTCCGATACTGCTCAAGAGTGTCCATAGCTCCTGCATTCAGAGAGGTTATCCTGGTGTAGAAATAAAGATTTCATGGAGGGAGGTACCAAAGGAAAAGGAAAGAGAGGCGGTGGAGTGGACCGGTGCTGCTTTCTAGGTCTTGCTTTCTCTCCCAGACGCCCCGTGGTGTGGCCACTGCAAGGCTCTGGCCCCGGAGTATGCCAAAGCAGCTGGGAAGCTGAAGGCCGAAGGTTCCGAGATCAGACTGGCCAAGGTGGATGCCACTGAAGAGTCTGACCTGGCCCAGCAGTATGGTGTCCGAGGCTACCCTACCATCAAGTTCTTCAAGAATGGAGACACAGCTTCCCCCAAAGAGTACACAGGTGAGAACGCGGCGCCGTCCTTTCCTTGCCGGTAGACAGGGTCTTGGAAGATAACAGGCATGGAGGAGAAGTTGTTCTCCGACTGGGTTCTAGGGTCTAAGTCAGCCTCAGGGTTGTGTGAGGAACATTCTCTCAAGTGGAGAGGGTCATCCCACAAGGTGCTTAGCAGGCTGAAGCTGGTCCTCAGGTTGACCAGTATCGGGGTGGGGGGAGGCTGAGCAAGTGGAGCAACACGTTTCAGCCTTTGCTCACTCTCTCGTGTGCCTGCCACCAGGGCAAGTGTGAGGGCCTTTCACGGAGGAGGGGCAGACAGATCAGCAGGTACCAAGCTGGGGCTTGTGGCGGTTGTGGTAGAGCTCAAATCCAAGCTCAGCTGCACTGGCCCCTCCCTCAGTTGCTGCTCAGCCGCCTCCCGTGTAGCCCAGTCGGTACTGGTGACAAAAGAGGAATCTTTGTCTGTGAAACTGGTTTCGTGGCTTATCCGCCTGAATCCTTTAGAGCAGCCCGTCCTGTTCGTTCTGACATCAGCTCTGATCTTAGTAGGCTGCTGTTCTGTTGCTCCCACGTTTACTTGGGTTCACTTTTGGAATGGGAGTGCCATATGCAGAGTTACCACAGTCCTGTCACTAACAGTGAGGTTTTGTAGATGAGAAGACCCTTTCGGACTTCCCCTGTAACTGATAGCACAGCTTTTATTAATTCTAGGCAGAGTCCTCCTTTTAAATGTGAGATTTGGCAACCCTATTCCAGGTCAGACTATGTAGTCACACGAGGGGATAAAGGGCAATTGGTCTCAGTCTTGGGAGGAGCAGATTTTTTTCCTTCTCATTTGATCTGCTGTGATGGTGTCCATGGGCTGATCTCTTCCTCCTGCCGGTCCAGGAGGTGTGTAGGTTGAGGACACCTGACCAGTCTGGGTACACGAGGCAGTAGAGCCCAACCTGCTTTTTCAGGGGAAAGCTGGTCTCGAGGCTGTCTTGCTAAGCAGCCCTTTCTTCCAACCCTGCCACATCGCTAAATAAGACAAAGCCTAGTGTGAGACCACTGGGGGGAAAGTACGTGTGTGTTTAATGAATTTAAATATCATGGGAAATTTATAAGATGCAGAAGTATTAGAGGGGAAGAAAAGGTGATTTATGATCTGTTATCCAGAGGTCACTGCTGCCTTCCCCTTCTTTAAACACATTCACGATTTGCCATATACACATACAACCTTGGAATTTTAACCTTGGAATTCGGGTAGGTATGTAGACAAGATGCCTTTCCCTGGTGGCTCAGAGGTTAAAGCGTCTGCCTCCAATGCAGGAGACCCGGGTTCGATCCCTGAGTCAGGAAGATCCCCTGGAGAAGGAAATGGCAATCCACTCCAGTATTCTTGCCTGGAGAAGCCTAGTAGGTTACAGTCCACGGGGTCGCAAAGAGTCGGACACGACTGAGTGACTTCACCTCACCTCATGGCAAGCTGGTGTTTTGCTCTGGTTTTGGCAGAGAGCTCAAATAAGAATAGGTGGGGAGGATGGGTGTGTTCCTGATATCAAGTGGACCCTGCCTGTGTTTGGGTGCAGCCGGCCGAGAAGCCGATGACATCGTGAACTGGCTGAAGAAGCGCACGGGCCCTGCCGCCAGCACGCTGTCCGATGGGGCTGCTGCAGAGGCCTTGGTGGAGTCCAGTGAGGTGGCCGTCATCGGCTTCTTCAAGGTAGAGGCTCGTTAACTTCACCCCGGGTCTTCCTCCCACCTGCCGTGACCTGGGCACTGTGGTGTCCCCCATTGCTGACCCGGGCAGGGGTCCTCAGTGCTGGGACAGTGGCCACCTCTGCTTCTTCTCTCCAGGACGTGGAGTCGGACTCTGCAAAGCAGTTCTTGTTGGCAGCAGAGGCCATTGATGACATCCCATTCGGGATCACATCTAACAGTGACGTGTTCTCCAGATACCAGCTGGACAAGGATGGGGTTGTCCTCTTTAAGAAGGTGAGTGTGCTACCCGCCCCCGGGGTAGGGAGTTGAAGTTCCGGGCTGGTGTCGCCTTTGAGGACCTTGCCCAGGCGGCGCTGGCTGCTGGACTGCGGCCCGCCTGTTATCAGGGCCCGTTTTGCAACGTCAGGTAGTAGGAGCCTCTTAGACTGTGGCCTTCAGTCCTTCAGTTATGGGGCCTACGTCCAGCTTCTCTGTTGGCCCCATTGCGATGTTTTATGCAAGCTAAGTAGCTTCAGAGGGTTAGCTTTTTAAAGAAAAGCTGTGGTGAGACAGACGTGATAAAGCTTAGCGTTTTAACCACTTTTAAGTTTTCAGTGGCATTAACTACATTTGTGGTATCGTGCAGCTGTCACTCGTGTTTTTTTCCACGGTGGGGTATTAGTGGCATGTAGTCCCACTCTGTTGCGAGCTGGGCCTCAGGGCTCCTGCAGGCTCCCCTAGCCCCATGTCTGTTATGCTTGGTCATGAAGGGACCGTGTGTCTCTTGACTTCTCCACGTTCTTGCTAGGACACAGCTGGGATTGGTGTGTGTGCACAGCAGTTTGGTGGGTGATCGGGGTCTCTTTTTTATCTTAGCCACCAGGTAGTGGGTCTGGAGCCGGCCAAGCATGCATGCCCTTGGGACACAGCTATCCCCGGATTGGGTACAGGGTGGAGGAGGAGGGAAGGCTATGACGGGGGAGCTGGCGCTGGAGGTATATCTTCAGGGAGAGGGGCTAGGCCTTGAACTCCTGTCCTGTTTTGTTTCCAGGATCAGAAGGTAGTTGTAGCATTACAGCAAAGTGGTAAACTGAGTGATCAGAAAGGACACAGTGTTTGGGGGGCCCAGTCCCCCCGCTGTGTGCACTCCTCGGTGGGGCACTGCTGAGCCTCTAGCACCTGGGGGTAGGGAGGGCAGCCCTCCCAAGTGCACTGGGTTCTGGGGCAGCTTGCTTTCATCTATTTCTGAAGTCCTTTCCTCTTTCTCAAAACAAGAGGTATTATATACATTCTCTTTATCCTCACCCCAACCCTCAAAGGGAACAGAATTGCTAAATTAGTTAATTATCTTCCCAAAGGTACCCAGGAAACTGTTATTAACAGCTGATTAGGAGAAGACCCAGCCAAATTGGATGGAGTTGAGTGGAATGAAGGTCCTGGGGCCCTTGAATAGAAAGTCTTGGATGCGTCCTGCAGTTCTGGGTGAGGGATGGGAAGATTCAGGCCTGTGGCGCTTACAAATCCCTTTTCATCAGCTTGATCCACACCGTCCTTTTCCATTACTCTTGAGATCTGGAGTGGCATTTGTCACACTGGATTGATGCTGGTTCTGGTAATCACATGTCCTTGAAGGTTAAGAAGGATGGTTGTTTGTTCTACAAAGACTGTAGTCATGGTTGCTCGTCTCTTCTTGGCCTCAAGTCTCTGGTATCTATGCGGGGAGAAGGGGAACAGTGAGGGGGCTTCCCTCTCCCACTTGCTGGCTTCTGGCAGCCATGCTGGAATATCATGCTCCCTTGAGCAGTTGTGAGCAGGAGCCTGGCAGAGCCCACGGGCTTTGTGCTGAGGCATCAGTTGGGATCACAACTGCAGTCGGGCAGACAGCTCTACGGATGAGAGGAAGAAGGTGCAGATTTCCCGATGGCCCACTGTCCCCATTCTCCTCCTTGTTCCTTCAGGCTGTTGCCTAGTTCCTCAGTGTGAGCAGGGTCTTCTGTGTGGGCAACCTTGAGAGATGGGACTCCCAAGAATGGCCAGCTGCCACTCGCAGCTCTGAGTCCGAGTCCCAGCTTGGGTCTGTTTGGACCACTGGTTTGAGAGCCGATCGTCCTGTGTCTTTGTTTGGTGTTTACTTTGTTTTTCTCTTTCATCTTTCAAGCCAGGGACTTAAGAGTGGGGGTGGGGCCTTTTTTTTTTTTTTTTCCTGGAAACCTTGATGGGGCCTTATTTTTGTGACATTTTCATTGCAGCCTGGTGGGGTGGCTTCTGCCCAGGGCCCCAAGACCTCCTGCGGCTGTCCCCAGATAAACAGGGGCTGTTTGTTTTTCACCAGAGGAGACACTGAACACAGTGTAACGTGCACCGTTACCTCGACCAAGGTTGTGTCCTAATAGAGACACGGCAGTTTTGGAGGAGCGGGGATGGCTGTCTGTTTGCCTCTTAACGGGAGATCCTCTTTATGCCTGATGGAGCCTGCCCGTGGCCAGCCTCTTGCCTCCATGTCCTTTTTGTCTCTCTGCACCTTCCCATCATGGGTGTGGGGAAGGCAGAGCCAGCTTCAGCTCTTTATAAGTGGGGTGGGGATGGGAAGTGGCTAGTTACTTTGGGAGAATGCAGAGGGAAATGGCCAGGCAGGGAAGGTGAGTGGTTTCTCTCTGTGGGTCCCATCTGAGTTCACACAGGAGACGGGAGGCTTGCTGACCGGCCGCACAGGCTGAGGCACCGCTCTGCCTCCTCGCAGGGAGCTGTGTCTGCCCACCCATCCGGAGCTGGGGCCACACCTCAGCTCTGTGGCCGCAGCCTTCGCTTTTCATGGTTCCAGGACTTTGAAACTCTTTTTTAATAGATTATTAGAGTTCCCAAAGCCTTTTTTTTTTGGTGTGGAATACCTACCCAGTT
This sequence comes from Raphicerus campestris, assembly GCA_006410735.1. Taxonomy (NCBI): domain Eukaryota; kingdom Metazoa; phylum Chordata; class Mammalia; order Artiodactyla; family Bovidae; genus Raphicerus; species Raphicerus campestris. The sequence continues at coordinate 367,871 of SJYW01052367.1, forward strand.
TTACTGTGTTAGACATGTTAGAACTGAGAAATTAAAAAATAACAACCCTGTTCGTTCTAAGATAACAATAATAAATATTATGTGTTATCAAAAGAGACGTTTTGGGGGGGAATTCCCTGATGGTCCAATGGTTAGGAATCCATCTGGGATTCAATCCCTGATCGGGGAACTAAGATCCCACAAGCTGCGTGGTATGGCCAAAAATAATAATAATAAACATTTTTATGAAAATTAATTTTTTCCCAGACAGTGTTTTCATGGTTAAAGTGGTGTTTTAGATTTCTGCTAGTCTGTAACGTCTGTCTGAACAGAAGACAGCTGGGTTCTCCTGTTTGCCTTCACTCTGACGCAATGTCACACGCCGTACTGCATACTTTGGGGGGGGGATGCATGACAGGGCACCTGCCGTCTGAGCGTGGTTGTGAAAATCAGTCTGACCTTGCGGCCGCCCTGGAAGGGCCTTGGGTCCACAGGGGTGAGGCCCACATTTGGAGGGCTGCAGTTTTAGGGACTTGGCAATGAGGGAGTCCTCTGGCACCCCACCCAGGACGTGGGGCTCTCATGGCTTGTCAGGAACGTGCCGGGGCAGGGTCTGAGCCAGCTGCTGCAGTCTCAGCCTGCAGGAGGCTGCCTGCTGGTGTTCGTGGGGAGCCTCCTCCTGGTGGTTCCTGGTTGGTGAGGAGCCACTCCTGGTGACCTCACTGTTGCCTGGTACCCAGAGGATGTGTTCCGGCAGCCATCATCTGGTTTTTGCTTTGGATGGAGACGTGTGTCCTGCTGGCATCTCCCCACACTGCTGTCACAACCCATACAGGAACATGAGGGTGTAGACTGCCTTCCTGGCCATGATCAGCTGGCCAGGGCCACAGGGCCCTTTGTGGGGAGCCTTGGCACCCACGCCTTTCTTTCTCTGTCCACAGTTTGATGAAGGCCGGAATAACTTTGAGGGGGAGGTCACCAAGGAGAAGCTTCTGGACTTCATCAAGCACAACCAGTTGCCCCTGGTCATCGAGTTCACCGAGCAGGTGTGTCTGTGTTGCTTATCTTGCCCTGGTTGGGGAGGGTCCTGACGTTTGGTCCTGGGGAAACTGATTTAGAGACCAGGTGTGTGGTGGCCTGGAGGCCAAGGAGAGAATAGCTCGTTGATAGCTTGGTTTGTGTCTCAGACCAAGTAACCTGTGTTTCCAACGTAGACAGCCCCGAAGATCTTCGGAGGGGAAATCAAGACTCACATCCTGTTGTTCCTACCGAAAAGCGTGCCTGACTATGATGGCAAGCTGAGCAACTTCAAAAAAGCGGCTGAGAGCTTCAAGGGCAAGGTGTGCGCTCCCCGTGGCCTGCAGGCAGCTTGGCACCCCCAGATCAAAGGCTGATCACAGGGTTCCTTCCGCCTTGGGACAGCCTGTTTTAGTGTCCTGGTTGTTGGGGAGTGGGCGGCAGAGAAGTATAGGGAGCCCTCATTGTGCAGTGCCATCAACGTGCCTTTTCTCTCCCAAGATCCTGTTTATCTTCATCGACAGCGACCACACTGACAACCAGCGCATCCTGGAATTCTTCGGCCTGAAGAAAGAGGAGTGCCCGGCTGTGCGCCTCATCACGCTGGAGGAGGAGATGACCAAATATAAGCCAGAGTCAGATGAGCTGACAGCAGAGAAGATCACCGAGTTCTGCCACCACTTCCTGGAGGGCAAGATTAAGGTGGGCACCTTGTCCGGGGTGGGGGTGCTGAGGATCCTTGGGGCGCACAGAGCAACTA
>SJYW01052367.1:369817-385518 GCA_006410735.1 Raphicerus campestris
GTGTGTCCTGCTGGCATCTCCCCACACTGCTGTCACAACCCATACAGGAACATGAGGGTGTAGACTGCCTTCCTGGCCATGATCAGCTGGCCAGGGCCACAGGGCCCTTTGTGGGGAGCCTTGGCACCCACGCCTTTCTTTCTCTGTCCACAGTTTGATGAAGGCCGGAATAACTTTGAGGGGGAGGTCACCAAGGAGAAGCTTCTGGACTTCATCAAGCACAACCAGTTGCCCCTGGTCATCGAGTTCACCGAGCAGGTGTGTCTGTGTTGCTTATCTTGCCCTGGTTGGGGAGGGTCCTGACGTTTGGTCCTGGGGAAACTGATTTAGAGACCAGGTGTGTGGTGGCCTGGAGGCCAAGGAGAGAATAGCTCGTTGATAGCTTGGTTTGTGTCTCAGACCAAGTAACCTGTGTTTCCAACGTAGACAGCCCCGAAGATCTTCGGAGGGGAAATCAAGACTCACATCCTGTTGTTCCTACCGAAAAGCGTGCCTGACTATGATGGCAAGCTGAGCAACTTCAAAAAAGCGGCTGAGAGCTTCAAGGGCAAGGTGTGCGCTCCCCGTGGCCTGCAGGCAGCTTGGCACCCCCAGATCAAAGGCTGATCACAGGGTTCCTTCCGCCTTGGGACAGCCTGTTTTAGTGTCCTGGTTGTTGGGGAGTGGGCGGCAGGGAAGTATAGGGAGCCCTCATTGTGCAGTGCCATCAACGTGCCTTTTCTCTCCCAAGATCCTGTTTATCTTCATCGACAGCGACCACACTGACAACCAGCGCATCCTGGAATTCTTCGGCCTGAAGAAAGAGGAGTGCCCGGCTGTGCGCCTCATCACGCTGGAGGAGGAGATGACCAAATATAAGCCAGAGTCAGATGAGCTGACAGCAGAGAAGATCACCGAGTTCTGCCACCACTTCCTGGAGGGCAAGATTAAGGTGGGCACCTTGTCCGGGGTGGGGGTGCTGAGGATCCTTGGGGCGCACAGAGCAACTAGGTGGCAGAGGGGTCCCCAGGCAACTGCGCGTGCCTTACTCTACTCGCCCTCCAGCCCCACCTGATGAGCCAGGAGCTGCCTGACGACTGGGACAAGCAGCCTGTCAAAGTGCTGGTTGGAAAGAACTTTGAAGAGGTTGCTTTTGATGAGAAAAAGAACGTCTTCGTAGAGTTCTGTAAGTGAGGCCCTCCACTCCTCTGGGCTTGCTGGGGCGAGGCACTTCTCGGCCCAGTAAGATGCAGAACGGCTTTCTTTCAGATGCCCCGTGGTGCGGTCACTGCAAGCAGCTGGCCCCCATCTGGGATAAGCTGGGAGAGACTTACAAGGACCATGAGAACATAGTCATCGCCAAGATGGACTCCACGGCCAACGAGGTGGAGGCAGTGAAAGTGCACAGCTTCCCCACGCTCAAGTTCTTCCCCGCCAGTGCCGACAGGACGGTGCGCCCACCACTGAGGGGAGTGCGGAGGCGTTGGGGGACTCTCGGGGGGACCGCATCTCACATTTCATCCCCGCTTCTTGCAGGTCATCGACTACAATGGGGAGCGGACACTGGACGGTTTTAAGAAGTTCCTGGAGAGTGGTGGCCAGGATGGGGCCGGAGATGATGACGTAAGTAGTCATTGGACCTGGCGGGCTGTGGGGCGTGCTGCCACGCAGTGCTGCACGGGGTGGGGGGTGAGGTTGGAAGGGTCTTTAGGCGCCACCGTTTGCTCAGGAATCTTCGCAGGCACATACAGCACGTTCTCTACTCGGCGTGAGCTCGGTCCTCTCCACATCATCTGGGGGGAGTGGAGGGGATAGCAGAAGTGAGCCTGGACCAAGAGGGTGGGGCTGGGTCAGGTGGTAGAAGGAATGGTCAGTTCAGACCACAGGGTCCGCCCAGAAGTGCAGGGATGTGGGACGAGGGGCAGACCCGGCTGCAGGGCGCAGTGGGGGCAGTGAGGACCGCCAGGGTGGCGTGCGCTGCTGTGATTGGTGGGCTGTCACCAGCCCCTTGAGCTCCAGGACTTGAGGGGTGGACATGACACACCAGTGGCTCCCTGCTCAGTCTTCACATTTGTGCCATGGATGGAGTAGGTCTAAGCACTCACCCGCTTGACAGCATGGGGTGAACTCCCAGGGCACCAGTTCTGCTTCTAGCCTATATTGTGGGCAGGAACCCCCATGCCTCGCTGTCATCCAGAAGCCCACCCCACACATCCACGCATCTGTTCATAGAGACCAAAGTTGGCTGCTTGTGTCTGAGCACCAGACTGGTCCCTGGTGTCCTCGGTGTGGGCGTGGAGGCCTCGGCAAGCTGGCCCTGGGCTGGACTTCTCACGTCCCTTCCTTTCCATCGTATGTCCCAGGATCTAGAAGATCTTGAAGAAGCAGAAGAGCCTGATCTGGAGGAAGATGATGATCAAAAAGCTGTGAAAGATGAACTGTAACGCAGAGAGCCAGACCTGGGCACCGAACCCGGCACCTCCCAGAGGGCTGCACACCCAGCAGCACAGCCTCCGGACGCCCGCAGACCCTCCCGGCGAGGGAGCGTCGATCGGAAATGCAGGGAACTTTTCTGAAGCCACACTTCACTCTAACACACGTGCAAATCTAAACCCGTCTTCCTTTGCTTTTCAACTTTTGGAAAGGGGTTTATTTCCAGGCCAGCCCAGCCCAGCCCATCTTGGTGGGCCTTTTTTTTTAAATCGTGATGTACTTTTTTTGTACATGGTTTTGTCCAGAGTGCTCGCTAAAATGTTTTGGAATCTCACGCTGGCAATGTCTCTCATTCCTGTTAGGTTTATACTATCACTTTAAAAAAATTCCGTCTGTGGGATTTTTAGATATTTTTGGACGTCAGGGTGTGTGCTCCACCTTGGCCAGGCCTCCCTGGGACTCCTGCCCTCTGTGGGGCAGAACCAGGCAAGGCTGGATGGGTCCCTCACCTCATGCGGTATTGCCATGGTGGANCTGGAGGAGGAGATGACCAAATATAAGCCAGAGTCAGATGAGCTGACAGCAGAGAAGATCACCGAGTTCTGCCACCACTTCCTGGAGGGCAAGATTAAGGTGGGCACCTTGTCCGGGGTGGGGGTGCTGAGGATCCTTGGGGCGCACAGAGCAACTAGGTGGCAGAGGGGTCCCCAGGCAACTGCACGTGCCTTACTCTACTCGCCCTCCAGCCCCACCTGATGAGCCAGGAGCTGCCTGACGACTGGGACAAGCAGCCTGTCAAAGTGCTGGTTGGAAAGAACTTTGAAGAGGTTGCTTTTGATGAGAAAAAGAACGTCTTCGTAGAGTTCTGTAAGTGAGGCCCTCCACTCCTCTGGGCTTGCTGGGGCGAGGCACTTCTCGGCCCAGTAAGATGCAGAACGGCTTTCTTTCAGATGCCCCGTGGTGCGGTCACTGCAAGCAGCTGGCCCCCATCTGGGATAAGCTGGGAGAGACTTACAAGGACCATGAGAACATAGTCATCGCCAAGATGGACTCCACGGCCAACGAGGTGGAGGCAGTGAAAGTGCACAGCTTCCCCACGCTCAAGTTCTTCCCCGCCAGTGCCGACAGGACGGTGCGCCCACCACTGAGGGGAGTGCGGAGGCGTTGGGGGCCTCTCGGGGGGACCGCATCTCACATTTCATCCCCGCTTCTTGCAGGTCATCGACTACAATGGGGAGCGGACACTGGACGGTTTTAAGAAGTTCCTGGAGAGTGGTGGCCAGGATGGGGCCGGAGATGATGACGTAAGTAGTCATTGGACCTGGCGGGCTGTGGGGCGTGCTGCCACGCAGTGCTGCACGGGGTGGGGGGTGAGGTTGGAAGGGTCTTTAGGCGCCACCGTTTGCTCAGGAATCTTCGCAGGCACATACAGCACGTTCTCTACTCGGCGTGAGCTCGGTCCTCTCCACATCATCTGGGGGGAGTGGAGGGGATAGCAGAAGTGAGCCTGGACCAAGAGGGTGGGGCTGGGTCAGGTGGTAGAAGGAATGGTCAGTTCAGACCACAGGGTCCGCCCAGAAGTGCAGGGATGTGGGACGAGGGGCAGACCCGGCTGCAGGGCGCAGTGGGGGCAGTGAGGACCGCCAGGGTGGCGTGCGCTGCTGTGATTGGTGGGCTGTCACCAGCCCCTTGAGCTCCAGGACTTGAGGGGTGGACATGACACACCAGTGGCTCCCTGCTCAGTCTTCACATTTGTGCCATGGATGGAGTAGGTCTAAGCACTCACCCGCTTGACAGCATGGGGTGAACTCCCAGGGCACCAGTTCTGCTTCTAGCCTATATTGTGGGCAGGAACCCCCATGCCTCGCTGTCATCCAGAAGCCCACCCCACACATCCACGCATCTGTTCATAGAGACCAAAGTTGGCTGCTTGTGTCTGAGCACCAGACTGGTCCCTGGTGTCCTCGGTGTGGGCGTGGAGGCCTCGGCAAGCTGGCCCTGGGCTGGACTTCTCACGTCCCTTCCTTTCCATCGTATGTCCCAGGATCTAGAAGATCTTGAAGAAGCAGAAGAGCCTGATCTGGAGGAAGATGATGATCAAAAAGCTGTGAAAGATGAACTGTAACGCAGAGAGCCAGACCTGGGCACCGAACCCGGCACCTCCCAGAGGGCTGCACACCCAGCAGCACAGCCTCCGGACGCCCGCAGACCCTCCCGGCGAGGGAGCGTCGATCGGAAATGCAGGGAACTTTTCTGAAGCCACACTTCACTCTAACACACGTGCAAATCTAAACCCGTCTTCCTTTGCTTTTCAACTTTTGGAAAGGGGTTTATTTCCAGGCCAGCCCAGCCCAGCCCATCTTGGTGGGCCTTTTTTTTTAAATCGTGATGTACTTTTTTTGTACATGGTTTTGTCCAGAGTGCTCGCTAAAATGTTTTGGAATCTCACGCTGGCAATGTCTCTCATTCCTGTTAGGTTTATACTATCACTTTAAAAAAATTCCGTCTGTGGGATTTTTAGATATTTTTGGACGTCAGGGTGTGTGCTCCACCTTGGCCAGGCCTCCCTGGGACTCCTGCCCTCTGTGGGGCAGAACCAGGCAAGGCTGGATGGGTCCCTCACCTCATGCGGTATTGCCATGGTGGAGCGTGGCTCCTGCATCATTTGATTAAATGGAGACTTTCCGGTCTCTGTCGCAGGCCGCCCCCGCCCCCCCCCCACCATGAGCAGAGGGTGTGGCTGGGCCCAGGACAAGCCCAGCAGCCCCCTCCTTCCCCAAGCCAGGGTCGTTATTGCTCTGTGATGTCCAGGGTGGCCTGAGGCCTGCCCCAGGCAGAACCGGGATCCTTCGTTTCCAGGCTGGGAGACAGCCAAGGATGCTTGAGCTGAATCACATGTTGACAGTTCTTCAGGCATTTCTACCACAATATTGGAATTGGACACATTGGCCAAATAAAGTTAAAATTTTCTGCCTTTTGTCGTCTCTGCCTTACAACTTCTAGGCATGGGGTTGGGGGTTGGAATTCTGACATTCTAGGGAGAGGAGGTGAGCTTGGGGCTGCTCTTGTTGAGCCATCTTTTTTGAAGCATGGCAGACACCCAGAAGCATGTACACATCCCATGGGCGTGGAGCTGACACCACGGGTCACCTAGTGCATGTGGTCGGGGTAGGGGGAGGGCTGCCTCCTGGTCCTGCTCCTATGTTGTCCGGCTGGCTCACCTGTGATGGGGGTCTGCAGCTTTACCTGCTGTGGGCACCCAGTGGTCACAGCATGGATTCTGCCAACATGCCGTGTCAGGACACGGCAGCAAGGGGAGCACAGGTCTGTTGTGCAAGAGTACCTCCCGCCCCCACAGCCTAGAACCACTGCAGCTTTGGATGAGAAATTGGGGGTGTTCAGACTTCAAGAATGCTGTACTCAGACTTCCCTGGTGGTCCAGTGGCTAAGACTCCGAGCTCCCAATCCAGGCAGCCTGTGCTTGATCCTGGGGAGGGAACTAGATCCCACAAGCCACAGCTAAGGGGTCCTGCCTGCTCCAACTAGGGTCCAGCACAGCTGGAGTAAATAAAAATAATTTTTTTTTTAAGTGCTGTGCTCATCACTAGACATTTGTATAAAAAAGAATCTGATGTTGAGAGCCAATCTCTTAGTTTTTAAAATGTAACTTGACTCCTTAGAGCCTCTGCTTATGCATAGTTTGTATAAGGAAGAGTAGTTCAGCTGACCTTTCCTTCCCCCTGCACCACCCCAGACTAAAAAACCAAAATTCAAAAATCATGACTCAAAGCTGTCATCCTGGCTACAGTAGCTGATGGCACCTGAACCTGGACTGGGGACACCTCTTGGGCCTTGGGGTTCCACAAGGGTTCTGAGTGGGACATCCCACAGGAGCCAGCGGGGCTCGGGTGGGCATCAGTCCCTAGCCAGGGGACCCCTGCCCAGGACAGAGTTTCCTGTCTGTTCTGTGCACATGTCTGTAGGCACAGTGGGATACTGATATTCTTGGAACGGGTGGAGACCCAGCCCACTTTGGAAGGTCAAGAATAGCAAATGTGGTCTAAGCCCAGGCTTTCACTCCACATGCTCCATCAGTCCCTCCAACATGCTGCCCAAGTAGGAAGGAAGCATGCCTTACCTGATTTGCAGCCTCTAGTTCTGATGCTGCCAGAGCCTTGGAGATGGCTGGGCCATGTCTGGCAGATGTGACTGTGAGACTTGCTATGAATGTGGTTCCCTCGGTGGTCTCAGTCTGCGGGGAGGTGTGAGTGTATTTCCCCCATGACCACAGCTATGTTCCAGCCAGAGGTCTGTGTATCTACTCTGTGCCCTCAAATCCCAGGGCTGCTCCCTTCTGGGCATGTGGTATACAGCTGGTGTTCAGCAACAACCTGGCCTTAGCACCTTGGGCAGCAGCAGCTAAGCCCCAGCTTGTCCACACACTCCGAGTACTGCTTCCCAGCTCAGCCCACAGCGGGGCTCCCTTCCCTGGTTCTCAGGTGGCCTGTGCTGGGGCTGTTTCAGGGTGTGTGTGTGTGCGCCTTGGTCCGGTCCTGCTGACACGGTGAGACATGTATTCGTGAAGTAGTAAGCTCGGACACTTGGAGGTTCTGTGGGAGATTTCCGGGGAGATGTTAGCCCTGCTCTCCAAAATGGGAGAAGGTTCCCAGAGGTACACGTGTGGATTCTGGAGAAGGGGATCCAGGGTGGGCTGAGAGCCGGGCTGTCCAGAGTCCCAGATGCGAAGGGTGGGCTATGCCCAGTGATGGATGCTGGTGACGCCGCTGACCAGCTCTGCAGAGCCTGGCCCTCCGCACAGAAAGTTTGGGAGCAGGCACTGCTGCCCAGAGCACGTCGTCATGTCATGTGCTCCTAGCAGGGGGAGTGAGTCACCGATACCTTTCCCCTTTTGCCCAGGCAGCTGATTCGCACATTCCTGGGTCTGGGATTGCTGGGAGGCGGCGGTTGGAGTCCCAGACCAGGCAGGGCTGGTGGATTAGCAAGGTAACTGTGGGCTCTGGGGTAGGCAGTCAGGGCTTAACAGCCTAGGGCGTCCCAATCTCTCTCTTCCTCTCTCCAGGTGGTAGGAAGCAATTGGCCTGGAACCTAAAAAGCAGCTGCTGGGCCTGTGTACTGGACCCCGAAGGTCTGGCTTCGGCATCTGCCAGGAGGCGGCCGAGTGGGCCCGCACAGACTCCCCTCCAGGCCCCTGGCTTGTTTTCTTCTGGAGGCAGACCTCTGCTAGTTGAGTTTCCTCGGACTTTTCAAAGTGAGCATTTTCCATTAACTGCTTCGGTTTGCATCAGTTCTCCTGAAAGCAGAATGTTCAAGTTGTGCAAACCAGGTCACTTGACAAGTTCACATGGGCAGAGGCTCAGGGACAAAGCTGTGTAAATACAGGTTTGGTGCTGGTGTAGCTGTGAGAATAGCAGGTTAGACTGCTCACGGCTGGCTTCTGCCAAAAGTTGCTATAGGCTGTGTCCGTGGCTTTGAGGACATGTTTCCCAAGTTGTCACCAGAATGCCTTTCAGGCATCTGTCCCTTCTCTGATCCAAATATCCAAACAGAAACCCGACAGCCCAGGTCCTGAGCTCTCTCAGCTCACCTCTAGCAGGATAGAGTGGGAGGGTCCTTCCTGGGGTCACTAGTAGGCCCACCCCGGTTGGGCCTATGGTTTGCCCTATCTGGCCTGAGGCCTGTCACTGGCGGGAAAAACCAGGCTGTTGGTGGCAGCTTCTTCATCCAGAGTTCTTTCATTTGATCCTCTGAGCATGGCAGGCAGACAGAACTTTCCACAACAGCAGAAAAGGCAATCTTCACATCAAAGGAAAGTTCTGTCCCTGTGTACAGCATGGTACTCTGTCTCTGGGCTTCATGTAAACACGCTGATAGAAATTGTAGCTGCTCGTAAGTGACACAAGTGACCAAGAGTTAGGATCACCCAGCACTACACCCTGAGCCTGAAATGCAGGAGCCCTGGGAACCACCCCTCCCTTGGGGCCCCACAGGGCCTGGGCCGGGTGGAGTTTCCCAGGGAACATCAGCAGCAGAGGCAGGAGGAGAAACCCCATCAGGGCAGTGCAGTGTTCTCTGCAGCATTTGGCCCAGGGCTTTGCACCTGGAGTGCTGATGAATCTGTTGATTTTGTTGGAACGAGATCAACATGGTGGAGCAAGGACTTCTCATAATCAAGTTCCTGCCCCCCACTACAGACTGCTGGCCCATCTCCAGCATCCAGGTCTTTAGTGACCGCCTGGAGGATCTTGCCAGCATTAGGGGCCAAACTGCGCCCCTCAATATTTATATGCTGAAGTGTTAACTCCAGTACTCCAGCATGTGACCTTATTTGGAAATGCAATCGCTGCAGATGTAACTGGTTAAGATGAGGTCAAACTGGAGTAGGGTGGGCCCTACTCCCTGGACACCAGTAGGCTGGTGTCCTTATTAAAAAGAGAAATTTGGGCTTCCCTGGTGGCCCAGTGGTTAAGAAACTGCCTCCCAATGCAGGAGACACAGGTTCAACCCCTGCTCTGGGAAGATTTCACATGCAGAGGGGCAAATAAGCCCCGTGAGCCACAACTATTGAGCTTGTGTTCTAGAGCCCAGGCTCTGCAACGAGAAGCCTCTGCAGTGAGAAGCCTGTACACCACAACGAACAGTAGCTGTCGCTCACTGCAACTAGAAAAGCCAGCAAGCAGCAAGAGACCCAGTGAAGCCAAAAATAAACACATAAATAAAACTTAGAAATAAAATTTTTCTAAATATTTATTTGGTTGCACCGGGTCTTCGTTGTGGCATGTGGTTATCTTCTATTTCCTTGCAGCATGCAGGATCTTTCCTCGTGGCATGTGGGATCTAGTTCCCTGACCAGGGATAAACCCAGCCACCTGCATTGGGAGCGGGGAGTCTTAGCCACGGGACCACCAGGGAAGTTCTGCACTTTGATTCTAATCCGGGAGGTTTCCAAGCAGAAGGACAGGGCCACTGAAGCCCACATTTTGGGAAAACTGCCCTGAGAGTGATACAAGCCATGATAGAAGGTGACAAATGGGTTGGGCTGGGGCCTTCTTCTGTACAGCTTTTCTGTGCTTCCTCACATGTGGGGAAGCATCCCCTTGCCTTCCCAGTGGGCAGAGGTAGCTGTGCTTATCATGCCCTTCTCCCCAAGTTCTTGATACAGAGGGAGACTCTGGTCCTCAATGACCTTGGTTATCTGCCTTGCTTATGGGCCTTGCCCTTCCAGTGCTTCTCCTGCCCTCTGTCAAGCACCTTCGAGGTCCAGTTGTGGGGCAGGGAGCAGTGGCCAGGAAGGATCTGACCCCTTTGGCCAGGCACAGCGACAGGTGGGCTGAAAGATGAACCACTAAACATGATCCTGAGGGCAGGGCTGGAGCGGCTCAGTTTCAGCCCCTCGGGTGCGAGCATGACTGCGCAGCTTTATATAGCTCTGCCGGTCCTATATAAGAAGAAGGTGCCCTGGTCAACGGGAGCAAGGAGAGCATTGTGGTGGCGGTGCTGGAGGTCACCGTCAGTCAGAAGAGCCTGCACACAGTTCGGGTCCGTGGACCTTCCTTCCCCGAGCAGGAGGGTCCCCACAGGGGTGGCCCAAACCATAGCTGCCAGGATGCCCAGCAGAACAGCCCGCTATGCCCGCTACAGCCCAAGGCAGCGGCGCCGCCGGAGGCTCCTGGCTGATCGCAGCGTGCACTTCCCTAATGACGTCCTGTTCTTGGACCACATCCGCCAGGGCGACCTGGAGCAGGTGGGGCGCTTCATCCGGACTCGGAAAGTCTCCCTGGACACCATCTACCCCTCGGGTGAGTGCCTGCGGGGCCAGTGAGGCTCTGTGGGGTGGCAGGGGAAGGCATGAGCCTTGACCTCTCCTGTCCTGTCCAGGCCTGGCTGCCCTTCATGAAGCGGTGCTTTCTGGAAACCTCGAGTGCGTGAAGCTGCTAGTCAAATACGGGGCAGACATTCATCAGCGAGACGAGACAGGGTGGACACCCCTGCACATCGCCTGCAGTGACGGATACCCTGATATAGCCAGGTGAGACGGTGGCCTCCAGGATGTAGCCCCCCAAAAGGTGGCCCTGCTAGTGTAGCTAACAACCCTAAGGGCTTCTGTGATCTCCTTTCTGCCCTGTTGCCTCCCAAAAGCAAACTGCAAAAGTTAGCCAAACTTCAAAAGGGTTGGTTTCCTTCTCCTCACCTCACCTGGAAAGAGAAAAAACAGGTAGATCTCAGAACCGCAGGCTGCTACCTTCAGGCAGGGGTCAGCATTCTCCCGGCCACATTCCCTCCTCAACCAGGGCTGCCCTTTGCACTCAGGTACCTCATTTCCCTGGGGGCGGACAGAGAAGCGGCGAACGACGATGGAGATCTGCCTTCAGACCTCATTGACCCGGAATTCAAGGACTTGGTGGAGCTATTCAAAGGGACTAAGATGGACTGAGCCCAGCCCTGCCCTCCCAGGGCGCTAGCCCTACCTGGAGAAGTCAGGTGCCCATCTCCCCCGGAAGCCAGGAGTGCCCTACCAGCGGGGCTATGGGCCGGCCAGACTGGCCAGGACCCAACACCTGGGCAAAACCCCTCCCCTCTCCCAACCGCGGCCTGGGTTTTTCTTCGGGTGAAATTTTTTTTTTTTTTAATTGCTATACTTTTTACTTTTTCAATAAACGTGATTCCTAAGCCCGTGGTGATGGCCTGATTACTGGGGATCGTCCTGTCCCAGTCTTTCGGCTCCGGTTGCTCTGGTGGTCAGCGGACAACCGCCGTCCCCTCTGGTCTGGGGATCCTGCAATGTCGGAGCAAGGAGCTAGAGTCTCACGGCTCCCGACCGCCGGTCCCTGTCGTCCATCGATGCCGCTACCCCCAGGCCCTGTCTGTCCCAGAACCCCGACCCCGCTGGCCCAGGAGACTGTCCTCGACATCCCTCGTCCCCGGCTGGCCCGAACTCCAGGAACCCCAGACCCCAGGCTCTCGGCCCCAGCCCTCAGACTCCGCCCCTCCGCGCGCCGGCGGTCACGTGACCTGCGCCAGTGCGCGTGCGCGGCGGCGACGCATCACTTCCGGCCGGGCCCCTGGCAGCGGCGGCGGCGGCCGAGAGGGCGAGGTGAGGCGGTAGCGGCAGGGGCGGGGCGGGCGCGCCCCGGACCCGCCCTGGAGCGGCAACCGCGAGGGGAGGGCCCCGGGCTGGGTCGCGGGGTTCCCGGCCCGCCGCGGCGGAGGCTAGGGAGGGGCGCGGCGAGGCGGGGCGGGCCCGCGGGGCAAGGGGCTCAGAGGGAGTAGCGGGCCGCCGTTCTCCGTCGCTGAAGCTGCCGCCTCCTCGTCCCCCGGGGAGCAGCCCTGACGATGCTTCCTGACTGAGAAGCGCGGCCGGCCGGGTTCCCGCGGTTCGCCCTTCGCCGCCGTCCCGCGTATCCCACGCTCCTGGTCTCCGAGCTGGGCGAGGCAGTGTCAGGGAAGGGAAGGGGGTAAGAGGCTGCCAGTCCTCGGGGAGCTCACCGGAACCCCGGGGGATGCCGGGGTGGGCGGGGACCGCCATGGGAAGGCCGCGAATGAAGCAACCCAGGTTTGTGAGAAACTTCAGGTAACGCGGAGGCGCACAAGTCGTATCCCCCATCTTACTTCTAGGAAGACTTCCTAGAGAAGATGGTCTTGAGCCGGGCCCCCAGGGCCAGGGCGATGATTTTGGGCAGATGGGACATTTTGAGCAAAAGCCTTTGAGGTGTCAGGGGGAGTGTCCAGAGCTTTTAGAAAGCAGTGCGGGTGGGGAGGGAAGAGTCAGGCGCCAAGTCTTGAAGGAGAAGGTTTGATTTGGGGTAAGTGGAAGGGCTGGTGAGATTGCCAAGTGAGGAAGGGGGAATGTATACATTGGGGTTTGTTGCTTGGGAGGGAAGCTGCTGCTGTCACCAAGGAAAGAGGGAGAGGGGTGGTGCAGTGCTTAGAGGCTTCGCCTGGGTCTCTCCAAAGGTCGCCAGGCCCATTTGGTATCTAAAACAGCAGTGTCCTGCTGTTACTTGCTTGAGTGGTAGATTGCCTTCTAAAAGTCTCATTGGTAGAAACTGTGCTGTTGAGAGCCCCAAAGACAGAATATGAAGGGGAAGTGGAGTCTTGAGAAAATTTGAGTACCTATCAAAGTTTTTAAAGTAACACAGAGTGGCTGCAATTGCATCATTGATTTTAACTCCGGAATATCCATTGTCACTTTTCCAGACAACAGAATATCATCTCACCCCCTGCCTTTAGACATATGGCTGTTTGTGGGGAAAGAGTTCAAGACTGGCAGTCTGGAGACTGGGCTTCGGGCTCCCTTCCCCGCATTCCTCCTCCCTGGAGGTCTCTGAAGCCCTTTTTTCCCCATGAAAGAGCAAGGTGCTATATAGATCCATCCAGGAAGCGTCCTTCCCTGTCTCTAAGCAGAACCACATTGGTGCCGGGGGTCTGGAACCTGCCAGGGGTACAAGCAAAGGCAGAGGCAGTCTCTGGGGGTGCTCAGGGCAGCTCAGCCATGCTAGCCCAGCCCTGATTTCTGTGGCCTGGGAGGCTGAGAGGTTGGGAGTCTCCTGGAGCCCAGGCCCCACTCTACTGAATGGCAGGTTGCTTCATCCACTAAACCTCCAAAGTGGGGTTTATTGGTGTTCTCCCTGGCTCAGTGCAGTGGCTGCTTCACAGCTGGCCCTTGGCTGCTGCCTCTCCACGGTGTATCATGTGTTTGTGGGTCTACACCATGCCTGAGGAAACTCTGCATTCAGTTTGCCCAAGGCTGTCCTGGCTCACACTTCATAATCAAGAGCAGCCCTTTTACGCTCAGAAATGCCCAGTTGCATGCTACATTCCTTCTATGATTGCCCTGTCTACTGTCTCATTGCACAAGCAGCCAGAGAGATTTTGTTTGAGGTTGTGGCTTCATGTGGCTGTACTTGGGTCCCTTTGAGCAGGAATGCCTGGTGAACATTCTTGGGACTTGTTTTGGCTCAGATGGGGATTCCATGGCCCATAGAAGGAAGAGACCTGTCCAGGGGTGACAGAGCAGCGATGGATGACCCCCAGTCACGGAGTGGTTCTGGACCCTGCCGGGTGCTGAGTGTGTAGCCCATTGGCTGCTTTGGGCTAGGCTGTTGTGGACAACAGTCAAGGCCTGTGGAGTACACCAGGGGACTTTGTATGGTTCTCTGTGACTCTGGCAGCAGCAGAGGTGGCTTTGTGGCTCAGACTGGGTTTGGGATGGGCTGGGAGCCCAGTAGCTGGTGACACCCACACCTGGTGAATTAGATTATGGCCAGACTGAGGCCTTGATAGCAGTAGAAGGCCCTGGTAGTGTCTGAGTGGGGAGTGACTTGGGTGGGGACAGGTTTTGGGAAGATCATGCTGGCATCACGTGTACCGGGGATGGAGAAGGGTAGTGCAGGGTACTGTCCCGACATGGATTGGAGAGTGAGCAGTGGATGTTGGATGGGTGGGAATGGGAAGAAGTAACTGAAGAGCACATACACGTAGGTGGAGGCTTGGGGTCTGTGGGCTGAGGGAAGCTCTTTGCATCATCAGATCTGAGACCTCAATAGTGTGAGCTGGGCCTCACAAGCTCCACCGAGTATGAAAAAACGGTGCTAACCTTTGTGCTGGCAATTGCCAGATACAACCTGATTTCAAAGCTGTTAAAAGGGTAAAAAAGTTTTTCAGAGTTGATGGGATGTAGTATATGTAGTGAGGTTTAGAGCTCCAGTCTTCAGGAAATAATTGTCTCTGATAATCATTGTAAACAAAAGTTGGAAAGCAAACAAGAGGAGGGAGATGTTTGCAGAAGTAGATACTCCCTCCCCACTGGCCAGATGGACTGGAAACTCCAACCTCAGGGGACTCTCATGGCCTACTGGGCCTTGTTAGGTGCCCCTGGCGCTTTTCCAGGCGTGCCATTCTCCCCAGCCTGCTGGTCACCTGGCTCCTCTGCAGCCGCCTCTGTAGAGGCCCTGCTCAGACAGTAAATGTGCTCGAGTTTCCCTTTGCTTCACCACATAAAACGTCAGCCCAGGCCTCACACCTCTCTTCACAACCAATTGTCAGGGACGGGCAGCCTTGGCTGAAGGTCCCACTTCCTCCCCTTGCTCCACTGAGCCCCTTCGTGCTAGGTCATTGGAGATTTTGTCACTGTGGCTCAGCGGTCACCTCTCTGCCCTGGCCTTCCTTGAGTCCAACTGCCCTCTTAGGCATCTCCTCCCTGACCTTGTTTTGTCTCCCCTGTCCATGCCTTTGCGGCTCGGCCCGCTCTGCTGGACAGCCATGTGTCCCCAGGCTTCTGTTTTTAGCATCAGTGGTATGATTCGCCCGCCGTTGCCATGGCTCATACTGTCACCTTCCAGGGCGGAAACAGGCCCAGTGTATATGGGCCCCTTTCAGTGATTCTTCCCTCGGCACAGACAAGTGCTGTTTCTCTGGTTGCTCCTGTGCACCTCTCAGTAGCCACCAGGCCCTTTCCTTTGGGTACATCCTGGAACTGAAATGGCTGTCACGGGGCATGCATATTTGTTAAGATTTTTCCAGGAAATTTCCTTTGGGGTCTGCATGGGGGTCCGAACTCCTTGGAGGAGGTGATGAAGGTGAGCGAGCACAGCTCACTGTCCCTCTGTCTTCAGGGGAGCAGCAGGCCTTGGCCTTGCGGGAAGCTGCTGGTACACTCAGGTGAAGCCTTGGTGTCCCTGCATCCCGCAGGAAGCAGGGTATCCATGGGGGCGGGGCGGGGCCAGCCCGAGGGCCTAAGGAGAAAGGCCTCTGGAGGGAGGCTGAGCTGCTGGGAGAAGACGGAGGACTCAGGGGTTCCTCATGAGTAGGAACCAGCTGGTAGGACACAGGTCATTAAAGACAGACCTGGTTGGGTGTGACCTCCCCCATCGAGAGGAGGCAGACAGTAACTCCTTTTTAAAAAGTCATTTTACTCATTCTTCAAGTCCCGAGGACATGAGAGCCTGCGGGTGTCTTGCCCCTGGCCAAGGTACTTCCTGGCTGCTCTGTCCAGGGCACCAAGAACCTCGTTAACTCAAGTAGCACATCTGTGTGGACAGGTGCTCGATGACAGGGACATAGCTCCACGGCTCGTGGGCCATTCTAGCCTCTGGTCAGGAAGCATAGCTGGTGGGGGCAGCAAGGGGTGGGTTCCCACTGTGGAGACCGAATGCTCCAGGGGCCTGGGGCTCAGGCCTTGGGAATGCAGAGACCAAGGGGAGCAGGTGAGGCGCTCAGAGAACCCCAGAGCCATGTGTGCGTGTGTGTGTGTGTGTGTGTGTGTGTGTGTG
>SJYW01052367.1:386071-404196 GCA_006410735.1 Raphicerus campestris
CCTAAGGAGAAAGGCCTCTGGAGGGAGGCTGAGCTGCTGGGAGAAGACAGAGGACTCAGGGGTTCCTCATGAGTAGGAACCAGCTGGTAGGACACAGGTCATTAAAGACAGACCTGGTTGGGTGTGACCTCCCCCATCGAGAGGAGGCAGACAGTAACTCCTTTTTAAAAAGTCATTTTACTCATTCTTCAAGTCCCGAGGACATGAGAGCCTGCGGGTGTCTTGCCCCTGGCCAAGGTACTTCCTGGCTGCTCTGTCCAGGGCACCAAGAACCTCGTTAACTCAAGTAGCACATCTGTGTGGACAGGTGCTCGATGACAGGGACATAGCTCCACGGCTCGTGGGCCATTCTAGCCTCTGGTCAGGAAGCATAGCTGGTGGGGGCAGCAAGGGGTGGGTTCCCACTGTGGAGACCGAATGCTCCAGGGGCCTGGGGCTCAGGCCTTGGGAATGCAGAGACCAAGGGGAGCAGGTGAGGCGCTCAGAGAACCCCAGAGCCATGTGTGCGTGTGTGTGTGTGTGTGTGTGTGTGTGTGTGCAGTTGGGGCAACGGGAGCTGGAAGGGGTTGGCCTCTGAGTTAGGCCTGAGACTGACCGGGGACCCTGGACCAAAGTCAGGCACCCATAAAGGCCAGGCAGCCCTCAGGCTGTGACCAGAGGAGGCCAAGGCCAAGTCTGCGCTGGAAAGAAGCAGCCCTGGAGATGGGCAAAGCTGGGAAGGCAGGCACCCTGAAGAAGTGGCCCCCAAGGTCTGAGAGGACAGACTGCAGGAGGGATGAGGGGCCCTGGGCAGGAGGGGCCAGCCTGGGTTGGGCGGGGGCTGGCTGGTCTTCCAGGTGCCTCCCTCCTGTTGCTTAATTGAAGCCTCCCACCTCGTTGCACTGCCAACAGCCCCTTGAGACGTGAGTGTTCCTGAGTCCCTTCAGTGTCCCCACGGCACCCTCAGGCCAGAGAGGGCTTTCCCTCTGTGCCCTGGTGTCTGTGGGACTGGCACCTGGACAGGAGAATCATAGGCAGTGAGATCCCTCGAGTCCAAGAAGGGAGAAGTCCCTTTGTGAGGAGCAAGGCCCCTCTCCTAGGAGGATATAGGCTTCTGTGTGCCCCCTGGGAAGCTGGCTTTATGCTTTGTTGTTACTACCTCAACTTGTAGCCTGTTTTACCTGTACAGATTTTTTTTTCCTCAGCTGGGCTGTGCAGCATGTGTGATCTCAGTTCCCCTACCAGGGATCGAACGCATGGCTTCTGCAATGGGAGCACAAATGTCTTAACCCCTGGACTGCTAGGGAAGCCCCCTGTGCGGGTGTTTAAATGCCAAAGGAGCCAGAGAGGAAGTATCCACTGGGTCTCATCTTCCAGGCTCTTTAGGAGGGGCTGTGGCGACATGCTCTGAGCATTCTGGGCCCCCCAGACTCCAGGGGCTGGGGAGGGGAGGCAGTTGTGTTCACAGGCCCTTCTCAGGCTTTCCCTATCCCCAGCACCCGGGGTTGGCCTACTCTGGGGCAAGGCCAGGCCTGGGACTAGCTCTGTGCAACTGGCTTCCTCACCCTGCGGTGTGTGTCCTCAGCCAGAGCGGGGACTTTGTCCAATTGGGCAGTTTTGAGAGTGAGTCTAAAAATAGACCCCCATCCAGGGCTGTCTGGTTCCTGGGCTGAGAGAGCCTGTAAACAGGACACACCCCAGAGTCTCGGTCACTAGGATTGGCCTGATGGCTTCCTCCAGGCTCACAGCCCTCCCCCAGCCCTCCTGTCACACCCTGGGGACCAGGAACCTAGGCAGGCACTTTTCCCATTGGGAAGCGCATCCCCATTTTACAGATAGGAAACTGAGGCTCAGTGGAAACAAGCTACTAGGCCTTGTAGGCCGTGAGGGCACTGGATGACTGCAGGCCTTTCCTGCAGCCCTGAGCTCTGTCAGGAGTGATGTTCGGAGACTTGAACTGGGAAGGGCTTACCGACCTTGGGGTAGGTGTGTTCCCTGGGCTTCGGTGGTCTAAGTGCAGGGTCCACTTGGAGATCAAGCTGCTCTGACTTGGGCCTGTTGGTGGCCCCTGGCTGCATTTGGCTAACGGTACTGTACCCTTAGCCAGCTGGATTGTGGCTCGACCCTATCTCCTGGAAGGCAGGGAGATCACAGTTAAAGGGAAGAGGCAAATGCCCCCACGCCCTTCCTATCCCTGGACCCCTTCTGGAGAGGGTGGCAGGGTGGCCTCTATCCCACTCCTATGTCGTGGGGCTTCCCTTCCAGAGGCCGAGGGGATCCGGCAGTGGAGTGCAAGGACCAGACACCCCAGCGATGACCAGGTGGGTCTTAGCTAGTGGAGTGACCTCCAGGTGTGGGGGGGTCCTGCCCTGTAGCCCCTCCTCACAGGCCGGGCTCCCCCCAGTTCCCCCGTCTCCAGAGTTGTCTACAACGGCAAGAGGAACAGTAGCCCCCGCTCTCCCCCCAACAGCAGCGAGATCTTCACCCCAGCCCACGAGGAGAATGTGCGCTTCATTTACGAAGGTACACGGGGTGTCCGCAGCCAGCTGCCCTGAGCCCCTCCTCCCCCTGTACTCCTGTGGGGAATGGAGACCCAGTTCTGGTCATGGGTGTGCATGGTCAGCACTGTGGTGTACCTGACAGGCAACACCCCAGAAGGGCAATGTTTGGAGTCAGTGGTGTTTGCTTGAGAAGAGGAGGGCCATGGAAGATGGTGCACCCTGGGGAACCTGGGGTGTCTTGGAAGTGGTGTGGTGGAGGTGTGAGCATGTGTGAACAGCATTTGTGCTGGGAGTTGAGGGGCGGAGGATGTGGGAATGATGGGGCGCCCACGTGGAGGGAGTGCTGTACCCTGGTGGATCTCATAAGCCTCTGTGACTGCAGCTCTGGTCATGGTACCATGAGGCTGAAAGGGGCATGGCTTGGGCAGGGCTCCTCAAAGGAGCAGGGTTTGTTGAGGACAACTTCAGGTTAGGAGCAGGCTGGACTTGGGGGCCAGAAACTGTTGAAGTGGGAGTTTGGGCTCGGGGCCCCTGCGGGGCCACTCGGAGGGGAGGGACAGGGCAGGAGCGGGTGCCGTCCGCTTGGACAGTGACGGGGCTGGATGGCAGGCCCAGAGGTAGGGGCCCTGACCACCCCTGCTTCCTGCAGCCTGGCAGGGTGTGGAGCGGGACCTGCGCAGCCAGATGTCGGGCAGCGAGCGGGGCCTGGTGGAGGAGTACGTGGAGAAGGTCCCTAACCCCAGCCTGAAGAGTAAGTGGGGCTGCCCTGGGTGGGAGGGGCCGACCAGGGGCCAGGAAGGCCTACCTACCCGCTGCTTCCAAGACAGCCTGGTGGGGTGGCCTGGGTCCCAGGGCTTTCAGAGACAAGGGCAGGACAAGGGACAGACCCTGCCTCTCCACCTGCACCTACCACTGACCATTCTGTCCCTCGGCAGCCTTCAAGCCCATCGACCTGAGTGACCTGAAGCGCCGGAACACGCAGGACGCCAAGAAGTCCTAAGGCGCGCCAGTGCCCCTCCCCTGGCCTCCGGGAGATCTGGGTGCAGCCTGCTGCTGGCCGCTGCCTCTCCTGTGGGCTCAGCTCCTGGGAGGGGGAGGGGCCCTTGCTCCCAGTGGGCTGAAAATCCCAGGACCAGGACAGGCATGATTGATGGCCAAGGCCTGCCCCTCCTCCCTGAGCCTTTCCTTTCCTCTTGGGGGATCTCAGGTTACCCCCGTCCCTAGGAGGGCCTCGGCCCTGCCAGCCCGTGCCCGCCCCCCCCACCCCAGGGCCTGGCTGGACCTTTGGAGCTGCTGGTCCTGCCTGCCCCCAGGGCCTCGACCCTGATTCTTGTCACCTTCTCCTGCCCCCACCCCTGACCCTGGCCACTTCCAGGATCAGGAGGGAGATGAGGGGCCTCCTTGTTGTCTCCTGTGCTATGGGACTGGGCTGGTTTTGTCCTGAAGTGGCCAGGAGCCAGGACAGGGTGGTCCCACCCAACCCAGCATGGGTCCCTCACCGACCCCTGCTGCATCTGTGGCCGGGGCACGGGGAGCATCTGACCCCCTCAACCCCACTGTCCAGCCTGGCCCCTTCCTCCCTTGTCAGCTTCAGGATGACACCAGCTCTCTGGGCCTGGCACACTGCTGGGTACCCCCTCCAAAGGTTCTAGGCAGCCAAGTCTGGCCCACCCTTGGGAAGGGGCGTGGGGCTGGCCTGAGCTGACGAGGCTACCCAGTGGGTCCTGCTCTGTGTGGTGAGTTGGGAGGGTTTTCAGGGCCATTTTTTTTCTTCCTGTGCCCTGCAGATCCAGGTGTTTGACTGGAACCTGAGGACCAGTAAATAAAGGTGGGGTGGCATTGGCTTGGCAACTTGGTCTGTGAGGCCCCTGTCTTGGCTGCCCACACGGGGCTGGAAGTCCAAGGCCCAGAAGTTCTGTCTGATCCCTGGGCTCCACCAGGGGGCTTGGGCTTCTAGAGGGCAGTGGGAGGTGGAGGTGGGGCCCCTGGAGATAACACATGGCCTGTCTGCTGTCCAGGGAGGGTGGCTGCTGGACTTGAAGAGCCCCAGTGCATTTGACCTTCAGACCTGGACGTAGCCCTGGTGGACAAGCCAAACTGGAATTTATTTCGGGAACAGCGTTTCCTGTTAGAGTATTCTGGGGCTCCAGCAGCCCCACAGGTGGCTCTGGGAGACGTCTTCTCCTGGAGGGGGTTCCCCAGGGATGGGCGCAGGAAGGATGGTTCATGCAGTAAGCAGCAGCCAGTGGGCGTTGGCTGGTGCCAGGCCCTGAGCCAAGTTCCTGTAACCACACAGGCCTGCTTGCTCCCCAGGGACCTATGGGGCATCCTGCCAAGGGTTTGAGTGCCTGCTGGGCTAGGTCACCCACACAGCCCCCGTGTCTGTGGCTGGAAGGAGGTGGGTGTGGCCTGACGGGTTCGGGGCTCTGTGGCCAGAGGCTGAGTGGGCGCACAGGCACACGTACCCTCCACCCAGCATGTCCAAGACCACTGAGGATGGGGTGATGGTCAGCCAGCAGAGATTCCCCTTGGGGAAGGGGAGGGGTGGGTCTGAACCCAGCCAAGCCCCTGCTGCACGTGTGGCACTGAGCAAGCTGCTGCGTCTCGAAGCCGCAGTTCTCTGAAGTGGAGGTTAGCGCCTTCCTCTGGGTGGCTGCCGAGTATTAGGGCCTGCTGCTGCAATAGTCACCTCATGGATGCTCTTGACAGGGCCCTCGGCCCACAAGACTGCAGGGGCCTGGATGTCTGCCCTCCTGCAGCCATGGCCCTGGCCTTGCTGTGACTCTGGGGCATGTAACACTGCTGTGCTGCCTGTTTCCCATTGAAAGTGGGGAGTTGGGCTGTGGTGACTGGAAGGCCTCCCCCTGCAGGGGTGTTCCGGCCCCCGGCAGCACACTGGAAACATCTAATACGTTGTGTTGGTTAAAAATCGACCTGACTTGGCTCCCAGCCCTCTCTGGGTCATCGTCCCTCCTGTGGGGTTGGAAAGTGGGAATGGTGGCACCCCGGGCCCCCAGCATCTGGGTCTCCCCTGTCTTATAGCCACCCTCCCCAGCCTCGCCTGCTAGCACTGATACTTCACCCCTGTGTGGATGTGCCCATGGGACAAGCCTCGAGGCCTTTTCATTGCTGCTATCCTCGCCAACTTAAGGTTTTCTGAGAAGGAGGCCTAGGCCTGGAGTCTTCAGAGGTGGGCATGTGGTTAATGGGGTATGCTGGGGCTGAGGGGGACGGGTGTTGAACTCTGGGGCAGTGGTGATAAGAATCCTCAGCAGCACGGTGGGCTGCGTGGTCGACCCTGAGTGGCTGGAGACACCTCCCCTACCCTCAGACAGTGAGGGCAGAGGAGATGAGGGAGTGTCCTGGTGGACGGGTTACCCACATCTCCACGTTTTACCCTTGGCAGTGCCACACACATCTCTGTCTGCTTTTATTCTGTGCTGCCAACTTGGTCGGGGGGTGGGGTTATTACCATGAAACCTCAGGGAGGGGGCAATTTTATTGCCCTGATCGTCCATGTGAGGCAATGGTGACCTGCTGTAAGAAACTGGCCGTATCTGATTTTTAAGCTTATTTATCAAAATCTGAGTTTAGCACGTACTTGCTGAGCGTGTACTTTGAGCATGTTTGTGTGAATTGAGCATAAACAATTCCCCAGTGTCCTGTAATACCCAGTCCGTAGTCCCCTACTGTCGACAACGTATTCCTCCAGGGTTATAGACTCAGAAAGGCCGAGTGCATCAGCTGCATCAGCTTTAGGTATCCCTTCAGTCTGTGTTGGTCGCAGTACTGCCTCCTACATTTTCCCTCTATTTATGATTGAAGACTCCCTGGATACCTGATGTTGGATTTTCCCAAATTCCGGTTTTGGCTGGTTGCATCATTGTGTTAACAGGCTCCTCTGTTCCCTGGGTTTCTGTAAACTGAGGTGAGATAGGCGTGATGGGATTTATTGGAGCAGACTTTGGGTGTAAAGTGATTGCTCTGGCTGCTATTGAGAACAGGCCATAAGACTCAGGGTAGAAGTGGGGAGACCTGGTAGGGCTGCCTCTGGTGAGTCAGGAGGACGAAGCTGGGTGAGGGGGCAGGTAAGGAGCGTAGCNCTCCTCTGTTCCCTCGGTTTCTGTAAACTGAGGTGAGATAGGCGTGATGGGATTTATTGGAGCAGACTTTGGGTGTAAAGTGATCGCTCTGGCTGCTATTGAGAACAGGCCATAAGACTCAGGGTAGAAGTGGGGAGACCTGGGTGGAGGGCTGCCTCTGGTGAGTCAGGAGGACGAAGCTGGGTGAGGGGGCAGGTAAGGAGCGTAACATGGGCAGTGGAATTCGAGATGCCATTGGATGTCTTATGTAGAGGTGCCAAGTGGGAAGCTGAGTCTCGTGTGGATCTGGAGGGGCCACGGGTTGGAGATAAAGGTTGGGAGTAACTTTAATGTTGATGAAGAAGGAAGAAGGGTGGGACCTGATACCAGGTCCCTGCTTCAGGGAAGGGAGGAGGAAGCAGGATAGGGGACTGAGAGCAGTGGAGAGCAAGGTAAGGGGAGGGCCCGGGACTGAAGGCTGCTGCAGTGTCCAGGAGGAGGCCCAGACGGGCAGAGAGTTTGGCCAGGTGCAGCCCTCAGACTTCTCTGACTCACCTAGAGGCAACCACTTTCAGCTTTTCTGCCGATACTTTTGTGTTTCTGTTTTTAAATAGCATGCGTGAATTGTGCGTCTTGGTTCTCCCCTCTGCTTCTTACCCAGCCCAGCTTACTTGCATGCATACTCAGTCATGTCCAACT
This sequence comes from Raphicerus campestris, assembly GCA_006410735.1. Taxonomy (NCBI): domain Eukaryota; kingdom Metazoa; phylum Chordata; class Mammalia; order Artiodactyla; family Bovidae; genus Raphicerus; species Raphicerus campestris. The sequence continues at coordinate 393,333 of SJYW01052367.1, forward strand.
GCAACCCGTGGACTGTAGCCCCGTCCTCCGTCCATGGGATTCTCCAGGCAGGAATACTGGAGTGGGTTGCCATTTCCTTCTCCAGGGGATCTTCCCGACCCAGGGATCTTCCTGACTCCAGGGATCAAACCCACTTCTCTTACATTTCTTGCATTGGCAGGATTCTTTACCACTGGCACTACACACACGTTTTTACCATCCACTGTCCTCCCTAGATAGTTTTTTTTTCTCTTCTAACTTTGGTTATATCAGTGTTGAGTATTTAAATTATGATGTCTGTGTGTTCAGAGCTGAGCCATGTGGTAAACTGATTTCTGCTCAACTTTTCTGTTCTTGAAGTTATTAATTGCCGCCTTTTTTCATTTGCTTAGTTTTCTGTGTACTAACACTAAAGACCTGAGCTCTCCACTAGGTTATCTACATCTTTTCTCCGTGTGTTCAGTCACTTTAATCTCCTTGAGGTGTCTCTCCTGTAAACTTGCCCTGCTTAAGGCAGCCTCCCCCAGTGACCCACTCTGCCTGGCACACTAGTGCCATCCTGGGGGTGCCCATCACTCCCTTAGGTGTGATCCTTGTTTATTGTAGTCCCTCTGAGTGCTACACACACACGCTGGGTAGTTCCCATGCCTTTTTTTTGGGGGGGGGAAGGGCGTGAGATGAAGGGCTCAGGTGGAGGTGGGAAGGGAAGCAGAGATGGCGAAGGGGCAGAGAGCCTGGAATGTTCACCTTCCTGAATGGAGGGTGATGCTGTGTGGGTGCTGGGCCCTGCATTGGAAAGTTGGTTCCCCCACCGGTAGCCCCCTCCACCCCACCTGCAGGACAGCCTGGTCAGAATCTATTTTTATTGGCTGGATGAGTCCAGCCCCTGCCCGGCCTCCACCCCATCCCTTGACTTTACCAGCCTGTTCCAGTTCTCTTGGGGGCAGGGACAAGGTGAAGGAGGACAAGGGCAGAGGGAGTCAGGATGGGGAGGGCTGTCAGGAGGCCCCTGGGTGAGTGGCACACCCGTAGGGCAGTCACCAACCCTGAGCTCAGCTGTCGTGAAGGAGAACTTGTGTCCTCCCTGTGCTAGCTTGTGCCCACAAGGCTTTTGGGCACGGAGGACGGGTAGGGGTGCCCCTATGGGTAGGGCCTCAGAGGTGTGCCAGGGCCTGGGGAGCCTGGGACAAGGAGTGGTTGAAGCCTCAAGGTCAAGGTCTCAGGTCCTCAGAGGTGCAGCCAGCCACGCTGCCCTGCAGCCCCCACCAATCACAGCAGCATCTCATCCCAACTGGGCCACAAGAGAGCCCAGTCTACTGCAACTCACTTTCTGCCCTTCCCTCCCTGCAATATCCTGTGGCAGGAGGTCAGGGTCCCCCTCAGGAGGGCCCCAGTACCTGGGAGGTGAGTAATTCTGTTTACCTTTCCTGAGAGGCCTCCTGTCCTTTCATTTGCCCCAATTAACCCAGCTTTGCCTGAGCAGCTCCAGCCCACGTGGCTGGGCGGGGACTGTGAACACCCCCTCCCCCAGGTGCCAGCAGTCACTTTTCACCAGCTCCTAGAAGCGGCCACCTGGCTGGCCCATTTGGCTTCTGCTCTTGGCTCCTGCTGCCCATTCCTCTTTGACAGCACCCCTGCTCCTCCCTGCCCCACACCTCCCTGCACTGGGCATCATGGCACCAGCCACGGGCAGCTCGTGAGGCATGACCACAGTCCTGATGCTCCTGCAGTTGCCTCTGCCCTCTGCATCAGGTGCACTGTGCCCCAGGGGTCCACAGCTGGCACTCGGGGCATGCCCATCTGACTGCATGAACATCAGCCCTCACTGACTACCAAGCAGCGTGCCCACCCACCACACAACAGACAACACCCTCGTGCACAGCTGTCCTGGAGTAGCAGGGACTTCCTGTGAACTGACTTGTGCCAGTCAGGAAAACTCTGCTGTGTCTGCACTTGGATGGTCTCAATTGGGGGCATTCATCTCTCCCTGCTTCAGTTGGCAAGGTGGACTGCGATGCTGGGGTGGAAGCAGAGACCAGTAGAGGACATCCAGTTCTGGCCTGTCCAGTGATGCCTTCACTGGGCCTGAGTCCAGCCCTGGCTGCGGCTCCAGCAGGGTGCCAGATGTATTCATGTAGGGTTGGTAGGACTGTGATGTCAGTGGCTCAACCCTATGCCATCAACACCCTTCATTTCCCTCTGCAGGCGAATGGTGACCCTCCAGGGGTGAGGGAGCCAAGACTGAATGGGCACTGCCCACTCTGGCTGGGGGTGGGGGTAAGCCCACCTAAACTGGACTGGGGGCAGCACATGCAGGTGGGGCGCTTCCAGCCACCACTCAGGGATTCCAGCTCCAGTTCACCAGTATGATGGGGTAGCGAGGAAAAGTCTAGAGGGGTGAGCCCGTACGGGCTGTCCACGGCCACTCCCTTCTCATGGGGAAGCCCTGGGTTCAGCCAGCCCTTCTCCAGCCCAGCTCTCTACCCAGGGTGTACTCAGAGCTCTTTATTGTTGGAGGACACGTTTCCTTGAACGTGGGCATGCTGACACCCAGGATGACAAAGGGGCACACGTTCACAGAACAGCTTTTCCCACCACACGCCAGCCTCCACCCCTGGGCACAGAGCAGGTGCCCCTCAGACTACCACACTGGGGAATGTGTGGACAGGGGTGCTGTCTTGCTTCCACAATCTAGCCTCTGTTGGACATCAGTTCCAGATTTCTGGTGATGGCCTATCTGGACCTCTGAGTCCAGCTGCAGCTGGAGTTCTGGGGTCTTTACTGGGGGTCTTCGGCCGATCCAGGAAGGCTACCAGCCAAGTGGGTCTCGGTAGAGGGGTCCTGGCTAGTCCCATTGCTGCCACTGCCCCTTGCAAGCAGCAGCTTTTCACCGGGGAGGCCCCTGAGGGGCCTGGCCGTGTGGCTGCCAGCGTGGCGCTCCTCCTGCAGTGCTTTGCCCTCACGCCAGCGATGCCAGCGCCGCAGCAGCTCTGACTGCACCTGGAGTGGGCAGGTGGGTCGGGCCATACCCAGGGCCTGCCCCTGCCACCCTCCCAGGATCCCCAAGCTGCCAGCTTTGAAGGGCAGTGTGGTGCCCTGGGTATAGAACCAGGCAGGCTCTGTCACCACAGAAAACTGGGGACATCTGGGAACCTCTCCCTCTCTAGGTGCAGGGCTGAGGCTGACCCAACTTGGCAGGCCTGACACTCAGCATCCCGGCAACTGAGCCCAGTAAGTGCAGGTGGACACAAGGGGTTTGCACCCCTGAGGGGTAGGGTGAGGGTGTCTACACTCCCCCTGACACCACACCCTCCCCCGACCCGCCACCTACCTCCTTGTTGAGGAAACAGTAGAGAATGGCCACCAGCAGACCCTGGGGAGAGGGATGGGGTCAGGGCCGCTCAGGGCCTGGGCTTTGGGTGGTTATGGGGCAGGAAGGCACCTGGAAAGAGCTGAGGAAGAGGTCGAAGAAGAGCTTGGCAGAGCGCAGGGTGCCCTGGGCGTGCTCATCGGTCACAAAGGCGAACACCACCTCGTGGACTCCCAGCAGGGGGATGAGGGTCAGTGTGGACTTGGCCAGCCTGCGGGGGCGGAAACTGAGCCACCCAGCCCAGGCCCTCACCAGGGCTCTGGTGCCCCACACCCACCTATACCCCCTCTGCCCGCCAGGGGTGTCCGGGTCTGTAAGCCACCTAACCCCCCACAACCCCACACCCACCGGAATTTGTAGTCAGTATAACGCATCTGGTGGGCTCGCAGCTTGGCCACCAGGAGGTGAAGGATACGGATGAAGATGAAGAAGTTGATCTGTGTGTGGGGGACACAGCTCAGGGCAGCCCCTGGCCCGGACCTATCCCTCCTGGAGGTGGGTTGGGTAACCAGCCAGGCCCTGGCTTCTGGGGCCTAGAGCTGTGGCCACCCACTCAAGGATAAGAAGCCTGGCCTGAGGCACAGAGCGCCGGCCAGTGTCCTGGCAGAGTGCCAGGTCTCCCTGCCCACCCAGGCAGGGTGCTGTCTATCTCCTTGGGCTGCTGCAGGCCGATGGAGGAAGCGGGGGACTGGGCGGGGGGGCAACTCCAGCAGCCTCTCAGCCCTCCCTTTGGTGCTAGCAGGTGCCCTGTTTCCTCACCACGATGGCCAGGAAGACAGGGAAGCGCAGAATCCACCAGAAGGCCATGTTGTCATTGCTAGTCCAGCACCTACAGGGCAGGGGCTGCTTGTGTCCTGGCAGCCTCCCAGTGCGGCCCCCCCACCGCCATCCCATAGATTCTGTGGGATCTAATCAGTGCCTCAGGAAAAGAAGGCAGATAATGAAATGACCAGTGACCTCCACCCCAGGCGCCAGGTTTGCTTACCACCCCCCACCGATGCTGGCCAGAAGGCCCCCGATCCACTTTCACACTCTGAAGCTGTGTGGCCATTCCCCGCTGGCCTGGGCTCACCTCCCAGCCAGCAGAGGTGAGCCCCTCTCCAGCCCACCCTCAGTCAGCTGATACTCACTGGATGTTCTCAAACAGACACTTCACCACGGCCCAGGGGATGACAAACAGCATGGGGGCACCTGTGGCAGGGAAAGAAGAGCTCTGGTCCCGGGGCCCTGGGCTGCCTGCCCTCACCCCTGACCCCCGCACACCAGCCCACTCACCCCAGCCGATGCCCAGGTAGAGGGGGAAGCAGCTCCTCTCGGGGACGGCGGCGAGGCTCAGCAGGCTGTGCAGGTACACGCCCTCCACCAGCAGCCAGCAGTAGTTGGCCACTACGCCATACTGCATGAACACCGCGGCCACCCGGCAGCCGGCCACTGCCTGGCCGCGGGGCCAGCGTGAGCACAGGCCTCCCAGCCGCCTACCGCCCTGGAGCCCGGAGGCCAAGAAACCGGGCCCGGGCACTCACCCCACACTCACCCCATCACTCAGCCAGACGCTCACGCTGATGTCGTCCCCGATCCTCTGGCTGTAGCGCGTCTTGAGCAGCGTGTCGATGACCAGCACGGAGCTGGCCTTGAGCATGAAGGACACGAACAAGTTCATGTGGATGTAGTTGCGGGTGCAGTGCAGCTTACTGTGGGCATGGCAAGTTAGTCCCTGCCCCCTGCCCACTGTGGCCCCGCCCCCCTACCCCCGTGTGGGTCAGTGGGTGTACCTGAGGCCCAACAGGGTGGCGAGGGCCAGGAGCAGGGCCCCCAGGGACAGGGAGTAGCCCACCGTGTACATCACCTGGAAACTGCTGTACATCTTGGCCACCTCCTTCTGCAAACGGCAGTGGCCAGTCGGGGCTGGAGAGGGCTGCCTCGCCCAACCCCAAACCCCAACCCCACCCTGTGGCACCCACTGCGGACTGACCTGGACTTCAAGCTCCTCGTCGTCCATCTGGCACTGGGAGGCGTCTCGCCACGGCTGCCCCCGAGGCCCACGCACCCACTGCCCATCAGGCCCACACCTCTTGAAGACGAGGCGGTGCTGCACTGGGAGGGGTAGGCTCTGGTCAGTGCCCCGCCCCCGCGCTCAACCCCCTTGGCTGACCCCCCCATATCCCTCCTGTGGTTACCTTTGTGGTACCAGGGCAGGTACCAGGGGCAGGAGATGTTGGCCGTGGTGTTGAGAGGGGCGTCCGGCCAGCAGGAATATTTGTCAAAGGTTCTGTTACAGACCAGCTCTGCAGAGGCGGGGCCAGGGTTGCTCCTCAGCAGGGCCTGGCACCCATGTGCCCTGCGGCATGCTCTCTGCTCCCTCCAGTGCGTGCTGACCATCCTGCCTGCCCCGGACGCCTCTGTCCAGCCCAGTCCTGAGCTCCAGCTATGCCTGGCCACCTCCCCTTGGATGCCCCGCCTCTCACCCTGGGGGTCTCCTCTCTTCCTAGTGCCCCTCTGGCAGTACTGCTGTCCCTGGAGGCTGAACCCCAATCCTGTTGCCATCCTTCTGGGCCTAACACTAGCCCCCTTCCTCGTCCAGACAATGGCTTGGCTTCCCAGGTCGCTTCTCCTGCCCTAGACTCTCTCTCTCTGCACCCGAATGATCTTCAGAACTTGTCCAGAACACTGGTGCCAGGTCTGTTGAGCACTCCAAATAATGGGCCCATCTCCCTGTGCGTCACCAGGCCCAATGCCCTCTGCCTGCCTCTCCCAGTTCACTTCCCCCATACATTGCCTCCATGGGAGCGAAGACTGTGTCCAGGCCTCAAGCATGGAGGGCTGGTGCCCAGCAGCAGAGGAGGGTGGTGAAGCACCCCAGTTCTGGGGCAGTTCTTCCATTTCTTAGACACCCTANGGGTGCACAGGAAAAGAGAAGCCAGTGTGCTTTGACCACCTTCTACCGGGCGCCCCTCTAGGCGCTTCGCGTATGTGGTCTTGTGAAATCTGCCTAAAGCGGCTATAGCCCCATTCTATAAATAGTTAGCTGAGGCTCACATTTATTCTAGGCTCTGTAGTGGATCTTGTTGTCCAGTCGCCAAGGTGTGTCTGACTCTTCGAGACCCCGTGGACTGCAGCACGCCGGGTGTCCCTGTCTATCACCATCTCCCCCGTGGACTGCAGCACGCCGGGTGTCCCTGTCTATCACCATCTCCCGGAGTTTACTCAAGTTCATGTCCGTTGAGTCGGTGATAACATCCAACATCTCATCCTCTGTTGCCCTCTTCTTCTGCCCTCAGTCTTTCCCAGAATCAGGCTCGTGGATGCAGTGGGTGACCACATCCAGGGTTGTAGGGAATGACCACAACCCGAATTCATGTTCTGTTATCTTTGACTGGGTTCAAAGCCATTTGTGTCAGAAATAGAGTCAATATATGAATATGTCCCCAACATATCATGAAAGGTACAGCATTAATTGAAAATCTAAAATCTGTAAATAGCAAGATTTCTAGACTTTCTGTAATGTTGTTATATTATTCTTTGACATCTGTCTTTAAAATGAGAGCTGTCACATGGGTTTCAGAATCTAAGCCTTACTTCCGCATTTACTAAGCGCATGCCCTTTGGCAAGTTTCCTGACTATTGGCAGTCTGGGTTTCTTGATCTGTAAAGTAGGACTTCTGATAATATTACCCTATTAAGGTCATTATGCAGCATTATTTATTATGTTATTTAGATAGTATACATGTAAAGAACTTTTTAAACTAAATATCATGCTCTGAATAATAGTTTTACTGAAAATGAAATTTTTGTGTTCATACAGCTTTGCAAATATTTTTTATATTTCATAGTGCTCATATTTATTCTGTCTAAATGCCCAGATTCTACAATTGGTGTATTGCAAGTCGTTTAGGATGTGGATGTAAGTGATTTGAAATCAGTCACCCTGGAAGTGTTGGCACTTAAGGAAGTGGGCGTGGTTCTCTTTGGCCTCAAAGCTTATGTGATTAACGTAATATCACCTAGAAATGGAAATAACTGATGTGTTTATCCAAAGTCTCACGAGGAAAATTAAAAATGAAAGGCAGCTCTGCCCGGATAGGGCCTTAGTGCCTTTGATCCAAGCGTCCGTGCTCTCAGCCAAGGGAAGGAAGCCGTGTGCATTGTGTGTGTGTGTGTGTGTGTGTGTGTGCACTGAGTGTAGGAAAGAAACGTGTGTAAAAATAAGCTCTTCCGTGGAGCAGATGACCAAGGAAAAAGGGGCAAAGTGCAGTTCTCATGCTGGAACCAAGTCTTCAGACAGCTGTGACTCAACATTTAAGGAGCCTCCCCTTTGACAGATAAGAAGGGCTGCCGGCTTGCTCACGCCAGGGCTGGTCCAGAGCTGAGCTGGGCTGCATGGTTGGTGATGTGGAACCCCTTTGAAATAAGATTTGTTCCCCTTCAACTGTTATTCTATTATTCTTAGGAATTCTTTTCTCTCCCAGAAAGCCACCGCCTTCAATAATACAGACCAACTTGGCAACGGAAGAAGGCAGACTGCTGCTACAGATTCAATAGGAAACGATTATGAAAACGCTCCAGACCTTTGAGGGAACGATCTTTCACTTTGGTCTGTTCTCCAAAGAGAAAGAAAATGCCATCTCCTCGGAATGGGGGACGTGAGGTGTGTTCACTTGTCTGGATTGTGCTTGGAAACCGTGGGGCAGGCTTTCGCTCGCCAGACGGCCGGTGTTGCCAGAGCAGGGTGCCCGGGGCCGCCGGGGCGGGCTTCTGCCTTGCCACCCCTCTGCTCCACAGCCTGCAGCGTGGCCCACCCCCACCCTCTTTTCTCAAAGGAGTGACAAAGGAAAAAAGACCAGTAATGGGCAGTCTGACGTCACGCGCGACGAGAAGACCCCAGCATCTCGCCTGGGATAAGCCTATCTGAGGTGGGGACTCGGCCCTAATCACGGGGATACACTATTCTGCCCAGTCGCTCAGTCGTGTCCACCTCAGCGATGCCATGGAGCATAGCCCGCCAGGCTCCTCCGTCCATGGGGTTCTCCAGGCAAGAGTACTGGAGTGGGTTGCCATTTCCTTCTCCTGGGGATCTTCCCAACCCGGGGACTGAACCCAGGTCTCCCGCATTGCAGGCAGACGCTTTGCCATCTAAAGTACCAGGGAAGCCCTTTTGCTTAGGTTTGTCATATTCAGCAGATCTCCAGGCAGGGTTACTAACATAATGTGGGTATACCTTGACACAAATATGCTCATTTTTCTCAGAGGTGAAAAGTAAAAGTGTTACCTGCTCATTCTTGTCTGGCTCGGTGACCCCATGAACTGTAGCCTGCCAGGTTCCTCAGGCCATGGAATTCTTGGGACTTCCCTGGTGGCTCAGATGGTGAAGAATCTGCCCGAAACGCAGGAAACCTGAGTTGGATCCCTGGTTAGGAGGATCTCCTGGAAAGGGAATGCAACCCGCTCCAGTGTTCTTGCGTGGAGAGTCCCATGGGCTGAGGAACTGGGCATGCTACAGGGCATGGGGTCCCAAAGAGTCGGACGTGACTGAGCGACTGGCACTTTCACCTGGGGCTTCCCAGGTGGCTTAGATGGTAAAGAATCTGCCTGCAGTGCAGGAGACCCAGGTTCAATCCCCAGGCCAGGAAGATCACCTGGAGAAGGGCATGGCTGCCCCACTCCAGCGTTCTTGCCTGGGGACTTTCCATGGACAGAGGCTACAGTCCATGGGGTCCCAAACAGTCGGACGGACTGAGCGACTAACTTTTTTTTCAGATGAGGTAACTTAATCCAGATGGTTTGAACAAGTTTCCCAAGAACACATTTTCCAGATTTCTGGCCCTGGTGACACCTAAGCCCAGGGTCCTTTCTCCGTCAGATTTGTCTCTTCCCCGGGCCCCCTTTCCTGTCATGCCAATGATGCGTGAAAAGGGTCTCCAAGTCAGCTCTTCTCCATGACCTTTTTTTCCAGCTCAATTGCCCCTGTCAGCGGCTTGCTGGACTTGGCAGCCCCAGGGGGCTCCTCTGTGGGTCTGGGGCTGCGGGTGATGGCGGCTCCAGGGCGCAGGCAGCTCTCCCGGTGCTCTGCTGGACAGGCTCTGCGGATAGTTCAGCTCAGCTCAGTGCAGTCGCTCAGTCGTGTCCGGCTCTTTTTGACCCCATGAATTGCAGCACGCCAGGCCTCCCTGTCCATCACCATCTCCCGGAGTTCACTCAGACTCAGGTCCATCGAGTCCGTGATGCCATCCAGCCATCTCATCCTCCATCGTCCCCTACTCCTCCTGCCCCTAATCCCTCCCAGCATCAGGGTCTTTTCCAATGAGTCAACTCTTCGCATGAGGTGGCCAAAGTACTGGAGTTTCAGCTTCAGCATCATTCCTTCCAAAGAAATCCCAGGGCTGATCTCCTTCAGAATGGACTGGCTGGATCTCCTTGCAGTCCAAGGGACTCTCAAGAGTCTTCTCCAACACCACAGTTCAAAAGCAACAATTCTTTGGCGCTCAGCCTTCTTCACAGTCCAACTCTCACATCCATACATGACCACAGGAAAAACCATAGCCTTGACTAGACGAACCTTAGTCGGCAAAGTAATGTTTCTGCTTTGGAATATGCTATCTAGGTTGGTCATAACTTTTCTTCCAGGGAGTAAGCGTCTTCTAATTTCATGGCTGCAGTCACCATCTGCAGTGATTCCGGAGCCCCCCAAAATAAAGCCTGACCCTGTTTCCACTGTTTGTCCACCTATTTCCCATGAAGTGATGGGACCGGATGCCATGATCTTCGTTTTCTGAATGTTGAGCTTTAAGCCAGCTCTTTCACTTTCCTCTTTCACCTTCATCAAGAGGCCCTTTAGCTCCTCTTCACTTTCTGCCATAAGGGTGGTGTCATCTGTGTATCTGAGGTTATTGATATTTCTCCCGGCAATCTTGATTCCAGCTTCTGGTTCTTCCAGCCCAGCGTTTCTCATGATGTACTCTGCATAGAAGTTAAATAAGCAGAGTGACAATATACAGCCTTGACGTACTCCTTTTCCTATTTGGAACCAGTCTGTTGTTCCATGTCCACTTCTAACTGTTGTTTCCTGACCTGCATATAGATTTCTCAAGAGGCAGGTCAAGTGGTCTGGTATTCCCATCTCTTTCAGAATTTTCCACAGTTTATTGTGAACCACACAGTCAAAGGCTTTGGCATAGTCAATAATGCAGAAATAGATGTTTTTCTGGAACTCTCTTGCTTTTTCCATGATCCAGCAGATGTTGGCAATTTGATCTCTGGTTCCTCTGCCTTTTCTAAAACCAGCTTGAACATCAGGAAGTTCATGGTTCATGTATTGCTGAAGCCTGGCTTGGAGAATTTTGAGCATTACTTTACTAGCATGTGGTATGAGTGCAGTTGTGCGGCAGTTCGAGCATTCTTTGGCATTGCCTTGCTTTGGGATTGGAATGAAAACTGACCTTTTCCAGTCCTGTGGCCACTGCTGAGTTTTCCAAATTTGCTGGCATATTGAGTGCAGCACTGTCACAGCATCATCTTTCA
>SJYW01052367.1:412664-424113 GCA_006410735.1 Raphicerus campestris
ATCTTTCCTTTTCTCCTTTGCTTTTCGCCTCTCTTCTTTTCACAGCTATTTTTAAGGCCTCCCCAGACAGCCATTTTGCTTTTTTGCATTTCTTTTCCATGGGGATGGTCTTGATCCCTGTCTCCTGTACAATGTCATGAACCTCATTCCATAGTTCATCAGGCACTCTATCTATCAGATCTAGGCCCTTAAATCTATTTCTCACTTCCACTGTATAATCATAAGGGATTTGATTTAGGTCATACATGAATAGTCTAGTGGTTTTCCCTACTTTCTTCAATTTCAGTCTGAATTTGGCAATAAGGAGTTCATGATCTGAACCACAGTCAGCTCCTGGTCTTGTTTTTGTTGATTGTATAGAGCTTCTTCATCTTTGGCTGCAAAGAATATGATCAATCTGATTTCAGTGTTGACCATCTGGTGATGTCCATGTGTAGAGTCTTCTTTTGTGTTGTTGGAAGAGGGTGTTTGCTATGACCAGTGCATTTTCTTGGCAAAACTCTATTCGCCTTTGTCCTGCTTCATTCTGCATTCCAAGGCCAAATTTGCCTGTTACTCCAGGTGTTTCTTGACTTCCTACTTTAGCATTCCAGTCCCCTATAATGAAAAGGACATCTTTTTCGGGTGTTAGTTCTAAAAGGTCTTGTAGGTTTTCATAAAACCGTTCAACTTTGGCTTCTTCAGCGTTACTGCATGGGGCATAGACTTGGATAACTGTGATACTGAATGGTTTGCCTTGGAAACGAACAGAGATCATTCTGTCATTTTTGAGATTGCATCCAAGTACTGCATTTTGGACTCTTGTTGACCATGATGGCTACTCCATTTCTTCTGAGGGATTCCTGCCCGCAGTAGTAGATATAATGGTCACCTGAGTTAAATTCACCCATTCCAGTCCATTTTAGTTCACTGATTCCTAGAATGTCGATATTCACCCTTGCCATCTCTTGTTTGACCACTTCCAATTTGCCTTGATTCATGGACCTGACATTCCAGGTTCCTATGCAATATTGCTCTTTATAGCATCGGATCTTGCTTCTATCACCAGTCACATGCACAACTGGGTAATGTTTTTGCTTTGGCTCCATCCCTTCATTCTTTCTGGAGTTATTTCTCCACTGATCTCCAGTAGCATAATGGGCACCTACTGACCTGGGGAGTTCCTCTTTCAGTATCCTATCATTTTGACTTTTCATGCTGTTCATGGGGTTCTCAAGGCAAGAATACTGACGTGGCTTGCCATTCCAGTGGACCACGTTCTGTCAGCAGTCTTGGATAACAGCAGTTTTTTGGCCTCAGGAGCTTCCAAGCAAAGGAAGGAAAAGGCATGAATCTCAGAATGAGCTGCTGCCCAGAATGGGTGCCACAGATACCGACTGTTTATTAGGACTTTAATAGTTGCAATTAATCTAAGACAGACACGGAGGCTGAGACCTTGGGGACAGCCTGCTTCCCCCCTAGTTTCCTGGAGCGTAGGACATCTTCCAGCTTTAGCGCTCAGAAGTTTGGGATCAGTCTGGAGGTCACGGCTATTTTCAAAGCTTTAAGCAGAACCGAGCTTGTTCTTGGGCCTTTCCCTTGATCAAGTTAGTGTTATTTTATTTATGTCTCATATGTTTTATATGTTTTTGCTTTAATTTTTCTACTCTCTTATCTTTTTTAAAAGGCAACTTAAGTGGGGTATCATTTACATACAATAAATGCACCATTAAAGTGCAGTTTGATGAGACTTTAGAAATGTACACACCCATATAGGCATCACCTCGGTTAAGACACAGGGTATTTTCACTCGCCCAGAAAGTTCTCTTATATTCTTTTGCCGTCATTCCCTCCCTACCCAGGGGCGCTCACTATAAAATTTCTATCACCCTTACTTTCACCTGTTCTCAAAGTTGATATGAATAGAATCATACATTATGAACGCTTAGGTCTATCTTCTTTTACTCATAATTTCTTTTGAGACACATCCATATTTTCGCGTCTGTCAATAGTCGTTATTCTTTTCCTAACTTCAATATAATATCTTAAAAAATGAAGTATAGCCGGCTAACGATGTTGTTAGTTTCTGCTGTACAGCAGAGTGGTTCAGTTTTATCTACTGTCTTTTTTGTATGCTTTTCCACTGTGGTTCATCACAGGATACTGAAGCTAGTTCCCTGTGCCGGACAGTAGGGCCCGTTGCGCCTCCATCCTGTAGTCAGCGATCCGCGTCTGTTACCCCGTCTGCTGCTTGGCCCCTCCCCAACCGACCTCTCCCGCGGCACCCACAAGTCTGATCTGTGTCTGTATGACAGAACTTAATTCTAAGTTTATATAATTTATTAAATGTTGACATAATTTATACTTATTGGGAGTTGGTAAAAATATTACTTCCAGGTTCTCCTTATATTAACATCTGGGAAATAAATGTATTTCTGCTAACCCGCATATACACACATCTCTGCTCATGTCTGAACTGACCAGTCTGTATGTGTGCGTACACACAGACATAAGTAGATACGCAGATTCGAAGGTGCACACACACTGGGAGAAACCTGAGGTCACGTGGTGTCTCTGATTCCAACCCGGCGTTCTCATGGTGCTCATTCTAACATCTCGCCTTTGTTAACTCGCAGCTTCTTTTCTCTGACAGTGAGAAACCTGTCTCTCACCATCGGCGGTTTATTGACTGAACTGGTCAGTCTCAGTCTACATGTAAAGTTGTTCGGAATGGTTACTCATATCCCTGTAAGAAACAAAAATTTCAACCAGAGTACAGAGTGTGGTTTCGCCTATACACGGTGCAGTGTATGTCAGAAGTTTCTTTCTCTGCAGGTGTGGCGAGGAGTGATTCCTCCCAGACCCACTTTCTGACAAAGACATTTAGACCAGTTTATTTCTTCCCCTTCCTCTCCAGCTGGGTTATGCCTTTCATCTGTAATAAAGTTAAATTCACTTGTTGCAGCCTGCATTTAATCTTCCTTCCTCCCCACTGTCCTGGTTGAGTGTTTGCATTTTGCATGTGGTAAAAATGACTCTCTACTGGCCTAGTTCTTCGAGTTTTTAAAAGTGTAGAGTCATGTGTCCGCCACCACAGTAATATCGTCTCAGCAGTTATGTCACACTCGTAGTTCACTGTTTTTTAGTAATATTCCATTGAAAAACTATACCATAATTTATCTATTTAGAGAAATTTATTTACCCACTTAGAGATGGTTAGATGGCATCAGAACTCAAAGGCCGTGAGTCTGAGCAGCCTCTAGGAGACAGTGAAGGACAGGGAAGCTTGGCGCACTGCGCTCCATGGGGTCACAGAGCCGAACAAAACTTGGCGACAGAACAACAGTTTAACCCTTTACTTCTTGCTGGACACCTGGTTTGTCTCCCCTCAGGCTTGGCCCTTCTAGATAGAGTTGCAGTAAACATTCTGATACAAGCCTTTTTGTGTACACAAGCTTTTGTTTATTTTAGTTAGATTCCTAGAAGTGGAGTTGTCAGAACATAAGGAAAGAGGATGTCTACTTAAAAAAAAAAATCTTTTCCAAAGTGCTTGTCCACTTTCATGTTAACTAGTGATGATGAAGGAACATTCCAGTTCCTCCACATTATCATCATTTTGCTCTAGAAGGTTTTAATTTCAGCCCTTCTCAAATTAGAACGCTATGCCACGTGGCTTTAGCTTGCGTGTCCTGCTGGCTAGATGTCAGCACACTCTGATGGCGGTTGGCCTGTACCCGCCGTCACACCTAGAGTCAGCCGTCACCTTCACACGCCGAGACAAGGCACGCAGGCTGTGGATGGAGGGCGCGGGCATGCGGGGCGCCACGACCCCGCTCGCGTGCGCGCGGGCGGCGGGAGCGTGCTCACCGCGCGCTGGGTCAAGGGCTCTGGGTTGTCTCCACTCTGTTGTGTGCGAAGTGTGAACATCTGGGCGCTGCTTCCTGCTTCACGCTCGTGTTTCGGTTCCTCTGGGGTAGATGGACAGGAGCGCCGCTACTGGCTTTTGACCCACTGGACATTCAGGCGTGCGTTCCGCTTTCATCGTACTGAACGCGGGGCGCAGGGTCGGCTCTCTCGTTTGGAACAGCGCATCAGCAGCTCACGCGCGGCTCTCTGGCATTTCTTCGGCGTGTGCTCTTCCTAAATTGCCTGGCTCAGGACTTCCCCGCCAGTCCAGCTGCTGAGACTCCAAGCTCCCAGAGCAGGGGGCAGGACTGATCCCTGGGCATCGAACTAAGATCCCGTAAGCCACACAGCATGACCCAAAGCCCCCCAAAACCCTAAACTGGCTTTCCCTCCCCAAAGTCCAGCGACTGGCCCCAGTTGTTTCCGAGGGCCTGCACTGCTGCTTTATTTGCATACTTATGCTTCTGTTACTTCTTTAAAATGCCCAAAGTTCCTTTTTCCCCCTTAGGTTATAAATAGACAAACTAGCTCTGTGCCAGCTCTTAGCTACTTTCCCCACCTATGCACACCTCAGCACAGTCCCTGCCTCCTAACAAATGCTGGCTGAAAGTGTTCTATCTTCGATATTTTCTGTCAAACTGGTTTGTGTAGATTTGGAGATGATATTTTGTTTAGTGAAGAATTTGCTGGAGGTAGAGGGAAAATGGGGAGTTGAGTTTTCTTAGCAAACATTCCAAATATGACTGTTGGCGGAAGGATTTCTGAGCTGCATGCACAATGGAGATAAGGGGTAGGAAGTTTTAATGTTAATTTTCTTTCAAAAGTCATGTATAACTAAACAAAAAAACCGTGGGTCATAAAGAGATTTTTGTTTTCAAAACTGGCCTTTGCCCTGAAGTTAATCACGGCACAGCGAATAACGTGAACGTAACTATGATGCCCCCTAGTGGCCATCTCCTGCCAGCGCAGAGGACAGAGTGGAGGGGGTCTTCAGCAAATTGACAGACGTGCTGGGAATTCTGAAATGCAGATAGTCTGTTCTTTAAGACAAATTTACCCACTCAGAAATTTAAAAAGATTTCACTTTCTCCAGAAAGCAATCACTCATAAAAGAACAAACTATGGCTGAATAAATAAAACCCATTCTCTTAAAAAATAATACATACCAATTTTTTTCCCACCAAAATATTGACATTTACTACTTCACAGTCAGAAAACTCACTCACTCAGGAACCTTGCTCCAAAGAGCTCAGAGTATCGTGGGGATACAGATATACAAACGAAAACTCTTACTCACTGAGACAAATTCAATATGGGGTTGCATACAATCCGAAAGAAGAGGTGAGCCAAAGATGGGGTAGAGAGGCAGTGTATGTTTTGGAGGTTGAGTCTGGTAGGAGGAGGGAATTCCAGGCAGATGAAGCTTGCGTTGGAGGCCTACTCTGGCACTTTCTGGTAGTGGCCTGACCACAGGCTGCCTGTGGGGCTTCGGCCAAAAGCAGCTGGAAGGAGCAAGTACAGGAGCCCAACAGCGCGAGGATGCGGGCATCAGTGAGGGATTCGAGTTTGCGTGTTGGAAATGACGGATCAGAGAGAAATTTAATCTGGTGAGTGGTGGTGTACTCCTTAAGTCGTGTTTGACTCTTGCAGCTGTAGCTGCAGCCCACCAGGCTGCTCTGACCGTGAGATTACCCAGGCCAGAACACTGGAGTGGGCCTCCACCTTCCACCTCCTCCTCCAGGGGCCTTCCTGACCCAGGGATCAAGCCCGGGTCTCCTGCACTGCAGGCGGCTTCTTTATTGACTGAGCCACTGGGAAGCCCGGGTGTGTGTTACGTGGGCTTCCGCCCCAGGATCCTTGCCTGGGCAGAGATTGGATCTGAGAACATGCTTTTTTGGGCTGCGCTGGGGCTCAGCCGAGCACGCGGGCCCCTCTGTCGCTGCGGGCAGGCGGGCGGGCCTCTGGTTGTGGATTTGTCTGCCCCCACAGCAGGGGGATCTTGGCTCCCCGAGGAGGGCTTGAACCCTTGAACCCGAGTCCCCTGAATTGCAAGGGGACTTGGAGATTCTTAACCACCGGACCATCACAGGGGTCCTTTTTTTTTCTTTTCATATTTATGTGAGTGATTAGATTTTAAGTGAGAGATCTGGGTATTAGCGTGGAGGAGACTGGAGGGGGCTCTAGTGACCCACGACTACTGCAGTAATTCCGGAGGTAACTGGCCAGGTGTTGCAGTGGAGATGTGGAACTGGAGAGAAATTCCAGAGACTTCCGGATACATCTGAACACAGCTGGTGGCCAGCTGCGTGTAGGTGAGAGGCAGGGGAGGGTAAAAATATCACCTGTCCGCCTGGGTAAAATATATTGAGAAAGAAATGTAAGNCTTTCCCCACCTATGCACACCTCAGCACAGTCCCTGCCTCCTAACAAATGCTGGCTGAAAGTGTTCTATCTTCGATATTTTCTGTCAAACTGGTTTGTGTAGATTTGGAGATGATATTTTGTTTAGTGAAGAATTTGCTGGAGGTAGAGGGAAAATGGGGAGTTGAGTTTTCTTAGCAAACATTCCAAATATGACTGTTGGCGGAAGGATTTCTGAGTGGCATGCACAATGGAGATAAGGGGTAGGAAGTTTTAATGTTAATTTTCTTTCAAAAGTCATGTATAACTAAACAAAAAAACCGTGGGTCATAAAGAGATTTTTGTTTTCAAAACTGGCCTTTGCCCTGAAGTTAATCACGGCACAGCGAATAACGTGAACGTAACTATGATGCCCCCTAGTGGCCATCTCCTGCCAGCGCAGAGGACAGAGTGGAGGGGGTCTTCAGCAAATTGACAGACGTGCTGGGAATTCTGAAATGCAGATAGTCTGTTCTTTAAGACAAATTTACCCACTCAGAAATTTAAAAAGATTTCACTTTCTCCAGAAAGCAATCACTCATAAAAGAACAAACTATGGCTGAATAAATAAAACCCATTCTCTTAAAAAATAATACATACCAATTTTTTTCCCACCAAAATATTGACATTTACTACTTCACAGTCAGAAAACTCACTCACTCAGGAACCTTGCTCCAAAGAGCTCAGAGTATCGTGGGGATACAGATATACAAACGAAAACTCTTACTCACTGAGACAAATTCAATATGGGGTTGCATACAATCCGAAAGAAGAGGTGAGCCAAAGATGGGGTAGAGAGGCAGTGTATGTTTTGGAGGTTGAGTCTGGTAGGAGGAGGGAATTCCAGGCAGATGAAGCTTGCGTTGGAGGCCTACTCTGGCACTTTCTGGTAGTGGCCTGACCACAGGCTGCCTGTGGGGCTTCGGCCAAAAGCAGCTGGAAGGAGCAAGTACAGGAGCCCA
This sequence comes from Raphicerus campestris, assembly GCA_006410735.1. NCBI lineage: Eukaryota > Metazoa > Chordata > Mammalia > Artiodactyla > Bovidae > Raphicerus > Raphicerus campestris. Next base: position 419,912 of record SJYW01052367.1, read on the forward strand.
ACAGCGCGAGGATGCGGGCATCAGTGAGGGATTCGAGTTTGCGTGTTGGAAATGACGGATCAGAGAGAAATTTAATCTGGTGAGTGGTGGTGTACTCCTTAAGTCGTGTTTGACTCTTGCAGCTGTAGCTGCAGCCCACCAGGCTGCTCTGACCGTGAGATTACCCAGGCCAGAACACTGGAGTGGGCCTCCACCTTCCACCTCCTCCTCCAGGGGCCTTCCTGACCCAGGGATCAAGCCCGGGTCTCCTGCACTGCAGGCGGCTTCTTTATTGACTGAGCCACTGGGAAGCCCGGGTGTGTGTTACGTGGGCTTCCGCCCCAGGATCCTTGCCTGGGCAGAGATTGGATCTGAGAACATGCTTTTTTGGGCTGCGCTGGGGCTCAGCCGAGCATGCGGGCCCCTCTGTCGCTGCGGGCAGGCGGGCGGGCCTCTGGTTGTGGACTTGTTTGCCCCCACAGCAGGGGGATCTTGGCTCCCCGAGGAGGGCTTGAACCCTTGAACCCGAGTCCCCTGAATTGCAAGGGGACTTGGAGATTCTTAACCACCGGACCATCACAGGGGTCCTTTTTTTTTCTTTTCATATTTATGTGAGTGATTAGATTTTAAGTGAGAGATCTGGGTATTAGCGTGGAGGAGACTGGAGGGGGCTCTAGTGACCCACGACTACTGCAGTAATTCCGGAGGTAACTGGCCAGGTGTTGCAGTGGAGATGTGGAACTGGAGAGAAATTCCAGAGACTTCCGGATACATCTGAACAAGCTGGTGGCCAGCTGCGTGTAGGTGAGAGGCAGGGGAGGGTAAAAATATCACCTGTCCGCCTGGGTAAAATATATTGAGAAAGAAATGTAAGCAGAGGAACAGATGGGAGCAGGGATTGAGTTTATTTGGAGACACGCTCAGTATTGGACATCTGCAACACATTGAGAGAGATTTCACTCGGCCTCTGGAAGCATGAGTCTGGAGCTCGAGAGAGAATTCTAGAATGATGCCATCTATTCGGGGAATTCCCCAGCCTTTGAGTACGGCTGACTTAAAGGGCCGCATCCATTGCCCAGAAAAGAAAGGAAGTGATGGGGACACTTCGGAGACTAGGTTACAAGAGGCACTGCTTGCTTCGGCTCTCGGTTCACTTCGGGGAAGGCAGGCGCCAGGCGATGAGGACTCAGCTGCGAACATGGAGAGGAAGGCAACCCTGCGGCCCCCGGACGGCAAGGAGCTGCCTGCAGCAGCCGCACCGCGAGACTAGGAGGCGCTTCAGCCCCCGTCGGACTCTGAGACACTGCAGCTCCGCTCAAGTCTCGACTGCGGGCTCGCGGAAGACCCTCGGGCCAGGATGCCGGCTAAGGCGCCCGAGCTCCCGACCCCAGAGCTCTGCCACAATAAGCAGGCCCCACTGGACGCTGCCGGGCCTGGGGACAACGCATTCTGTGCAACAGGAAAGCGACACGGGCGGCCCCCGCGGGCGCGAGGAGGGCGGCGTCCCTGGCCCAGCGGGCTCGGCCCGCTCCACCTGCGGCCACTGTCCACTTCAAAGCGCGGCCGGGGGCGCGGCGCGGCGCGTTCTGTTCGGTGCGGTCGCTGGAGTGCATGGTAATATGAAATGTGAACGGGAAGGGTCGTGTGAAATAGGAAAAGGATGACCAATAGTTCTATGTCCAAACCTGAAGTAAAATCACACAGCGATCGGCTCATTTCTTTCTGTAGCAACTAGGAATTAAAGCACTCAGTCTTCCGATGCTTATTTTTGGATCGCCTCCTATTTGACAGGTACCATGTTGGGTGCTACACTGATGAATGAAGCAAGGTTTTCTGCAGAGAAAGAAATCTTGGTCTAGGCAGTATTCATTATATAGTTCTTGCAAATTTAATTTACTATGGCTTTTGAAACTAAAAAAAACTTTTTCCAAAAAGTTAACTGTCTCATTAGGAATGCATATGCACAGAAATAGTAAGTCATGATTTCACAGGCTCATAAAAACTTAGAAACTCTAAACTGCTAACGGGCTATTTCAGTTGACGTGATAACCTATCTCACCAACTGCCTGCGTACTTTGCCAGAGGACATTCTTACCACACGGACATTTTTAAAACAATGGACTATTTCATCCACTCTTGCACACCTACTCTTAGTAAAACACAGAACAAGTTGTAGTTTTAAATATGGATGCGGAAAGCAATTTACACCAATCATATTGTTCGAGTGAAACAGAAGTCCTGAATTTTGTAACAACACCATGAGTGCATCAGAAAACCTGGAGAGACACGACTGTGATTGAATGTGTGAAGCTGTCAGAGTTAATCTTCGTCATCTCTTTGAAGAGGTATTATCTGAATTTCTTTGGCTATCCTTTCTGCTAATGTTTTACTGCTTGAAGCGATTACTCTTCGTGACATCAAATCAAATGGTCCACCTAAAATCAAATTTGGAAAATGATTATATCTTGTAAAAAATAATTCCTATAAAACAAGCATAGCAGTGGGTACTATGGTTGATCACACCATTTAATATTTTCTATTATCTTGAAAAAAACACCACACTGTGTCGTAAGCACAATGTCTAGGCTTCGCTGATACGTCACGAGCCTCTAAGCGCCCTTTAGAAGCCCGTTTTGAAGGCAGTGGGGCCTGAGCCCCGCTGTCCTCCTCTCCCCTTTGATGCGCTCCACTCCTGCTTTCGTTGCTCTCACTACCTCTTGCATGTCTGGAACCTATGGACAGAGAGCCCGAGGCCAGGGGTCCGCACACTGCTCTCCTGCCCAGCTCCTTCATTCTTTGCTGCTTTTCTCCCAGACTGCTGGTAAACCGTTTAACCCAGGTTCACTCTTTACTTTTAAACATTTCGTCATCAGTGCAGAGAAAGCATGTAATCTCCCCAGGGCCAAGGGAGAAAGTGATGGTGGAGGAAGCCCATACTCAGCTGCCACCACGGTCACCACTCAAAGGGATCTTGGTACGACCTCAGATCCGGTGCCTTTCTAGACTTTTCCTATAGCCTCTCAGGAGTTCCTGGTACTCATAGTTGAAGAGGCTTGAAAGCGAGAGTGAAAGTTGCTCAGCTGTGTGTGACTCTTTGTGACCCCATGGACTATACAGTCCTTGGAATTCTCCAGGCCAGAATACTGGAGTGGGTAGCCTTTCCCTTCTCTAGGGGAATTTTCCCAACCCAGGGATTGAACCTGGGTCTCCTGCATTGCAGGCAGATTCTTTACCAGCTGAGCCACCAGGGAAGTCCTGAAGAGGTTTAGCCATTTATTATTATTAATTGTACACTACCATTAGCTTCTCATTTTTGCCTCTGTCTCCCAATATCTGCTATTTTGCTTCTACAGAAAATTACATGGTTTGTGTTGCTTGAAGAGCTGAAGTATAAACATTGAAAAAAATATTAAAGGGAAACATTTAAAGATACATCTAAAAAAAATGCCATATTTGGAGGACAGTCCCATAGGTATGGAAAGAAAACAAAGCCTTCCTGTTCCGCAGTTTTACCTGTGACATCCAGGAGCACTCCGCCAGCTTCAGTCACAATGATGCCGGCGCCAGCAACATCCCAGCAGTGGATCCCCATTTCATAATATGCGTCCGCAGCCCCAGCAGCCACCAGGCACATGTTCAGAGCTGCTGTCCCAACACCCCGGATCCTAACAGACAAGATGGGAGAAAATAAATCTTCAAATAAGGCATTCCTCTTTAGCTGCAGTTTCAAGTGGGGACTGAGATCACTTGAACCAATCTACAGACTGTTAAAAAAAAAAAAGGGTGGTACTTAATTTTAAAATAAAAATATGTAAAACCTAATTATCATGATACATAAATGGCAGAATGAAGCCTAACAAAGCAATCATGTGTAAGAAAAACATTAAAATGATGATACTCTGGGAAGAAAAACACTGAAGAGAATGCACTGGCTCTGCCACCACGGCATGCATGCCTCGTCACTGTGCTCCACACCCGGGGACGAGAGCCCCACGGCACGGCGTCTGTAGGAGTTTCGTGCAAGTGTGCCCCTGGCCACCCCCAGCGGCGCGGGCATCAGCACGTGTGCCCAGGAGGTGACGGCCCCGCTGGGCTCTGCTGACACCGAGGCCTGCTTCAGGCCTGCCTTCTCACTGAACCTTGTCCTTGGAAATACACCAAGTTAGGGTAAGCACAGACATCACTTTATCAGGCATTATAGTAATAACTGATTCAGGAAAAAA